>VZRO01007528.1:438719-511632 GCA_013397915.1 Daphoenositta chrysoptera | reverse complement strand
TTACCTGTTCTTTTGTGTAATAACTAGTCCTTTGTGTTCCTATAGACTCCCTTTTCACAATGTCAGCCAGCAAATCTCAGTAATAATGAAAATGACACTCAGCTTTACCAGACACATACCTGAGGGGTCTGTGGGAATGTCACATATAAAAATATCCTGAGTTTGCTCCTAAATCTTTGAACTTTCAAACTGACCTCAAACTCCCAGCCCATTATGAACTGAGTTTTGTGTTCACCTGTCCCTTTGTCACACCGTTCTTTTGATTGTCCTGCACTGTCACAACAGCAAGGAAAGGGGCAATACTGTAAATACCCAGGAGCTTAATGGCTTCTTAGGACAAAAGCAATTTGCTGCTCCAATAGTAAACTCTACCAACAGCCTGAGAATTTTGGAATTATTTTCCAGATGATGGGAACAATTTAATATCTCAAACCGAGTGGTTCAGATGACAGGTATTTCCTTTCCTCCACTGTCAAATGGAATTTCAGTTGATATGCAAGTTCATCTTTCTGCAGAAAGAAATAATTCTTACAGTAACAGTTCAATGAGCAGAGACAAATATTATATATTTTGCAGATTATAAAGATTTCTGTATTTTTTAAAGCTCTTACTTCCCTGAGAAAGAATTCTCCTAAGCAGAGCAATGATTGAAAGATCATTCAGAATAAGCACAAATAAATTACTTAAATGCTATATACTTTCTTTGAGAGGATGCTGTAAAAAGGGAGAGAATAGAACTACTGTGGTTATCTTGCAAGGCTGACATGTGAGAATATAATTTTCTTTCCCAATTTAAACTTAAAAATTTGCAGGAGATAGGAGAGGTCAGTACTTGCAGCTCCTGGCTTTTTCTTGGCCCTGCTGAGCACATCTCTACTACACTGTTGATTCTTAATTTAGAGTTTACGGTTTAGAACTTGATCTTCTACCTTGGGCAAATCTCTTGCATGGTGCCTCTCTGTCCTTCTGCTGAAGGGCAAGAACTATGTGTTTGAACAAATATTAATGACGTATAACAGTTAATCTAAATCATCCTGTAAAATTCTTTAGAAGAAATTGTATATTCACCACACTGTTTCCTGTAGGGAGTAATTTCTTCGAGGACATGACTCAAACTGGAATGGTGTTCAGACTGACAAAGCACAGGGCATTTCTTGCACTGGGTGGGCTACTCTATATTTAAGGAAAACCAGCACATTTTAGACACTTGCAGGAACATAGTATTGCTGCTGTCTAACACAGTAGCTCACCAAACCCTCTATCTGAGAATCATAGAACCACAGAAAGGTTTGGGTTGGAAGTGACCTTGAACCATCTCATTTCAACCTCCTTGCAGGGAGACAAGGGAGCAGGGATGGCACCTACCTCAGCTTGTCCAGGGCCCTAACCTGGCCTGGAACACTTCCAGGGACCTTCTCTCTGCTCCACTGAGCTCTCCTGGGTGCCTCTGGGAAGGAGGGACAGGGGCTGGCTGCCCTGTGGCTGGGCTGGCGGGTGCTGGAGGGCTGGAGGTGATGTTCTGCACAGCTGAGCCAGGGCTGGGTGCTGTGCCAGGAGATGGGCACAGCTCCTTGTCCTGGCTCCCACCGGCTCCCAGCTTCTCCCAGACACAAAGCTGGCTTCCCGTGGCTTTCCTGCACGTGGGCAGAAGGAGGGACTGGGTTGCCCTGACTTCTGCAGTCTTTCTATGTGTTCATTCTTTGATAAAGTTTCTCACGCACTTTCTGTAAACATAGTCACGTTTTGTTAACTGCACTCTATTTTTTTCCATTCTTTCTCCAAAGGTGGAGAGAGTTTTATGGACTGTTCTGTTAACCAGTGCGGATGGAAGAGGTGGTAACCTCCTCCTCCAATCCACGGTCATTCCTAGAAACATATATATATGAAAAGAATAAACAGCCAGTCTCCTTTTCCTGGTTCGGCGTGATCTGACCAAGAACTCAGTCTGGAGTGCTTCTTTTCGTGTCCTAGAGCTCATTTGGGTTCTGAGGGCTTCTGCAAACCTCCCAAAGCTGGGTTTGGCACCTTGGGAATGTGTTGCAATTTGCAGTAAAAGCCATGTGACCCGAGGCTATGCACACAGACTTCCACGTGGGATAGAAAGGACCTTTTGTTTTAATCTTAGTCTAGTTATTTGATTCAATAGAGGGGTTTTATAAGTTTTATTTGTTTAAAAGTGTCTCCTCCATCTTCTCAAAGGGACAGCTTCTATTTATGCACAATTTCCAAAGTAATCATGGGTATTTTGGAAGAGGTAAGAATAGTAAAAAGCAAGCTTTTTAATGTTCCTTGAAATAGTTAGCTACTGACCTTCCAGGGATCCTCATTTCATCAATAAATTGTTTCAGCAGTAACTCTTAGAAGTTTAAAGATAAATCCATATTGTAGATAAATCCTACATAAGAGGGAATAGAATTACAGAGGGATGAAGTGTACGTTTAAAACTGGTTTTCTTTGTTGTTCAGTTTGTCATAGAAGTGAAAAAATACCAATCTCAGGAATGTAGTTACTTTATTTAAAAGGAAGCTGTGTCATTCAGGTCAAATAATTTAAATTTGTTGAGCCTTCTGTCTCTCTTTTAATTGAAAAATATTAGTGGACTTCATAGGCTGATAAACATTGGCAATTCACTCATTCAAGTTATTAGGGTTAACAGCAATATCTTTCCTTCAAAAATCACTATTAAATGTGCCTGGGGGTCCTGGGACTGACTGTGTAGTTAGAGGGAAGGACCTTTCCTGGCTGAACAAATGCCCGGGGCTGGAGACGTCCCTTCCACAGAACGAGCTTTCTGAGGAGAGGTTAATACATGAGCAGGGAGAGCTTTACAGCCACAAGTCAGCCCCAACTCAGGAGTCTAAACCCAAAGCTGCCAGACATGGTGATGCAGACAAAAAAAAAGAACTTTAATATTCTAATCCAGAAGACCAAAGTACTGTCCATGTTTGCCTGCAGAAGGAACACTTCATATATTGCACAATTTAACTTTATTGAAAAATACATCAGTAATTTCAAGTTACAAAAGCAATTTCAGTTCAAGTATCAGTACCCAAGGAAAACTTCAGATCTGGCCCATCACTTCCACATGACTGCTGAGTTAAGCTTTCCGAGAGCTCTTTTAAACCTTTATCTCCAGTCCTGTGAAATTTTATAGCAAGTTTTTTTACTTTTTAGAACTGACCCTTTACATTTAAATTGGGAAGGGTACTTCTAATACGCTGCTCTACACTGTGACATTTTAGTGATGAGAATGCCAAGGGACATTGGCTTTTATTAGAGAAAAACAGCAGCCTTAGAGCCTGGATATGTTTTTCTGGTGTTCCATTTTCAAAAAGTATGCTCATTCTGGCCTAGACATTCTGAAAGCAATTGAGATAGATCACATAAGTGGAAAAAAAGATGTTAGGCTGTGTTTCAGCTTTATTTCTTCTACTCTGTTCCTCTCTGTTTTTGCCTGTGCCTGTCCAGAAAAGAGACAAGCTCTCCAGGGAAGCTGTGATCTCTGGTGTTACAATTTCTAACTCCATAGGGCTTAATTCTTCTGTAGCATGTATTTACCTCACACTTTTGAAATATTTGAGATATGTTTTCCCCTAAGATAATGCAGATCTTTTGCAGTTACAGTTTATTTCAGGAAACCAAAGCAATGCATTCATCTGGATCTCTGACTGATACTCCTGACTGTTTTCTGGTGGGAATAGTAGATTAGGAAGGTAAATAGAAGAAGGAAGGTAAATAAGACTAGACACCAAGAAATAGTGGTTCAGATATGCTCCAACTTGATTCAATACTTCCCACCTTAATTCCATGCTATTTGAAAGAAAACAAAACAAAAATCCCTATTCTGCCCTAAACAGTAGCATAAATTGTATGAGGGTTTCGCAATAGAAGTGATCACCATCCCATGGCTGTTGTGGTGGATCCTGTGCATCCCAGGAAGAAGGGATCTGCACACACTTACTCTGTGGACATCTAAAATCTACACGTATACACGAATGTGACTTGCATTGACTAAATTAAAAACTCAGCATAAGTGCAGGTTTCAGGACTAGGTTTGAGGAGCTCCATAGAAGAAAGTTCATCAGCCTTTGAAAAGCTTCACATCCCTTTTCAGTGTGAAAGAGGAGGATTCTGCTGCACACCTTTCAAAAAAGATCACTAAATTAGAAGTGACATTTCCCTTGTTGTTTGAATGATGAGATGTTCCTGTTACCTGTAATCAATATTTTGAAAACCAGCTTCTTTATTACAAAGCTTTTCTGTCTCTCTTCTGCCCTTTCAAAAGCAAGCTGTAAACATACACCTGTTTGCTGTCATAAGTCAATAGGAACAGGAGATACCTTTTAATTCTAATTTTCATTAAGTCTTATAGTAAATAATGGAGAGGGAAATCTTAAATGTTTATTCCATACTTGATTTTACAGGCTATTCAGTCACAGGAATAATAATTTAATTTAAAAAACATATCACATAAGGTCAGTAACAATTCTTATTAGCCAAAACTAAACCAATTAATAACAATAATTTAAATAAGTAAGTTAATCATATGTGAGGAAGTTCTTCCACCATTTGACACATGGATTAGTGTCATTTCACTCAGGAAGCACGTTACCATGGGACCAACTACACTACAGTTATTCCCTGATCTGCATTACCCTTGTTGACAAAAACCAAGAAAATATTCAAGCACTTTTGATACAAAAACACAGGTACCTCTATGCTATAATGCAGATTTTTAGAAACAAAGACCTCTGTCTCTTACTAGGAAGCCTGTGAGAGACAACAGGTTCAAATACAGGAAAGATGAGGAGATGCCCTAACTGAAGATCCTTGTTTCTGTTTAATTGTACAAATTTGTAAAATGTGAGAAATGTGAGAAGAGCTGGAAAGATTCAGCTGCATGTTAAATACTAATGAGTTATAGAGCTCAGGTAAAAAGAAAAAATAGTGAATTAGAGCATCTCAATTCCTTCTATTTCTGCTGCCTCTGCAGTGCAAACCAGACTTCAATTCCCACTTGGATATGAGGAATGGGACAGGGGCTGAGTCCCATGGACCTCTCGTCGGAGGCAACATCTGTAAGCAAAATTTCTATTTATTCTGAATGTTTAGGTATTAATTCCTGGTTTTCAAGGTGAAAATATTTTTTGTTTATTCTAGGGTAATTTTCCAAGGGTAGTGTCTGAACAAATCCTAGCACTTCAGAACTTGTACTGTGTCTTTACTCCATAAAGAACTGTGGTTTTTGGGGAATGAGGACCATCCTAGAGATATCTTTCCCAGATGATGCCTGTTGTGAAGAATGGTGCATTAACAGAAAGTATTCCCTCCACAGTTAACATCATTACAAACACTGAAATTGCCAGCTATACTGCTTAAAGCCAAAAAGTTCTCACCTAAATCACCTCATTTCCATTACATTTCTGCTTCTTGATAGGCTTTGTTGAAAAAGTCTTTTCATACTTTGAAAGGAAGAAGCTGTAGCAGAGTTCAGAAATAGCTTATAAATACAATACTGAAGTGCCTAAGCCCTAGAAAAATTGAGGTATTAAAGCAAAGTTCAGTGAGCAAAAAAAATCAGTTTTGTCAAAAAAAAAAAAAAAAAATCAACCTAAAAAATTGCAAAATCTCTTCTTTCCATATGGTTTAACATATCTTGTATCCAGACATGCTCAAAATGTGTCAAGAATTACTATTGTGGGCATATTATACAACTTGGCTGTTACATGTTTAACCTCAAGAGAAGAGAGAAAGACTCTCTCAGGATGAGAAGTGAGTAAGAGCTTCACATTCTTTTGAGCTACATCAACCTGTAGTCAGAAGACATCTGAAAATGTTCACACACACACACAGAGCCCGCCCCAAAATTACGACTTTGCAAAGTCCAACTGCCACGTTAGAAAACACCACGATGAGAACTGAAGTTCTTGTGCAGCCTTCCGAGCTGCTTTTGGAAAATGTGTGTGTTAGGGAGACCAGAACCCCTCTCTAGCACTTCAAGATCCTCACAAAGAATTACAATTTACTTTTCTACTTGTGCAGAGACCTTTACACCGCACTTGGTGTGCTCAATAAAGATCTCCTCAGCTCTTGCTGCATCTTGTCCCAGGTTCTCACCAGCAAAGACAATTAAACAAAGTATGACATTTCACAGAAGTGTGGTGCAGTTCTTCCTCAACTCCTAACATGCTGTCCGCTGAAATGATGAACTTCCCACGCCTACCCCAAAATCCGCTGACAGGAATTCTTGTTGAGAAATATTTGTACCACCTCCTCCATCCTGTTCCTGTCTTCAAACGTGGTGGAGAACAGGCTCGACTTTCCTGCTTCCCTCTGCAGATCAGCATCTACAGTGTCTGCCTCCAACGACTCTGAGACGCCCTAATTAAACTTACATAAGTGTCTTCAAGATAATTTTACCAAAGATTCACAGTTTCTCAGTTGCAATTCCTATTGTGCCTGCAGCACAGCACAACTAAACCCGGCACCACGTGGGCTTTGTTCCAGCTGCAGCTCTCTGGATCTGCTTAGGAGTCAGGTAAGCAGATATCAAACTTTTCAAACAGGGATTGTCACCTAAAATGTGCTGATCTCTCCCCTGTAGCAGTACCAGGTCTTTGAAGAAGCACTGGCCACTCAAAACTTCTTTGGATAAAACTACATTGCAGTTACTTCTGTGAAATTCTAGAGCTGTGGGTAACACAAAGAGCTTTGGTAAGCTTTTCCTGTGACTGCAACAGAGGCACTTTGACATGACAGTATAATGTCACTGTCTGATCCACATAATCTATCCCAGGCTAATGCTGTTTTTAATCTTTACTCATCATGCAAATGGGTGGTGACAAAATTCATCAATATAATGGGTCTTGCTACTGAGACTACAGAAAGTCAATCACCTTGGGCTTAATATTTTTTCTGTATTACTTTGAATATAATATATACTAAATTACAATATAAAGAATACTTTATAATAATTTGCAAATAGATTCCCATAGACTCAAGATTATCTATCACTAGAATAATCCTGCCCTCAAAGGCAAGTGAGTAAAGATCATGCAACCCATCCTTTCTGCTGCATCCAGTTCAGGGCTCCCTGTGTAAGTCAAGGTTTCTGCACTACCTCAGCTCTGCCCATTTACAGGCAATCAAAAATAGCACAGTATTGCATCAATTTTTAAACCAAGGGGCTAAACTAACTGAGTGTACACTGAGGGGTCTGGTATGTCAAGCATTAACCTTTATTTTACATTCTTCATATTCTCCCACTCAATAATTTCCCACCACACTAAGGCATGTTATCTTAGATTTAGAGCCTGCTCTAATGTGGCAAATTAAGGAGTTCTGGACAGGTTATGGATAGAGCAATGGCTGTGTCTCAGTGGGTGTGACAAGTGCATAAAGATCTTGAAGAAAGATTTGTGTATACCAGCTTAATGGCTTATCCATTCAATCAGATTAAGCTCTGAAATTTGACCTATTGGCCTTAAGTGTTGACTGCTCTGGAGAAAGCACATCAATAACTTATCCAGAATATACTGAACAGGAGTATATGGAGAAAAAACTCACTTATAAATAAAGTTGTATTGCTGTATTTGCAGATCTGTTGCCATGCCACCAGCATTAAAGCAATGTTTTTATCCAACCAACAACTGTTATAGGAAAAGTTTAGTCTGTGACTGGTGCAATTGAATGAAAAGTTATTTTTAACAGTTCAGACCATAGATTTTCTACTCATTTGCCAATTAAAAGCTAATTATGTAAGTATTTGAGGATAACTTATTTAATGCCAGCATTTTATAGTATGTTATCCCCAGAGAACTCTGAAAACTGTTGTTAAAATCCTGGTACTAATTCATACAGAATCCACTATTCTAATCTTCATCTGTTTTATATATTGTTTTATGCCACTATTACACAGGCAAACATTTACAGTTTTTTTCTTTAGGTGATTACCTGGAATTTGTGTGAGGAGGAGCAACCAGAGACCCTGGATGTAGCATGCTTGGCTGAATTTGGCAGCAGGTTTTTTTTTGTTGTACTTTAGCCACAACACTTAGTTAAGAAATTAAAATCTATCTTCTCTGGATAGTCTAAATTTTTAGACTTTTGTAATTTTAATTTTTTTCCCTTGTGCATATTGTTCCTACCCTCCTCTTTGGACAAAGCTGATCATCTGGACTTCAATTTCCATAAAATACAGCCCTTGTTTTTTGAGAATTCTGTCTATTTAAAGAAAAAAGTACTAAGGGGATATATTATCTCAGCAAGTCACTGTTCCCAAACCATCACATGTGCAATAGTGCCTCACAGTTCTCTGTATGTTATCAGCCATCCCATGTTTTGTGCCTATTATGGTAATGACTAAGTGATTATTAAATATTATGACACCTCATTTCTCTAAGAAGTGCTAAAATATAAACATAATTATTCTGAAGGAGACATCGCTTGAGAACAGCCTGTAATAGCTACAGCTGACAATATCCTGTGACATGTCAATGGAATTTAATGCTATACAAAGCAATTATCCAAGAAACATGCAATGAAAATGCAATTTTGTGGCAGAGGCAAACTACAATTTTGTGAGCACAATGCTCACCAGCACGTGTAAGGCACGTGTTTGTCTTGCAAGCTGCTCGGATGGGGGTTGTTTCTTTTGTCAGGTGCTCATGATTTGATTTTTGGGACTCTATTTCCACCTGTTATTTCAATGCCCGCACAAGTGTTGAAGGTGTTAAGGCATCTACCTGCTGAATATTTTTTAGTGAAAATTTTGAAAAGCAAATATGTTTCCTTTCAATAATCTTCTGTAAAAGTGCTTGTTAGACATCATGTTATCCACTGTGCAGGCGTACTTTTCTATGTCTGTTTAGATTATAAACTAATGAGGCTGGGAATCACTTTATGTAATTCTTCTAATGCAGATTTTGAAGATTTGAAAATTTAATCAGTTGAAAAAATACCTACTTGATTTCTTAGACTAGGATTTTAACTAATGTTATTCAGAGTGACGCTAAAGAGATAAAAAACAGCTGTGCAGTACTTTTTCAGCTTTTTGCATCGAATAGAATACAGTAAGAGAAGGAAGTTTAAACAGAAAGATAGCTGAAAATGTGATGCTCTATATTTAAGTAGTTATCATTATTACTAAACCTACTGTTTGAATATGTAACATGACCTAAATATGCCTCTGGAATGTACTTTTAAGAGAGTTTATACAAAACTGCTGCACCATTTTTATGTTAATACAATAGTTGAAGTTAAAGGCTCTAAATAATCACTAAAAAAATGTAACTTTCTCTTGGAAGTTGTCTGCAAGTGAAACACTACTTGAATAGGGATACTTTCATTACATAATTTATTCTTATCTACACTGAAAAGGTTCACCTAATGGAACTATTTAAAAGGTGGGGGTGGAATATTGTACTGAGTGGTTACTCTACTTTGTAAATTCCTTTTATTATAGATGCAAACATAGGGATAGAGGTGCCTCTTGATCTGCTAGGAGAAATAATTTACTTTGAAGTAATTAAAAGGAAAATAAGACCAATAAAGGTTTAACTGTATGAATATGTAGCTCCAGAGAGGCAGTGAAAAACTGCACAGGAAAGGAAAGTATTTGTATTATTCCAATTGTACTAACACAACTTTTTTTTCAGGATAGACTATACTCAGCTTGTTTTCTCTCAGCTTGGTAAAAAGCAGATCTTGCTACTTTAGGGTTAGATCTAGGGACCTTTTCCTGAAACAATTTCAGATAGGGATGCAGTGTTTTATCTTTTATTTCTTTCAGAAGAGAAATGTATTGAGCAATACTGAAACATACAAAATACATATTATAAAGAAAATAATTATTTGCAATGAATAGTAGCTTCCATCTTAAAATTTGTAACCTTTCGTTTAGAAAATATGAATAAAATACCTGTTTATGTGATTTTAAAAATCATTTTTAAATAACTCTTTTTTTCAAACATGAATCCAAATCTATTTCTGCTTATTTTGAATTGAAAGAATTATCCTCACTGAAACAAAATATTTGCACAACTGCAGCATTAACCCTCCAGCAATACAAGTCTTTAGCTCTCAGTGAAACTTTTGGGTTGTAGTACCACCACAAAGAGAGCAGGTCTCAAGATACACATTCTGGCTGAAAGTGAAATGAAATGACACCAGAACTTGAATCCTGTATTGAATCCTTGAATCCTGTTCCTTCATCATCTTCTGTTTATTTCTCCTTCCTTACTCCTCTTTCTGCTCCTTTCATTTTCCTAATTCCACCTCCTCTTCCCCACTGCCATTCTCCTCCTTGGCATTCAGATCTCCTGCCTTCACTGCTCATTTACACTTTGCTTTACATTTTGCACATTCTGGCTGTCAGTAGAAGCTGTGAGTGCCCGGTCTACATCTCAGTGGATGTGAAAAGCCCTGAAAGAGCTTTGGATCATGACTCTGTGAAAAAACTGTTTTGAAACAGCTCCTGGGTAAATTAGAATCACAGCAATCTCTGGAGGAACCCCAGCTTCCTAAATCAACTACCCCTTAGCTTTGACTCACTAGTTATAGCCAAGTCAGTGAAGAAGGTTGACCAAAGAATATTTTCATGTTGGCACTCCTTTGAAAGCTTCTCAAAGATCACCAGACTTATTTTAATCTTTTGCTTTGTTTTTATGCATTTCAAATCCTGACAACCTGTAAGTTGTTCTATTACAGAATCATTAATAGAATCATACTATTCCTATATTTCAGCTGCAGACAACCCCATGAATTTCTCCCGAGCCTTGGAGACAAACCCACGAGCTGTTGAATTGTTCAAAAAGTGAAAGCAGAAATAAAACGCTATCACCTCTTGTTCTGCTGATCATCTCTGAGTTATAAATCATAAGAAACAGGGAGAATGCAGAAAGGATGTCTGAGCTACACCTCTCTCTGGTGACATCCTTCCAGTTCTCACTTGCCATGTTGCAACTCTCTGACTTTTTTTTTCTTTTCTTTTTTTCCTTTTTTTTTTTTTTATTTTAATAATTTAATGCCTTCTCTTTGTGTGATTTTTGAACCTTAAATCCTGTAGGTGCTAGTTGTCTCTGTCTCACACCATCACTTCTCCTTTAGCTGGCTCTGGCCTGTGAAATTTCTCAAGGCTCTTTGAACTCTCTGGCAATGTCCTCTAAGGTGTGAGCCACAGCTCCCAGCAGCGTTGTGCCACCAGCAGCTGAGCTGAGGGAAGGTGGCAGGGGACTGAGACCCCCGTGGGTCAGATGCTGCCAGGGGAGGCAGAAGACTTGAAGCATAACCATAGCTTAGAAAAACAGACATGAAAATGGGGGAAATTAAATGAAAGATATTGTTAGGGAACGGAAAGTAGTGACAAGTTTTCTCCACGCTCCTTTTTCCTCAAGTCATTTTTCTGGAGTCTATACTTGTAATAATCCACTGACTATAAATATAGGTTTGCTCGGAATTTAAGAAGCCAGTCCATGCTGATTTCACAACTGAATAGCACTAATGATATAAGAAAATAAGCCTGTAGACTCCACCACAAGCCTCTCAGTGCAGTTACACAGTAGCTACAGTATTTGTATAGGACCCAGCAAAATGGAAGTGAGAGCTGTTTGTTTCTGGTAATCACCATGCAATGAATGAAAAATAGAATCAACTTGAAACTTTTGGTATAAGTATAAAAGCCATTACTTTCAAAGATAAAAGAATATCTGAATTAGGTGATTGACAATAGACATCCTGGCAGTACACTCTAGCTTAATATACTGGAATCATGCAGCTATTTTCAATGATAAAACACAGCTTGAAAGTGTCATTATGGATAAATTAACTTTTATCATCTTTTTTTTTAAATGAACTTAGATTACCTGATTTA
Organism: Daphoenositta chrysoptera; assembly: GCA_013397915.1. Classification (NCBI taxonomy): domain Eukaryota; kingdom Metazoa; phylum Chordata; class Aves; order Passeriformes; genus Daphoenositta; species Daphoenositta chrysoptera. Next base: position 499,763 of record VZRO01007528.1, on the reverse strand, counting down.
GTAATGCAGAAAAATAAGTTTAATATTTCTGGCACAATTTGGTCTACTGTCCAGAATTTGCTTTATAACCTTGGATAACTAAGATCATGACTAGCACATCAATCTGCTTTAAATTTGGAGCACAAGCGTATTTCACAACCATGTTGAACCTCTGCACAAACCATCAGAAGTTCTGCAGAAAGCTGAAGTTTGAATATAATTCCCTCTGCTCAGTCATTCCTACTAAGGAGTTTTTCTGTTTCTGTGAAAAGAAAATAAATCTCGGAGAGAAGAACTTAAAAGGGGCAGGATGGGATGGGGCACGTGGTGAGGGGCAGGAAGAAGAATACAATCCCTGTTTTAGCCAAAAAGTGTAGTCAGAATAAATAGTGTGTGTATATATATATATATATAATATAAATATTGAGATTATATTCTACATGTGTGTAAAAGATTGAAATGCTTTTTTGGGACACATCACTCCACAGTTCTTGCCTCTAAAAGCAGCTCCCTGTTGGATGGAGTTTGCCAGCTCTGTTGAATAATGCACATATTCATTCAAAACACTGAGCAGATTCCTGGGAAAGAGTTTGTTAGGTCTGTTAACTTTTTGGTTTATTGTTCCAAGCATTTGCTGGCTATAGTCTGCCATGTGCCAAATGTCATTGAGAGATTGCTGCATGTTAGTAGCGCATGAAATTTTGTTTATCTGCAGCTCATATCAGTTTATTGGTCCTGCAAAATGATTGTGATTTCTTGAAGATGAAAAGCAGAACAAGTATAGGGTAGTCTCTTTTATTCATCTAAAACACCAGGTGTCCCGAGCCCAGTTATCGCCGCTATTTGACTACAAATCTGTTCAAAACTGATTTCTTCTCAATTGCCATAATAAGAAAGTTCTAGCATAATTTACTGAAAATGGCACCTGACAGCCTGTGATGTCACACAGCCAATTTCAGCACTGCAGCCTCTCTTCACGAGTGCTCTCCAAACCCAACATTTACCATGTGTGCTCCTCAGGCTTGCAGCTCCCTTGGCTCAAACAACTCCTGTTCCGGTGCCTGCCCCACGATTCCCATACTCACATCCTAAGCACAAACGCCTGCTAAACTTTACTAGTCCTGTGTGGGCTTAAATGTGGTGGAACAGATGCACTCGTGCTGCATTGGTACAGCCAGTGGCCGTGGCCAGCAGGATTTCTGCTGCACATCTCTGCTTCTGCAAATGCCTCCTCTCTGGGATGGACTGCACGACACGGGGTGAAATCCGGGAAGCCTGACGGAGGGAGAGAGGCAATCTGTCTCAGTGATGTGAAAGCGAAAAGAACAGATCTGATGATATTCTGCAGATGTCCACAGAAGGGGAACGTTTCTCCTGGTGGAACTGTCTGATCTAACAGATGAGGCTGGATGGGGACCAGAAATAAATCATGCTTCGATAGAGGAGTAATGAATCGTTGGCATAAACTGTCTTGGGAAAGAGGAAAGGTGAGACTCCACAAAAACTAAAAGACTGAATGAGTACTTTTTTTTTTCGAAATAATTAAATCTATGTTTTTTAAAAAAATCTAGTTTCAAAATAAAAAAATTCTAAGTCTGAAGCAGGAGCTCCTTTAACTTACTGTTAGAAATAAAATGACTTCATTTGTAGAGTTGGCATAGCAGTTAAAATGATGCTTACTGAGAATTTTCTTTTCATTTAACTTTATCCTCCCCCCCAAGCAAAAAAAAGGCCATCTATTCGCTGGCTAATGTGATACATTTCCATCACAAGAAGATTTTACACCAGATTTTGTTTATCTTTTCAAATTATATGCCTTAGTACAAGTACAAATTATGAAGTGAATGTTGTAAAACCTCTGGGTATCTTTGGAAGGATGTTGCAGTAACTTAGGCAATTTGGTCGATTCTGGCATAAAAATGTAGGGTTTCCTGATCAGCTTTTTGTTACTCCTCTGTCAAACCAAGCATGGCATGGCACTGAGCAGATTGTCATCCTTTAGTGAATATCATTCAAGACATTTAATATTCTTATTATCCTCTCAATTCTCTCCATCATGGAAAACACTGTTCTATCCCTATTATTACATATTCACAGCTTATTTATCAAACTGAATGAATCTATTATATCAAGTCAGAAATGCAACATCTGAGATGCATGATGATACCTGACATGCTATTTCAATGTCAAACATCAAACAAAAGTCCTAAATATACTTAGTGTATCCAAGAAATTATAGAAGCTTTTTGCCTTCAAAAAATTTGTTCTTTTATATGTTCTAAGGAATTCAGTTTTCATTGCTATTTTTCTAATTTCTGACACATCTTTTTTTTCATGCTTTAACCTCCCTCTGAAGTCATGAAAATTCTTCATTCCAAAAACAAGAGCACATTATAATTATTTTTTGTCTAAGTCTTGTTTTGTGTCAAAATGATAAGCCTGCTTTTGTGATCACATTGAAACTTCATTTATCATGGCTCTGCAGCAACAGATGGGAAAGCTGAAAATGACAAGAACATGCAATTGTAAAGCCTTGTACTTGAGGTGGAAGAGAGAAAAGATTTTTTTTGTTTTTAAATTCTGAAATGGTAAATAATGAGCATATAGAGTTCTAATCTGTTTATAACATTTAAGTGCAATTGTGTGCTGCCAGGATTTTTGGCAACTATTTTTACTAACTACTGTTTAATGTGTAAATAGGGTGACATGGCATTTCATAGCATGGCTGAGAAGCTGCCACAATGGAACAAAGTAACAGCAATTTTTCAGGTTGTTTTGTTGATGTAGACATTGCTGTCACTCAAACGTTCAATAATAAAATCAGTTCAGGTCAGATAAATGCTAAAGATCACTAGAGTAGCTTTTGATTATTGATCACACTATCTGGTTTGCCTCTATACCAAACTATCAGGGCCCAACACACTGGTTCTCAATTGTAGGAAACATTGAAAAAATTCAACAATTTTTTCACCCAGCTGTGTGTTTTCTTAGTGTAAACTTTTTTATTTACTAATTCATTTCACTTGTCCTGCAACAGATATAGAGCATCCACAACCTTCTATTCTGTTCTATTCTGTTCTATTCTGTTCTATTCTGTTCTATTCTGTTCTATTCCATTCCATTCCATTCCACTCCATTCCTCTACAATCTTTTAAAATTTTTATTCACGTACATTAGATTCAATCCCATGGATTCACTTACTCCTCAGGTGTGTTTCTGGTTAGACACAGAGAGGCAGAGAACAGATGGTCTTGCCTCTTACAAGATCTTTCCTCTAAGAACCTGTATTAAGAGAGTGATATTTTTGTCCATAATGAAGTGTTGCTCATGGGAAATAAAGATGTTTGTAACATCCATCTCATGCATCCTTATATAAAAATACCAAGACTTTGGATGTCTCACTGTGTGGCTACAGTGCAAATGCAAAAAGGGTTAAAGAGAGAACCCTCTGTGAGCTGGGGTCATTGAATGTCACCCGTGTGTGTGGCGGTCTGAGAGTGTGAGTGAATGTATCTACAGACAATGTGTCCTGGGTTGCAGTGTATTCTGCTACCATCTACATGAACTGTTGAAGCCAGGTGGGTGGTGTTGCCTCCTTCCTCTGGACTATCGTCTGTTAATGGGTTTTGCCACGTGACTCACAGATAACCCTGTCTGAACAATATTGTGTTAATGGCCAATCAAGGCCTTGCCACATGACTGTCAAAATTACATCATCCCATTGTGAGATGCTCCGCCCAGAGGGAGGNGATGCTCCGCTGAGAGGGAGGAGACAAGCATTCCATCGTGGATATAAACGGAGATTGCAAACACCACAAGCAGCCCTGTCTACTGGCTTCCCAGGGGACAAGAGCTGCCACCGGACCACCAGCTGGAGATCAGATCTTCCACAGAATCACCACTTCAACTGAGCTACTTTGTTTGGACGGCTACCACCACCCTAACAAGGTGTCAGGTTGTATCTGACTTTGTCAGTGCTTTTCCTTGTATTATTTCACTTATTTTTAATTTTTCCTATTGAATTTTATTCTGACTTGCGATCTCCCACTGGTTTGTTTTCAAACCAATACACAATGCTATAAATGACATATAGTTATAGTATCTACTGTAGATCACAAATATACATATATACACACACTGTAGCCATGCAGTAAATTTCCACTCACAGGGGAGGGTCATACTCACAGTAATCTTTACATCAGTCAGGATCTTGGCTTGCAGATGGCTGGATTTTGCTCTTTGTTTCGATTTGCTGTCAGCTCTGTGCCCAGGAGAGCCCCTCTCAGCAGAGGTCCTGCTGGCTTCTGTGGCAGAGAGAGACACCCCAGCACAGGGCTCAGGGCAGGGTGAGCATCCAGATGAGCTTTCTGACAGCAAGGACAGGTTCAATACCTGGCAGACAGTCTTTTCTCCCTCCTCATTGTACACTTGTTTTCTGAACCGATTCTTTGCTTTTTAATAGTCTGGGTTTTTTCTTAAATTTTAGACAGGTCACCTCATTCGGATTCTTTTATTTATACTGAAAGATCTTAGAAAAAATTCAAAACCGTCTTTATTGTATCTGTACTCTCCGTGACAAGCTTTCCCCTGGCATCCAACGCCAGCCTTTCACAAACAGTTTTTTACTGTGTTCTTAGTCTCAATAGTCCACAACAAGGAACAGGAGGTTTGGAGGTGTAGCAGTAAACAGGCACCTTCTTCGCATGCAGCAGACAAACATAACTGCTGTCTCTATAACTGCATGTAAAAAAATTACATTCTCCCTGTCCAAGTGAATTTAATGCCAAGAAGTGTGCGTCAGTTGACATGATGACTCAAAGGACTTTGCCCCAAGACATCTGCAAACTGTGACAAGACAAGAGAGGTTGGAAATGTCTGCCCAGTCCAAAGACCATACTGCAAATTCACTGATGATGGCAGCATGTGTAACTAGATGGGTAAGCCTTTCCCCTGCCATACCTAACCATTTCACAAAACAACAGCAGAAGAGAACAGAGAGAGTGGAAAACTCCAGAGGGGAAAAAAAAAAAAAAAAAAAAGACAAAGAAATAGAAGAGACAATTTTTGTTCTCCATATTGTCAATGGTTTGAGCACAGAGGAGAAAATAATAATTCAGATAAAGGAAAAGAGCGTAAACCTCTAAGTCAGTTCTTCAGCATTGATCAAGTGTGATAGTGATCAAGTGTGATTATTATGCACTTTGGTGTTAAGAGTACTTTTTGTACCCATCCACACACTGCAGAAATCCAAACTGAACCCAGGTATTCAATACTATCATAGAAGTTATTATCAATAATGTGGTTTTATTCATATAAAAAACTTGGATGCAATTATATCTTTATCATTTAAGAAAGAGAGTATTTTGAAGTGCATGTGTATTTTGAAGTATGTGTAAATAGCTGTCAAAGAAAACGCTTGTAGTTGACTTTGTACTCTTCCACCATTAATATTTGGTCAAGACTGAGCACATTTGATTAAATCTGTGCAATAACCTTCTTCCATTCTCCACAGAGAGAACTGGAATGAGTAAATTGAGTAGAGCACTGGGTTTGGCTGGTTTAATCAGCTTCCAAGAAATGGAAAGAATGCAAGAGAAATCAGCACAAGCTGAACATTTCCTTGTGTTATCAGTTCTCCACCAGGCTTTATTTTCAGGCAGGGACAAACTAAAGTCCATTTGTCTTGGGTGAACAAGTGCAGCATAAAAATGGTTGGGAGCTTCTACAAGCCCCACTCCTGCCTTTGCCCAGCAAAGCACATCACAAACTGCTGGCAGAGGATCCCACACTGGAGTTCAAACCACAGGCACAGGCCATTTACTGGGCTATGGGAACTGGGAAGCATTGTCTTGATCTAGACCTTACCCTGTGGGTGTAAAATGAGTTGTAGTTCCCAATTTATCAGTCAGGGGCTGAGGCCATCTCCTCCCTCTGTTGGCAGTAAGGCTTTCCCTGCCAGCTCTCACACCCCAAGCTGCAGCTGCACCACCTCTGCTCTGCTCCAGGCCTTTTGGCACTTGACTTCCACAAGGGATCGTTCATCCTTGCAGGTGGTGTCAGCAACCCCCAAGCTACCTTCCTAATGACTGTTGAAGAGGAAAAGAGGATGGATTTCACAATGAATACTCTGAGTGACAAGAGATGTGATTCAATGGGTTTCTGGTGACTGGACATCAGTGTGTCATAATGCTGAATTCTGCTTTTGAACTGATTGTTGTAAAGTAACTAAAACAACGTCTTTATGTTTTCTTCATCTTTCTTTCTTTTTTTCTCCTCCCATTTATTGAATTCAGGAGTACAGTAAAGGGAAAAATAATGTTTTCTCTTCTAGCACTACTCAACAGAGCAATCACAGTTTACTTCACAGAAGAACACGTATATGAATCCTACATGAGGATAATAAAAATGTACTCAAGATACTGACCAGTTTTTCAGGAAGCCAATAAGTATTAAATTCACAGATGAGGAAACTGAGGCAAACATCCGTACTTCACTCCACCTACAATATAAAAGTGCTCTTAACCAGCATTAGCCACTCCTTCAGCTATTGCTATACGCTCCTCTGGTTCTTCACTGGAATGCCACTGTAACAGGCATACTCTAAACAACAGCTTTTGCTGAAACCCTCCCCACAAAGCCTTAATGATGCAAAGACCATGCTGCACTAAAGGTGTTTTGTTTTGAAATAGTTTTATTCAATAATCCCTAACAGGAAAACCCTTTTTCTGTTCCTCTGTCTGGTATCTTGGGGGTCTGTTGGAGGATGGGCTCAAGGCCATGCAAGATTTTTTCTTTGCAGTGTCACCTATAGCAAAGTTGCGGGAAGGAGAGAGGGATAATTTAATTTTCCATCAGAGCAGGAGGAATATAGCACCAGCTGGTGGCTCCATACTCCAGCAGCAGCACCAGGGTAGTGCAGACAGACACCAAAGGCAGTGGCAGGAAGGAGCGATTCCCACCATGGCCAGATGATGGACAAAGATGAAAGGCAGCAAGCTACGGGATTTTTCACATAAATCTTTAAAATCAGGATCGAAATTTTTCTCCTGGGCAGATGGCATCCTGGGTCTCTGCAGGAAATTCTGGCAGCTTATCCCACCCTGTATTTTCCCCTTCTTCCCTTGCTGCAAACACCCTTTCATTACTGTGCAGAGTACCAGGAACAGACAGCTCAATGCCTGGCTGAATGTGGCACAGCACAGAGAAACCAATGAGGATCCATTCAAACCTTGTGAGGGCTCCCATGAGGCTCCCCTGCCTCGCCTTGCAGTGGGAATGCTGCTCTGATGCTCTTCTGCCTCACCCTTGAGAGAGCTTGTTCTTACCCACCCTCATCATAACCTTCTGAGATCTCTTGTCTCTCCCTGTCTCTCCCCTTGTCTACTCTTAATTAGAGCCACATGTGGTCTCAATGTCCATTAACTAAACTCTGATGTTTCCAAAGTAAAGTTCTCACGTTTGTTTTAATAGTCCAGCCATATTCTGCTTAAAATGGAGAGGATCCCTCCATGGCACACCCTGTGCTGAGAGAGATAATAACCGAACAGCAAGGGAAATGTGGGCTGCATTCACTTTTCTTTAAGGCAGCTAAAAACCGAGCTCAGCTGCTCAGGCAGTGGAGCAGCAGCTTCAGCTACCCTGTGCTGTCACCACCCAACCCATCACCTGTCAATCACTGACACTTTGGTAGAAGCCATGCTGATTATTTATACCATGGGCTGCACCCTGGGAGCCTCATGTAATACTGAGACTTTCACAACCCTGGCACATCAGAGCCCAGGACTGCGCCGCAGCTCATCAGAAAAAATAATTTAAAATAAAGTTTTATCATAGGGGTATGTCTGCTTAGAAAAGGTTCTCTCACCCTTCTTGGAATGGGTCTCCTTCTCCTTCACTTTATCTGTGTTCCTCGACAGTGCACTATAGCAGTATTATTTATTGTTCGAGTCTCAGCTCTTGCACATCCATTCAGTGTGCAGGGTCTGTGGCCAAGCAGAAGCCAAGGTCACACAGCAGATTAGGTCAGGTAATCTCAGTGGGGTTAAGGACTGAGTTTCTACGAGACTGATCTCAGCTTCCCATCTTTGATCCCCAAGTTGTGCATCACTTGCTCTAGGACCTATTCCCAGTCCCACATCTCATTCAAATGATGAGGAGAAGGTTTTGCTGCAAAGTATTCGCAGCTGCATCCAGGGCAAACCAAAAGTAGTCCCAGAGATGTATAGTTCTCACCCCAGTTTCAGAAAGTTGTCTCTCTTTGCCCTTTTTAGAAGAATATTTTCTGTCTGTACCACACAATAATTAGGGTAGGTTCAAATAGGAAATGAATTCTTCATTTCACAGCCACATAGAAGAGGAGCTCTCCTTTTCTAAACGTGGGAAGGATACAGACAACAAAAGTAGCTTTTTCCAAGCTCAAAAAATCTAGTGAATTGTGAAAGGAAGGAAAGGGTTGAGCCCTGCAGTCCAGAGAAGACCAGCAAAGCAGCACAGCTCACAGAATGAACAGACTTTGCAGATCTGTGTTTCAAACTGTGTTGCAGCTGGCATTTTACTTGGGTTAACATTGCTTTTTTTAGAAAAACTTGCAGAGGTTCCACTGTCTTTGTTCTCAGTGCTGGACTCTGCACATTGCTGCAAAACAATGACCATTCTCCTGATGTACCAAAGAGCGGAGCAACCCAGGCTTTTCATTAGTACCTTTACATTAATTCTTTTGCATAAATGCTAAATAAAATAACCTTCAAAGGGCTCTTGAAGATGTAGGCACAGTTGGGGTACAAAAGGAACTACGTGTGGTCTTGATTATTCTTTTAGTACATAAAGAATATGGATATTTGTATACAACAGTAGGTAGGAAATACTTTTCATTATTGCTTTCTATGAAGTACAGAGTTAAAAACTACCTGCTCAAGTAATTTTAGGAATTTGACCATGATACTTTAATGGTCTCACATCTCTGCCCATGTTTCTAAATCTCTTGGCTTCACAGATCTGTTGGGGGAAAAAATTCCCTAAATCAGACTCCAAAATGCAGGACTATTGACAATTTACACCTATATGTCTTTATAACTTGGTTTTTTTTGTGTCATTCTTACTCACAATGACCCTTGTCAAGTTGAAAAATGTCAAGTTGAAAAAAAACTATATAAAACTGATAGAAAAAGCAAAGCTGAAATTACTCAGGGACTTTTAATATGCCAATGCCTCTTATTTAAAGAAATGCTCACAGATTTAATATCAGAGTCTACTGGAATGTCTTTTTTCAACAGATATTGTTCTTTCATTTGATTTTCAGGCTGTCATGTGAAAGGAGTGTTCATAATCCAGCTGGTCAGGAGGGGTTCCTTTGAAGACTATGATCAAGGAAATGGACTTTAGCTACAGCAGCTTTGACAAGGCTCCCACAGCATGGCAGGCTGCTGTTAGGTTCTGCTTCTTGTGGCTGTAAAGTCCCATGATGATTTAGCTGCTTAAGAAAAAAATGTCTATTAAACCCTCCTATGGGGTAGAGCTTAGGTGGCCTAGAGTTTTTGATGGCATTATTAAGAGACTGACTGAATGCAATACAAACTCTGCTGTCAGGAATGTCAAACAGCCTCCAACCAGCATGCTCTGATTTAGCTTTTTAAGAGACGAGGCAGAATGACAGAAAAATGGATTTTATTTTCTGTACGCAGTCAATTAGTTTGAGGCAATGAGAATAAACCATGGTAGATCTACCTTGTACCATCCTAAAGGATTTTTCCATTATATTTCACAAAGATCATCTTGAAAAGAGCTATCAGGTTGGCAGCTGAAATGCCAGTTGTATATCTTAGATTTGATAAACTGCATTTGCCAGAGTACAGGGAATTGCTTTTTAACCTTAAATTTGGGTTCATCTATGAGGGGTCAATTGTCTGCCAATCTTGTTATTTTCAAGATATTGAGAAACTAAAAGGATTCTGCGTATAGCAGCTTTTTAGCAATTTCTGTGGAAAAGGAGAGACACAGAAGTTCCCTGACATGACATCATGAGTAAACTGGCAAAAGGTATTTGAGCTACTAAAATTGCTGTTTCTTCCTAAATTATGAAGAACTTTCAGTTACCATGGAGGAAAAGGAGGAGAAACATTGTGACATCCTTCCCTCATTCTGTTTTCATTCAAGACATTGGCAAATCTTGCATGTTTGGCATTCAATTCAAAACAATATTTGGAAGTGAATAGATTATTTTGATGAAAATTTGTGAACTGAAATAAGCTGCTTTGTAGATGCCAGAACATTTCATATTACTTTTGGTTGTGTAGTTTGCATTGAGAGTGATTCTGAAATCCCCGGATTCATTTGTTTCTAATAAGATAGAAAGATGGAGACTGGAAGAAGAGAAGGAAGGAATAACATTCCAAAATTATCAACTCAAAAAATCCTAATTCTGACACATTTCTGATCTACATGTTAAAGTTTTCAAGGACCTTGGGAAAGACAAAAAAAAAAAAAATCTTTCCAATAAAACCTGTTCCAGTAAAACTTGGTCTAATAACATCCAGGTTTACTAGACAGATGCACTTCTGTGATGGAGTTGGCAAGAGGTCACATAAAAAAAAATCTCAATCAATTATGATGGCAAAGGTGGTTTCTTCATTAGGCTCCTAACTTTTGGCTTTCCAGCTGTCTTTTACGAAGAGCAGGAGCCATGAAGTTTTATACTTTTGTTTTTTGAGGAGGGAATAATAGCAATATGTCAGAGATTAGGAATTTATATCGAACTGTTCTTTCAATAAATTCTTTATTTCTTAGATGTAAATGTGAATGAACACTGGATATAAATGTTGACCTTCATACTACTGTTATTTATAGAGCTGGCTTTTCACCATATCAGGTGTTGAGGGAATCAATTCACTCTGTCATGCTTGAACCTAACAACATTAGTTACTGAGGTAACTTCAGTAGAGATTTAATGGAATGGTTCTTCTTGAGTTTTTTTTTACTTGTTTTTCCACTGAGTTTTGACCTTGGTGTTTCTATCAACACTATAAGTGAATACCTGAGTTCAACTTATTGTTGTTTATAAACTTCTCTGAGCAGGTTTGGGATAGACAAGTCGTTTTTTAAGATCTGAATTTTAAGAGAACAGCTCCAGCATGGACTTCTGTACATCACAGAAAACCTCTTTAAAATGCAATTTTCCACAATTACTTTCCCAGTCAAACATTCAAAACACGAAAATTGCTGACTTAAATGCAGGTCATCAGCTACATTTAAACAATCTAGTGACAGTACAAGTAACCAGCTAAGAGTCTACTATTTATGAAAAGTCATAAGAAGAATAAAAAAATCCCTCTTTAGTTTAGGTAAAATACAAAAAAGAAACAGTCAATTTTGTCCACAAATCTTCAGTCTCCTGTAGACCTCATCTCACATTCCCATTGTTATAATTGAGAATTAGTATTTGTTGCATGATTTTTAAAAATTTTAAATATATTGTAGAGAGTCTGAAATAATGGGAAAAATGTTGTAGCTTCAGGAACTGGAAGCTGAGGGCATGTTTTGCATATGCTGAAGGTGGTGCAAATCTTGCTAAGATTTTTGGAAGAATGGCATGAAGTGAAGGGAGCTAAACTTCATGCAATCTTGTCTCTGCTAAAAAAGGCCCTGACACATGAAGTTCCCTGAACCACACACAGGAACTGTCAAGCAGAACAACGGTGATACCAGAGCATCTTAACAATTAAATGACAAAATTCCAAATTTCTCTCTCTTCTTGAAGGGATAACTACACTCACCAGAAAGCCATTCCTTGGGATACTCCAGCCATTTGTCACCTCTCCATTCCACAGCCACGTTCAAGGCTTTTCTCAAGAAGGTGTGATTCACTGGCTCCCAAATCAGAGAACTGTTTCATTCATATTTATCTCTCTCCCTGTGTTTTCCCAACAATTCATATGAACTCCTCAGTTTTCTGTCAGAAACGCTATCAACAGATTGTTACTCCTTCCTCGTTTGTGCTATTCCACTTTGTAATAGCTCTGCAATTTAACACTGATAATCACATCTCAGTGTCTGGCTGGGCAGCCTTTATTATCTTGACATCATTTTTACCATCCTTCACTGAAGAATGTATCTTCTTGATGAGACAAAGAGATCAACAGATATTAGCACCACAGTCGATTGCTTTTCTCATGCTGTTGTAAGAAATTGGATTTTTTAACTCCAGTGCAAATAACTCTGCAGATATTCAACTGATGTTTAATTAATAAGACCTTCCTCATTATCACATTCTGGGTTAATGCCTACTAAAAGATGAATAAGGGATCCTCAGCCCCTTTATGTCCTGCCTCTTCCTGTTCCTCCCTACTAAGCTACACAAGATAAGATCTAGAAGTGGGTTTCTGAAATATGCTTCTCCCTTTACAACAAAACTGGGTCCTAAAATCTGCGAGGAACTTGGCTGTGCTTCATTATCATCTTAAAAAGTTTAAATGAGTACCCTAAAATTGGGGGATATAACGTGCTTTATGTTGTGATACAAGGATTGCAAAAGCTAACCAAAACAGATTGGTGCTAGACTGAGGAGAAAATTTCCACATCAACTGGCCACTTTAACGTTATTCTGCACATTTTGTGAGGAAGCCAGTACATTACGGTTTGGATTTGGGGTTTCTTTTTGTGTTGGGGTTGTTTTTTATTTGGCATGGCGTTTTTTGTTTCTTTTCTTTTTTTCCTAATAGGCTATCTGGAACTGAATATTGCAGACTTAAGTTAATTCTAAATTGGATTATTCCCCCATCTAATTTTGTTGTCCAATCAAGCCCGTAGCATCGTGCACTAGTGTTAAACTGCTCAGACCTGATGTGATCTCCCCCATGTTGCAGTAGTTGTTAATCTGTAAAGGAAATTCCTTTTGTTCATTTAGTCACTACAGCACAAAGCAACTTCTTTCAAAAGGCTGCCTCCAAAATCTGTAGTGTTCAAGAGAGATGTAAATGGTTGCCTGAAGCATTAGCTTTCATTAAACCTTATAACCCTGGAACAAAGGCACTCGGGAGGGGAAGCTATTGATAAGAACAGGAAAGACTTTTCTATCACAAATACTGTGAAATCGAGACAGAAAGAGACATTCAGCGATTTTTCTAGCAAAGTCTAATTTATTTGGAGACAGAAATCGCACTAGATAATAATGGGATACAGAAAAAAGGACATTATGATTTAGGCATAGCCAGCATGTGATCTAATATAAAAGAAAACTGGAGATTGATTTCTAATATCCTGGATTATTACTTCTTTAGTGCAATGAGGTGACTACATACGAAATAAGAAATGGATTTCCTCTTTCTACAAGGCACTTCAAAAGGAGAAGCCTGATGTAAAGTCCACTACAGCCCAGGGATGGACAGAAGGATAACTTCAGACAGCACTCTAGATCTGAGATTCCCCTTTCCTAAAACGGAATTCATGGAGCCTAGAGCCACAATTTTTGTTAGAAAATCCTTGAAATGATTTTTGTCAGTCCTCAGCACTGAGCCCTGAAGTTGCAGTAGACAGGCAGAGGCCATAGTGAGTTACATGATGTTGGTATGTCCTGTGGCCTACCTGTACTTCTGACAGGAAATAAAATGGAGTGACTACACACCAGGGTGAGGTTACCCACTGCAGTACTTTAATTACTCATTCTAGTACACCTGGAGTCCTCTTCAAGTGCTGTTTTTCTGTGTGATGATAAGAGTAGCCCACTTAGGTGAAAATACACAGGAGCATCAGTGTCTGGAAATTCAGATCCAGATAATATGAAGGAGCAGATTAAATCTCTAAGGTAAATGCAATATTATACTTAGCAAAAGCAAAACAACAGTTGTCAGAGAGAATGAAGAGGATTGATAATCTGAGAAACAGTTTTTGAATTATTTATCACTGAGGAAACTTTTTTTGCAAGATCAGCTTTGATGAAGGGACATAATGGATGGTTTGGAGAACTCCAAGATATTTTATAAATATAGGTTCAAGCATTTGATATATTATTCTTATACACATAACTCATGTGAAAGAAAGATGAAAAAAAGAAGACAGAGATGAACACAGCTACAGCTGTCTTTGCTAGCACCTTTGTTACAGAAAATTTCCTGGCTACAGGATATTATCCCCCAAGGGGACAGCATCTGCTGTGCAAGGTAGCAAGGGAAAAAAAACCAACTAATTGAATTATATGAGTTTACTGCTCTCCCATGCCAAGGTCCACAGTCAGAGGCTGGTGTGAAAACCTCACACACACTGAGATGCATTGATAACTCCTTGGTAATTCATTGGTAACTGGAGAGGCCTCGGAAGGAGCTTCTTTCAGCTGGTGCACACATGGTCATTCATTTAACTAAACATCAGCCAACACAAACTCTGGGAAGAAACACAGAACTATAGATTAAAACTGAATCAAAGCCCACAGCACTGTTCAGCCAAGTTTAAAACTCTACACTGTGTCAAAAGTGTTGATGGAATATTTTTGCCATATGTTCTTCAAGAATATTATCTATCCAGATCTTCAGACAAATTCCAGTCTAACTCTGAACTCTTCATTTTTATTGGGGAACACAGAACCAGGAAAACATATTACTGGATGGATCTGATTGCTCATTGCTTGGAATCTCTCTTCAAAAGTAGCAACATGGAAGTTGAACCAATATTTTACACTTTTTTTCTCCAGAAGGAAAAGTTTTAAAAAAAATTAAAAGAAGTTTTTTTAAAAAAGTATTTTGTTTTAAGACTGGTCAGTCTACAGTTTATAGGCAATGCACAGTTCAAGTACTAAGTAATTAAATCTGTATTTATAGACTGTTTTATGTCCTGAGATGGTTTGAAATGAGTTTGTTGCAATCTGGCACAGCCACCAAAACAAGTGCAGTATTATTAATATCTCACAGCCTATCAAGCTTTTCATCTCCCAGAAGCCTGAATAATCTTATTCATGCTGAATATTATCCAGCACATTAACACACTGCTATTTCCACACAAATTGTAGCTACTGTTTTGAGGCCATAAACCTGCTGGGTTGTGAAATGCATTCTAATGGTATTACACCTTTGGAGGAAGAATTAGTTTTTTAAAAGAATAAAGAAAAATATTTCTAACTAATCATAAAGCCTGGAGTTGTTTTTTGTTTTGCTTTGTGTGTGTATATATACTGCCAAAATTACTGTGGAAAATTCTGTGCTTTGTCTCATTTTTTTACTATGAGATACATATTTTGTACTGGCCTAAGATGGTTAACCATGATGTACATGTTCTAAAAGCATTTACTAATTATCTTATATAAATTTGGTTGATGGATGTAATAGATCTGCTCTCAAACTTTGGTCTATCTTCCCTGGCAGAACGCTACATGCGTTTTCCAAAATTCCCTGGAATTCTAGAGATTAGAATGAATAGTGCCTAATTCTGAAAGAGCAGTTGCTGAGGGCAGAGTTCTGCAGTGTGGATCTGCAGAGAGGAAAGTGCACAAGAGAAGATAACCATGAAGAACAGAATGAGCTTCAAGCCAGAAGAAGTATATAAACACATTTTATTATCAGATGCTGCGGAAAAGAAGTTAGAGATAAGAAATGCTGATATACAAACGAAATAACCTTAATCCTCTGAAGTTTCCAGATATAAAGTGAGCAGATTAGAAAAATTTAGGTGTAAAGGTCCAAGAAATCACGTGGAAGTAGAAGCAAAGGATTATTCTGTGTGAGTTGGACCAGAGATCAAAACACATTTTTTTGTCCTTTTCTCAGAAGTGCTTTGGTAAAATATCTGTCTTTATCTTTTAATAATTCTGGAAAAAAATCTGCAGAAATTCTTAACATTAAGTCAATCGTGTTGATTGTGATACTTCTTTCTGGTTCTAAAGAATAATGAAGTTATCTCAGATAAAATTAAGTAAGCTTAGATCAAGTGGAGGTTCTGTAAATTTAGCTTTGCCATGCCATGTAATTTCCCAAGTGCTGACGAAATATGAAAAAAAAAAAAAAAAAAACCTAATTTTTAAATTTATTTGAAAACCATAAATGTAAGTTGGAAGGTTGGTCAATCTATTCTTGGAAATAGATCTTTTTCTTGCACCTTTTATTGGGTTTTATCCTCCTTTTTACTTGGCTGCTCTATAGTTATTTATTGAATTTTATTGCTCTATTGTTTAATAAGAGGTGAATGGTTTGACACCAGAAACGTTTCTTCTAGCTTCTCTGTAGGAACAATCCCTGACTTTTTTCCTAGGGAAAAATTATGAGAAGGACTGTGATGTGGGGGCTCTCTTATTTGCTCTTCCCCCAAAAGATATTTCTATATTTTATACTCACCGTGTTGGAAGCATATTACCATTCATCTGACGTGAAAGATAAAGGCTGTATGCTACTTTGCTTTACTCTCTAGTGTAGTGAGCCCCAAAACAAAGGACAGGCAATAAATTATAAAGAAAATCACTCTGCAACTTCTTCCTCACAATCTGAAGGAAGGTCTTTGTGTCCATTTGCTGTATAACTAGCATAGTTATAAAATTAATAGATTATCAGAATTTATTCCACAATGAGGAGGTTCATCACCTCATCTACCATTTCTTCTGTTTTCATGTAGGCCAAGTGTCTGGTGACCAGCAAGCTGTTTCTCTAAATCTCCCCATTCCCGTGTTCACACGATTTCCATATCCCATAGAAGTTCTGAATGGGAGTAAAAATACATCTGCCTGGAAGGTATATGAGAGTGACTGAGATCTATTACTTGTTCTAGTTTAAAGAATGGTTGGAAATATACAAATTAGATCTATAGATAGTCTGTGCAGCCTTGTACTCCAGTCATTGATTCCCCTGCTCCTCCTCTCTCTCTTAGCTTACATCAATAATGAACAAAACGTATTCGTAGAGGAAATATTTGTCTCTCATCATAAAACCAGCCTGATAGATCTTAAAATAGATTCATTCTTTAATATATTTCTGGAGGTTTCCATTTGAGAAAAATATATTATTAATATTAATAATTAATGTTTAATTAACCAATTTCTGCACAGGACTCATATTCTGGATCTAACCCACTTTTAGCTACTTATCAAAGTCCAAGCTGCATCAAATTTTAGCAGTGTCTGTGTATCTTGTAATAAAACATGCACCCCCTGACAGTAATCAATCTCATCCTAATAAAATTACTGAAGGCAAGTGGGAAGATTTGCCTTCTGAAGTTACTTATTTCATTCTACTGTCTAGGAGGGGACTCTAGAATCCAAGATATTTTATTTTGAGGCATAGATACATTTTTAGCTTGCATATCTTCCATATTAAGCCCAAGTGATGTCAGGCTGTTGTAGCAAGTCCAGAGGAAGCCACCAAGATGATTAGAGGGATGGAGGACCTCTCCTATATGGAAGGGCTGAAAGAATTGGAATTGTTCAACCTGGAAAAGAAAAGGCTTTGGGGTGAGCAAACTGCAGCCTCCCAGTAGCTGAAGGGGGCCTACAAGAAAGATGGAGAGGGACTATTTACAAGAGCCTTTAGGGACATGACAAGGAGGATTGGATTCAAACTGAAAGAGAGTAGGTTTAGATGGGATATTATGAAGAAATTCTTTCCTGTGAAGGTGAGGAGACTCTGAAGCAGGTTGTCCAGAGAGGTGGATGTCCCATCCTTGGAAGTGTTCAAGGCCAGGCTGGATGGAGCTCTGATCAACCTGGTCTGGGGAAAGGTGGCCCTGTCCAGGGCAGGGGGTGGTGCTTTTGTGGGCTCCAAAAATGATGTCTGGGAGCTAAGGCTGTGTGACAACTGTGTGGAGAGAGGGAGCAAAGACACAGCAGCTGCTTCAGCTACTTGCTGGCATGTCTGATCTGGGATCATCGAGCCCAGCTCCTGGCCCTGCACAGCCCCATTCCCAGGAATCACACCCTGTGCCTGAGAGCATTGTCCAAACACTTCTGGAGCTCTGCCTTCCTTGGTGCTGTGACCACTGCCCTGGGGAGCTGTTCCAGTGCTCAAACAGCCTCTGAGTGACAGAACCTTTCTCTAATATCCAACCTAAACCTCCCCTGACACAGCTTCCTGCCATTCCCTCAGGTCCTGGCACTGCCCACCAGAGAGGAGAGACTATATGTTTATTTTTAACAGAGAAGTGAGGTTTCAAAACTCTGTGATGTTACAGACCACTCAAATTATGCAAAAACACCCCACAACACGTTAACAACCTTGCATACTGAAGTATAAAATTGTCCTTTCTCAAGGAATCTACTTAGATGCATTGGAAACCTCAGTGACTCTGAATGATGCAAATGTTGGGTTCTCATCCCCTGTGCAATGCAGACTTCACTCCAGGTTACCAAAATCTGCTGTGGAGGGAAAATAACTTTTCAACAGATAGATGAACTGTCCATAACAGCCCTAAGGGAGAGTTGTCTGAATGTCAGCAATGCTTGTTCTGCTTAACCAGCTAAAATACGTGTTCTGGTTGCTAAAATATACCAGTGTGTAAGTGACACACACTCCTTCATACAGAGACAGAAAAAATAAAACTTCTTGCACAATCATTCCCTTGAGACTTCTCTTTTTATTGAAGAGGGGGATTCTGTCAGCAAAGTTTCTTTCCTTCTTAAACATCTTCCTCTCCAGAATGGATCAACAATTCTCCCACTGATTGTAAACAGCTTTGGATCGCACTTGGAGATTCTGAAGGATGTGTGTTCATTGTGTGTAAGTTTTTCAGGATGTTTGCTATAAGTGATATTTGAAAACATCATCCCAAAATCATGTTGGCTTTTGGGGTGAGACATGCATGATCTGTAAAACTGAGGTGCCTCATCTAAAAGCTAGGTGTCTCATTTTAGCAATTTATTTATGGGGAACTTATATAAAAGGTTTAGACCACAAACCTGTGGTGGGATTCTTCTGATCTGAAACAGACATGTGGTTCAGATTGAGATTCAGGTGATGGTTTCAGACAACTAAATTTAAAAATCTGAATTTCACCCTAAAAGTAACTCCCTAATTTCTAGCTATTTAAAGATAGCTGAGGTGAATCTTGCCTTTTGTCTCGAAATACTATCCAATTTATGAGAGAGTATTTGCTACATATGAGGAATGATAGTAACGTGCTGGGATAATTGACTACCTCTTCCTTTAGAAGTGAGGAAAAAGGGAAGCAATAGTCTTTTGACCATGAGATTCCCAGGAATTCTGATTGCAACTGCTTGCAGATCTCCAATGGGATTTTCAGGAAACAGTTCAACTCATGTCTTTCAAATTTTTATTATCCATGACTTAAAGAAAAGTTTTTTAAATGCTGTTGGGGATTATAACACAAGGATCTAGAAATCAACAAAATGAAGTAACACTTCATCTTCTTGTAAAGACCTTCCAGAACCATTTTAGACATAAGGGAAGATCACATGTAAAAAATTAAGATTGTTACAGGTCAACAGAATAGCAAGTCTAAAACAACTGACAGGAATATTTAGTTAGCAAAATCCTCATCCTCCCCTGAAATGTCTTCACCATCACCACCTCCATTCCAACAAGATTTTAAAGCAGCACTATAATTCCTGCAATAGGGGCAAACTTCAGAACCAGTCTATTAGAAGTGAGATTCACTCTTCCTCTCATATGCTGTCTCCTGGATGCCCACAGAGGAAAGCTGGAAAATTAGACTACACTTCCAACAGCCCAACAACCAAAGAAACAGAAGATACATTACACTGTGAAGCCTAGAGGGATATCTGGAAGACTAATTCAAAGAGTCTTCTTCACACAGTTAAATTTCTCTCAGATCAACAAAGACAATAGTTATTTATAAAGGCTGCCCAGGTGAGACACCCTTATCTCCTTGTTTACTGTATGTAAGGCCTATAAGCCTCTAAGATGATTTAATTTTCTTTCCTGCTGAGAAGGAAGCTGCCAACAGTTGATTAATAGGAAATATGAGACTCAAGAATATATTTAAAATTCCAGACACTGTGCCCACTTCTGAAAGTAGCCAACACTGTGGTAAACAAAGATCTCTGATGGGAAATCATCTGAAAGGGTTCAGAGGCAAGCCCTGTGCAGATCAAGTGTTGAGCTCCAGCCTCCTCTTCCAGGAAAAAGGAAGACATTAATTCAACCATGATTTTCTTTGGAGAGGGTATGGAACTGCATATAATGTCTTGCTGAAAGTCACACAAATGACAGGACTAAAGGCAATACTGAATTTAACCCCTGGATTCCCCATTACAGAAGTTCAATTCCTCTTTGTGTTAGTCAAGTAAAAGGTGTTGCAGGATGTGTCAAAGGATCTGTTTCCATACATAGCCCTCTCATTAGAGCTGTAACCCTCTCGGTGGATGATGGCAGAGGAGGCCAAAATATGTCAGATGAGGTTTGGCTTTAACAGCAACAGTAATTGATTTTACATTCATAATTGGCATTTGATTGGCTGATTAGTCAGCACAGGTTGTAATCTTTAAGGAGTGGAAATGCCACCCCACTGAAGTGCAGAATACTGAAAAGGTCAAAGAAAAGGAGAATTCCCCCTTTAATTCATGAAGAAAGAGACATTAGAGCCCTGGGAGCCCACACACATGACAAAGGTTATAATGAGAAAAGAAAATGGCAAACGGATAATCCATTTTTATGAAAAAGATCCTAAGGAGGCTCTAAAAGGGCAAATGTCCCATATTTATCCCTCTTGTGAGTGTCACCACGTTGAGCATACAGACAATGATTGCTAGGGGGGAAAAAAGCACCATATTTTCTGTAAAAGAAAATATATATCCTATATATTTCTGTGCTTATGTAGACAGAAAACACCAAGATGTGATATTTTTAAACAGAAAAAGACACAGTGGGAAAGATGTAATGAAAAGAAAGGGGTGTGGGTTTGTTTTAAAAATTCATACATTTCCTGCAGAATTCAGGAACAAAGAGCTGTCAACTGTTCTTATGCAACTGGAAAGACTGGGGTAAAGAAGATGATTGTGGAAGAATTTTTTTTCCTAAAATGTTCCACATAAAGATGTTTGGACCAAATAAATATTTTCTGCCTTTTGTTCCTTAATCTCTGGATCTCTTCTTTCATATAGTTCAGTTACTACATTAGCAAACTTATGCATAGGCATTTATCTGCTGTGCAATGAATCAAATACAGAGTGTGTTCCTGTTGTGCTATTTAATTCTGTATATCATTGTTTATAGGTTAAGGTTTGTCAGAGAAGTCTGCTTTGGTCAGTGAGAGATACACAGACAAATTAGCTTTCTTCTCCACTTTCTTCATAAAAATACGTGTATATATGTATATGTATGTTAGCATTTGTATGCAAACATATCTATAAGATTTCTCATTTAGCCATCCACGTTCTTGCACATAAACAAAAATAAGTAAATATATATATATGCATAAAAGGAAAATAAAAGCATCATAGAAAGACATCCAATAATCTTCCCATTCTCTTGAGCTCTTCCCTCAAAGCAATTACCCAGTGTATCTCTTCAAACATATGCTAGTTCTGTGAACAGTTGTTTTTAAAATTATTTGGACTTTTGCTGCTAAAGCTGAAATCCAACACTCTGGAACATTCTGCTTTGGCAGCTTTTAAACTGAAAAGTCAGCTTTATGATAAGCACTTCTCTCTGTCTTCCTCTCAAGATTTTTCATACAATTTTTCATTTACTTCTTTGCTGTTAAATTCAAGCCTATAAACTCTACACAGAAACCCTGAGTATTCAGTGGGATTAGAAGCAGATATAAGATATGAAGACAGGTTCTTGAAGAGAAGAAAAAGATGGCAAAATAGGGCAGTGTCCCTTTGCTAATATATGAGTCTGTAGTATTATTCCTTTGCATATGAGATTGTCCAGGAAAGCGATATACACACCAAGAGAAAATGTGGGTTTTTTCAAGATCGGATGCAGAACTACTGAAAACTAACACGAGCAAAAGTTTTCTGTTTTCCCCATTTTCCTGTGTTGGAAGTGCTGCCTTTGTTTAGCAGCCTGCACTTACAGAAAGAACTGTTATCTAACTGTTCTAAAGAGATTTGAAATAATATTGTACTTCCAGAGAAAATAAAGAACTATATCAGTTTCATAACAGATCAAAAACTGGGAGAAATTTTTGACGCATTTATACCACCTCTGAGGCTACTAAGCCAGACATGCAATTTTGAAGGTTTTGTGGAATCCCTAATTTGAGAACAGAGTGTGACGATGCTCGGAGACCTGAGATAGAACATCCCAACTCAAAAGAAAAGAAATCCTGTTATTTTCCAGAATGTAATCAGAGAAGATTATGTGTTTAGAAGAGAAAAGTTGTGGCTGAATTTTTGTAAACAGGGGTCCACGGAAGTATCGAAGGCAAAACAAAAGCAAAACTCCAAGAGTCTGAAGATGGGCGAGAGGTGAGGAGGAGCACATGGCCTGCAGGGGAAACTGGCAGAGATTGGCAATGTCCCAGCATCTCACAGGACTGTCAGATCTGCAAGATACAAACCCATTTTCCAAAAGGCTGCAGAGAAGGACAGAAATTATCCATGAAGGAGTCTAGTACGTGTGTTTTATAGAACGAGAAGCCTCTGTATTCAACACAGAGGTGTTTGCAACACTAACAGCTACTTTAGAGAACGTTTCCTGGTGGGATTTGCTCAAGAGTAGCTACACGCTGTGCTGAACTATTACTTTAAACATCAGGAATGTTTCTTTCTAATTATTAGTTTAAATCTGCACAGCTATCTGGGATAGCTGAAGACGTAGTTTAGTATGTGAAAAGAAAGCTTGGTCATGTGGAATATAGGTAAAGGTCAGATTACATCATGGAAAGACTATTTGTACTCTGAATGCTCAGAGCTAGGTGCAAAAATCAATATGTCTTGGAAAGGTACATTTGCAAGTGTAAGGCAATGCAAGATCTGTCTGACATTAGTAACTTGATTCAGTTGCCCAAGCAGAGGGATCTAACATCCCCTGAAACACCTAACAAGATAAAACACCTTACTATGTATACCTGGCTGGCAGATTCAGCACAGGAGCTATGGGACATCTATGGGACACCTGTGGGGTTTTTTGAGTGACAGAAGACAGAATCACACGGTGAGTTCTGCTATTTTCTACTGCTCACAATGTGAGCTTATGCCACCTTTTATGACAAGGCAGAAGCCTGTGGTATGGACAGCTCCACAGTTATGTGCTGACAAGTGAGGCTCTGGGAGCCTGGTGTCTCAGCAGTGACTGCATTTTCCAAATGATTAGGACTGAAGACCACTTAAGTGTTCCTAGGTGTTCCCAGACATTTCTGTGGGGCTGACAGATAAAACATGATCAACAGGGCAAATTTATGGATTAGCAGCAGAAGTGAGCTAAGAAAAGCAGGCACCTTAAATCTGAGCAGGCACTTCCATGTTGTGTCACAAACTGCTCTTGGTTCCTCGGAGGACAATGTCAGGGCATGATGGAACTGGTGAAACTGGAGCAGCAACCTTGAAACTGCTAACTTTAAACTGTTTAACTTCAAAAATACTGTTCAATACAAAGCTTAGAAACAGCTTGGTTGGTATCAACCAAAAGCTCACAACAAAGGTACTGCAAATGCCTGCAAGATTTAATGAAACGGAAAGTGTACCATGATAAAGAATTGTATTTGTGAAAGCCTTTGCAGCCAAAAAGTAAAGGATATTTGTAACAGTAAAACATGGATAAAGTGGCTTCTCATGCGGTTGCTGTTATGAGTTAATTACTGCAGAAATGCAGAGCTGTAGTTGAAATAGCAATTACTGGCAGCAGGAGAAAATATAAGAATAACTGGGCCTGCAGGTCCACAAATCATGAGGAACAACCAGATCCTAAAATACCAGTAGGCAAGACTGACCTGTACAATGTAGATAACAAAACTCTTCAGAAAAATCCAAGGTGTAAGAACTGAAAACAGCATTACCTGTCCTTAATTTGTCCTTATAGCATGAAAGTTATATTGGGCATTCTGATGATGTTCTGTGTATGTATTTCTATAAATACATCTATATTTTGAAAATATAAACATATTTATATAAATAACAATCTCTTTAGCAATTAATATCTAGCTGAAAAAGCACGTGTGTACTCTTTTCTTGAATTTGTTCTGGTTTTCTTCCTTGGATGCACCATATAGCTCCAAGCACATAAGTGCTATTAAGATCCTGTTCAGTGTCATTCAGCAGTCCAAAACAGGATAAGGCTGTGATTGTTACCTTGTCACTATTTTTTGCTCACTAATTATTTTATTTGGATCCTCAGATAACCTTTTAAAATTAATTCTTTCTTTTTTTTTTTTTTTTCCATTTCTACAACCACTGAATAGTTAAGGTGACATTTTGTTAACAGCTGTATTTCCTGATAAGAGGCAGGTTTCAGTGGAGCCCAGATTAGGCATTGTAACACTATGGTTTTTAAATGTCTGTATGCTTTAAAGCTGTCTCAAATTTAGGTGTTTTCACCTTTTATTGCTGTCAAAGATATCATAATATCAGAGAATTCATAAACTTTAATATTAGGGAAAAGTTTAATTTATAATTTAACAAAATAGTAATTTATCCATGTAAACCAGTCACTTATGTACTCTGAAATGGTTAGCTTAAATCTTTTCTCTATAATATTCCACAAAACAAACATTTACAAAAACAAAGATATGCCTGTATAACAAAAACTGATCCCTAAACTGAAAAAAATTGTAAAGGATCTCTACATAACTGTGTATCCTAGAATTATATTCCTTTCATAAGCTTATTATTAACTTTATGTATATATCCCGACCTCCAAGTTCAGCAGTATATATCAATTATAGAGCAGAACAAAACAAATCAGTGCTGGTGCATAGACTGGGAGTGCAAATCGGTTGTCTTGAGAATGATGAATGAGAGTATGAAAACAGCCCTGGTAAGGTCTGATTCCTTAAAAATGATACTGTGATGAAATATGCTCAACACTTTGCAACTGCAGATCTCAGAGCAGATACCACCCAGGATCAATAGCATTGTCCCTGTTTATGGAGGAGGAAATTGGGGTCCTTGATGATGGTTTTCTGCCAGACAAACAAAATTCAGTCACTGAATCCCAGTCAGGATTTCAGTTTCTGAAAAATATACCTTCCTGTTGTGCAGTTCCATAGACGTTTGGCAGGACCAAGATAATGCTTCAAAATTAATGAATGGCACAAGTAGCATTGCAAAGGGACTTTAGGAGGTCACAACAGAAATGCTTTACTACTTGTGCTACTGCAGCAGCTGCAAACTCTGTTTATGTGTCCAGCCAGGAAGATTATCCACATGCATCACAAAGGGGAAACCCTGACCAGAAGATCTTGTACTCTGAGTGCACAGAATGAGGCAGCAGCAAAGCAGCACTGAGCTTGCAATAAGTGATTTGAACACCGGCCATTGTGCACTCGTATTCAAGTCAATTTTAGGCACCTTTTTTTGAAAGACGTTAGAATTTCACGTTAGAATTTCCTTCTTAAATTATATTTAAAAGAGAACTCGTTCCTTGCATCCTGAATAAAAAAAGGAAAAAATATGTACAGCTTGAAATATTACCTTGGTTGAATAGTTGCTTTCCCCAAAATTTAAGAAGGTGATAATTTTAACAGACCACCTTTATCTATGAATGTCTGAGTGTTTTGCATGCTGAAAATGAAAGATTTCATTCATTTTCCACAAAACAGTTAAAACAAATATCTTCTGTCAGAAACTGGCTTCTCCCAACTTCAATTAAACTTCGGAATGGCTTTCATGCATCAGAGCCTGCACTGAAAAGATCAGTCAGTTCTATCTGCTCCACAGCAGCTTTGTACTGCCACATGTGGCCGACATTGATTCTTCAGGCACTGCAGAGAATTTCCCTACATTTTTCAATTTTCTGGCAATTGCACCTTTAACTGACAGTGAAATTATTATGGCTTTTGCTGTCATCTTAACTTTATTCAAAGTACTTAATATATCCCAATTTACTCAGTGTTAAAAAATCTTGTCTAATTTTGTCTTGACACTAACAGATTACATCCCACATGCTCTTCAGTAAAACAGTCCACACAGTAATTTATTTTCTTTAGCTTTGTTATTCTAAAAAAGACAGTTAGTCTGGATTTAAAGTTTTGTGTGCAAATCTTACAATTAATTGAAAAGTAACATTCTTCATTGACTCTGGACTTCAGCAGTGTCAAGGCTTGAATCCATCTGGATGTGACTTTGGTGTTAACATAAGTTTTGAATTCAAAGAGTAAGAAATCAGAAGTGAATTTTACCAAAGCTAAGCAGGACACTTGTTGCAAACTAAGGGTGTCCATGCATTATACTATTTGGAAAGGGTTAATCACATACAAAAGACTTTTCAGAGAGATGCAGAAAGAACAGAACTTCTTCCCAAAGAAAAGCTATCAGTCAGTGACCCTTTAGTATTTTGTTGTGTATGGCAGATCAAACACTTGTTCACTTCTGTTGTGCTAAGGGTTAGTCATACAAGAGCACAGGTGATGATATGTTTGCTCTTCAGTCGCTTCTTTAAGAATATCCCCGAAAGGCTGAATGGTGATAATTCTCAGGGAAGTGAAGAATGGCTGTAATAAGTGGCTATTGAGCAAGTCCTGATCTTAACTCCACTTTTCTAACCCAGAGCAGACTCAAGTCCAAAGGACTTACGTCAGTAAAGGACAAACACTGCTGTGTTTACTGCACTAAATTCAACTGATACACAGTTGTTCAATTCCTGCTGTTAGAACAGATCTCCCTCGTGATTCTGGGCAAACTCTAATAGGTCTTTGCTACAGTCTCTCCTCTACACAATAATAATACTTCTTCACTCTTCTTTTTTGTTGTTGTTCTTCTTCTTTCTTTGTTTAATCCCAGAGCAGGAGGAAGCCTAGCAGACTCTCAAAAGTGTTGAGTAAATGCCGAGTGGACAGCCCATACTGTGTTCTTCAGCTCCGTATCACACCACTTAGGATCCTAAAGCTGCTTTGCCTAGAGCCACATCACCACGTCTGTTAGTGTGGCCATTTTCAGCCGGGCTGGCAGATGATTTCAGACTGGGAGAGACATAGGCTGGCTGGCCTTGTGCCCTTATGTACAGCATCCAGAAGTGGAACACAGCTCGATTGACCCTCTAGGTTCCTTAATGGGACAAACAGCAGTAATTAGCATCCTGGAAATAAAAATAAACACAGCTAAGCGCTTCATATGATAGAATCATAGAACGGTTTGGGTTTGGAAGGACCTTAAAGATCACCTAATCCAAGCCTCCTGCCGTGCACAGGGACACTTTCCAATAGAGCTCAGAGCCCCATCCGACCTGGCCGCGAACACTTCCAGGACGGGGCAGCATCTACGTGCCCGGAGAGCAGTGGGAGCAGCTGGTGGAGGAAGGGCGCTGGGCCGGGTAGGACGGCAGCAGTGAGGGAGCACGGCCGTGCCCGCAGCATCCCCGAGCGGAGCTCCGGGGCGCTCCCCGCTCCCGCCGCCGCCAGGGGACACCGGCCGCCCGCGGGACCCGGGCGCTCCCGGCCGCAGCCCCGCGGCTCCCGGGCACTCGCGATGGAGCTGGGGGACACCCCGGGCACACGCGATGGAGCCCAGGGGACACCTCGGGAACATGCGATGGAGCCCAGGGGACACCTCGGGAACATGCGATGGAGCCCAGGGGACACCTCGGGAACATGCGATGGAGCCCAGGGGACACCTCGGGAACATGCGATGGAGCCCAGGGGACACCTCGGGAACATGCGATGGAGCCCAGGGGACACCTCGGGAACATGCGATGGAGCCCAGGGGACACCTCGGGAACATGCGATGGAGCCCAGGGGACACCTCGGGAACATGCGATGGAGCCCAGGGGACACCTCGGGAACATGCGATGGAGCCCAGGGGACACCTCGGGAACATGCGATGGAGCCCAGGGGACACCTCGGGAACATGCGATGGAGCCCAGGGGACACCTCGGGAACATGCGATGGAGCCCAGGGGACACCTCGGGAACATGCGATGGAGCCCAGGGGACACCTCGGGAACATGCGATGGAGCCCAGGGGACACCCCGGACACACGCGCTGGATCCCCGGGGATCCCCGGACACCGGCCCTGCCCCGGCGCTCCGCCCCTGCGCTGTGTCGGGGCTCTGCGGCACAACCTGCCGCCAGCTGCGCTCTGCGCTCACGGCCAGGACAAACTGTGGAAAATTTCCCTGGAAAGCCCCTAAAGGAGTTTAGTTTAAATAAGTAAAATCATTAAAAACGAAACAACAAATCCCTACCATCGAAATATTCTGTTTGGGTGTTTTTTAAATTAAAATCCAGCCGTGTTCTGGGGTGCCTCAGGCACCAGGGATGCCAGCTGGTCAAAGGAACTGATTTTCCCTTTCTGCTCTGCACTGGTGCAGCCTCTCCTCCAGCCCTGTGTGCAGTTTTGAACATCTCAATAGAGGAAGGCTATAAAGCCATTAGAGAACTCATGCAAAGGAGAGGTACAAAGATGGTAAAGGGTCTAAAAGAGAAGCCATATGAGGAGTGGCTGAGGTCACTTGGTTTGCTTGGCCTGGAGAAGAGGAGGCTGAGGGGAGACCTCGTGGTCTGCTCCTCATGAGGGGAAGTGGAGGGGCAGGCACTGACCTCCTCTCTAGTGACCGGTGACAGGACCTGAGGGAATGGCCTGAAGTTGTGTCAGAGGATGTTTTAAGCTGGATATCAGGAAAAGATTCTTCACCCAGAGGGTGTTTGGGCAGTGGAATAGAGTCCCCAGGGAAGTGGTGACAGCACCGAGCCTGACAGAGTTCAAGAAGCATTTGGACAATGCTCTCAGGCACAGGGTGTGATACCTGAGGTTGTCCCGTACAGGGCTCGGAGTTGGACTTGATGGTCTTTGTGGGTCCCTTCCAACTCAGGATATTCTATGAATCTCTGATCTTCAAATTCATATTTACAAAAGGAATTCTGATTTCCCACGAAAGAAACTCTTTGTCATCATATATGCCAATAACAAATGTGAGAAATAGATGAATAAAGAAAAATCAAACAAGGGAAAATCATTATCCATTAGACACTGCAGAATGACTTTGGCATGTGCATGTTCCGTGCTTGTCTAAAGGAAAGTTTGTTAATATGAGCAGGTGGGATGTAAGGCTCCCTCCCACCTCAAGCATTGCTGAAGTCTGGGAAGGATGCTGCAAACAGGGCCAGTGATTCATTGCAGTCCCATATTAGGAACTAATAAGAACTAACTACACACTGCTAGGAAGTGCTGTCATTCTCCTGCAAACCCAGGCTCTTTGGATTTGGTGTGCTCAGGCACCAACGAGCAAGGTCAACTTTTCAAAGATGTTTCCTTTTGTTGGTCTGAGGACAAAAGCACAGCCCCTTGGGAGTGATATTCTGAGCTAAACTGTATCTCCTGACAATATTAATAACAGTCTCTGAAATGTCATTTGATGCTCACCGAGAATGCACGCAAATATTAAGCTGCAACATTCACCCAAACTTTCATTCATCTGTTCCAGAGAAATGTCATTGGTGAAATGCTAATGGAATGTGACAAAATACTTAAGCCAGAAAGCTCATGAGGCAAATTAGGGCCACTTGACTTTTCCCAACCACTCTAATATCTACTGAGGCACTGGCAGAGCCAGAGGAAGATTTTGTGTTGCTCCAGGGACATCACAGTGTGGTCTGTTGAAAATAGCTTTATGATTCCTGTCTGACCTCAGGTTTCTAACCTACTTTGTGAGATAGTATGAAAAGTAAAGCTTCTGAAAGGGAAGAAAATTGAAACACGTACTGGGGAGATTTTGTAAATGATCCGTAAATCTTGCTTATGGCTCCCGTGGTCCTTCCCAATTTCCACAGACATTTAAAAGTAGGAGAAACAGCTTAAGTTTGTGAGATGAACTTCAGATAACAGGCATTTCAAAATCTCCCTCAGCTACTTTACTTCCACAGTCTCCCCTGGGTATTTCTTTCAGGTGTATAACAAATCGCTTTCCACATCTAACATTAAATACAGATGTATTTCAAAGGAATAACAAATTTCAGTTAACTTTGTCCTAAATTAGAGTCGAGTCCGTTGTTTCTGATCTGATACAGAACTGGAAGCACACCATCCATCCCCAAATATTCACATGTTGTAAAAGTAAACATGAAGAAAGAAAAAAGCACTTTCCCCACAGCATTAAATTTTGAAAGGAATTATTCTGAAAGGTGTCCACAAGAAGCAGACACTGACTCAGAAATAAAGGCCAAAACTGTGTGCATCCATATCAGGTACAGAAGAGGTGGATCAGAGGCAACCAAACAGGAACACAGACCTCCATTTATCTCTTGCAATGAAACAGAATATAGATGAAACTTGGCATCAGTCTGAAAGGATGGTTTGAAGATAATCCATTCAAAGTTCTGAGAAAAAAAAAAGAAAACCACCACAAAACGTACAACAAAAAATCCACAGCAGAAACAGACCAGCTTGTATGTGGGAAAGAAGAAAAACTCCACCTTGGAGTCTGGTACAATTTGTAAAAATCATTAGTTACAAACCGAGGTAACTTGAAAGATGGGAACTAAGAATAGATTCTACTAAATCTGCACCTGGAAACACAAGTAAGGACCTCCAAACACACAAGAAAATGGCCTTTATCTGTATCTCTGAAACATTTTATTGATGTAATAATGAGAAAAAATATTCCAACATCATTGACATCAAGCACAAATAATCAAAGCTGAGAAAAAATATTTGTGGGTACTGAGGTTGTCATGAGATTTATAAAGAATACAGATGATTCACACAGAAAAGAAACTTAAAAAAACCTAATATTATTTAGCTTAAGAAGGAAACAGCCACGGGTTTCTTATCTACCAATTAATTGCATCTGCAGAGCTCTTTGCTTGATGCAAACCACTTTTTTTTTTATCCTCCTCTGACTTTAGAAACAAGATTCCTTATCAGTCCCCAGTGCATTTCCCCAAGGTGTAGCACAGATGTAATTAAAAGGCTATACAATTAAAAAGGGATTGCACCTAAATCACTACACTGAAACCATTTCTCATGCAGAGGCTGCTTTACAGAACTGCACAAATGCAACTTTATTCCAATCCACATCTTTATGCCCATCTGTAGCATGTCAGGGAGAGAGATTTTTGTCCCCATAAAATTCTCAAGTACAAGGAGCTAGAGAAATTATGAAAGCTGCTGTTACTTGAGGGAGACTTTTTCTTTCAGGTCACCTAATCAAGTTCCCATTTTTCTTTGATTAAATTATTTGGGGATTAAGCACAGCTGTTTGTCTACAGATTGGTTATGGATCTATAGAAGTCAATAGGAGTCTGCCCATTGACTTAAAGGGGCTTTAAATCACATTTTTTAAGGGCCAGATTTTAATCCCACTGAACATAAACCAAGGCTCTGCTGATTTCAGTGAGGTCAGAATTCTGCCTCAGTCCCCCTGACAGTGACTGGTCCTGTCACTGGGCAGTGCCAGGGAGAGCATGGCTCCACCCCTTTGCTCCCTCATATTTATTATTTATACACATCACAGGATCCCCCTGAGGCTTCTCTTCTCCTGGCTAAACAGTGCAGCTCTCTCAGCATTTCCTCACAGGTGAGATGTTCCACTCCTTTAACCAGCCGTGCTTTTATTATCTATGCACTTTGACAAGCCCTTCATGTTGTCTCTTATATCCCTGGCCAGCTTCAGTTCGGTTTGGGCTTTAACTTTCCTAACTTCATGCTTGCTTCCACCCTTCTATTGTTCCTTTTGGTGTGTGAGTTTGGACAAGGAGTCAATCCCACTTCCAGACAGAGTTTACAGGCTATGCAGGTGAATAATTGAATTGCATCCATTTATACCACAACGGAGTTTAGGATTCTGTGTGTTTGAAACACCACCACAACCACCACTAAAATACTAAGTCATTTAAAAACCTGTCAGGTGTTAGCATGAACAACTGCAGAGCACAGGTAAAGTGGTAGTTGCCTTTTACCTTGGTAGATGATAAAAGCTGGATTTCATTTATGTTTTACTTTGTGTTCCTGAAGCAGGTGGTGTGCAGAGTTTATTGTTTTAAATCTGTACCCACATGAATTAGGCAGCATGAAATATGCATATTTTTCACTGTGCTTACTAAGCAAAATCAACTCATACAGGCCATTAGCAAAGGCTGTTGCTGCATAGAATTTAATGAAATAGGTTTCCTTTCAGTTATTTATGAGTTAATATAAAAATAAGGATCAAAACCACAAAAGAGGCCCAAAGGTTTTTTAAAGGACATTTAAATGTTTTTAAATAATTCTTTATAAAATATCATTTCCAGTATTACTTACACTATGATCCTTGAAGCTCACTGTTCAATTGCTAACATCCACAGTCCAGGCATTTTGTTAAATGGGGCTGTTATCTGCGGACACAAGTATAATTACTTTAAGTTCTTAGGAACAGCTTGCATTGTTTATAAGATCAATTTTTTCCTATCAAGACTAGAAATGAAATTAATAACATTAGAGGCAGTTAGGACAGAGCTGCATATAGAGATATTAAGAGAAGAAGCACTAGCTAACAAAATTATCACAATTAATAGGAAAAAATTGATCACCAGGAGAAAAGAGTGATATAGGAAAAATGTTATTGCTGCAGCTGCATGTCCAGCACAAACAAACAAACAAGCAAAAATCCCCCAAAAAACTGGGAATGCCCAGCCACACTATTTTGCATTACAGAGATTGTGCTAATATGAGCCAAGTGAGGTCTGGGAAAGAAAACCCTCTATAGAGTAAAATGGAGTTTCTACCAGCTAAGGAAAGGCCAGAAGCTAATGTAATTCTTAAATGTGATTTACCCAGTTCCTTTTTCCTCTTGGGAACCTGATGTGGTTTCCTGTTCTTTACTGATAATACCAAAAACACCTGACAGCACCTGCACAAGTTTAGCTGTGACATCTCAGGCTGGATCAGGACAAGCACAAACCATCAGATACAATCTGTATCCTCATGCAGACCCTTCAGACTGATGATTCAAGGACCTTCTTCAGGACCTGAATGTGTGAATATTTAAGGCAATCATATTTTCCTTATCTCTCACATAGACATGAATTCCTCCAGTCACAAACCAGCCCACAACAGAAGTACTGACTGTCAAAAGAAAACTCAAAATTCATGCCAGCAAGACAAAAGCTGTTTTCCCATCTCCAGGAAATCATCACTTGTGTTGAAAAACACCATTTAAAATATTTATTTGCTCCCTTTAATTTGCTCACTGTAGTTTCTGCTTTTTATTTTATTTGAAGGAGAAAGTTTCTTGAAAATTTTAAGTTTCTTTTAAAGATATCTTTCCAAGTCCATATCAAAAAGAAAACAATTAAATCACTCTGAAAAATGGAAGAGGTTTTAGCAATAAATCATTAAGATTGGAAAGCTAAGGGAAAAGACCTTTACTGCTTATTTACATTTTCCTAAGAATCAATCTTTAAATTGCAATGAATCTTTTCATTATAAGGGCTGTGCAGGTGTAGCACATCAAAGAAGACATATTTATACTCCCCTCTGAATTTTGTTTTTCAGTCCCTGGCTATGCAAACAGCATCTGCATCAGAAATGGGTATAGCCCAGCAGTTATTCGTTAATAATTTTTAGCAATCACATTTCCGGCAATTCTGCAGCTATGGCAGAACGTTGGTTTATAACATATGGCAGTGTCTGCCCTCAGTCTGACTTTTAACTTCATATTGGCATCACCCTGTGTTGACTCCCAATTTACTTATGAAGGAGCAGAAATGCTCTCTGCTTGTCTCTCTGCTGGGAGGCAGGGATACATCAGAAGTTGAATTCAGGCTGTGCTGTCCTAATGCATATATGATATAAAAAATTTGATGATAATGATAAATGATAAACTATAAACATTTCCAGAATGAAAAACCTTGTACTGGGTTAAAAAAAAAAAAAGTAGATGCCAATTATATGCCAACTAATAGATGCTCTCAGACTCTGTTCTTGTTCCTTGCTTATTTTATCTGTTGTCTCTGTGTGAACTGCTGTCCCTCCTTTCCTTCTCCTGTCTGAGCAAACCACCAGGGTGGTTTGCATCTGTAAAATCAGAGAAGAATTGCCTGTTTTGAACTATTTCTAATTCTCTTTGACTTTGCTGTTTTTCAAGGAATTTAATTACATCCAGTAAGGAACAAAGGTTTAAGGAAGCAAGAAACTGTGGATGTCTTTGATGCACAATTAATGATTCCCTGTAGAACACGTTTGAGCTCATGAAAGGAGTTCAAACCTGAGTGACCAAACATGACTAACAAAGCCAATTCTTAGAAACTGGGTCTACAAGCAGAGGTGTGTGGAAAGGACAGAGTAGAAAAAGTTGTACTATAGCTCTGCAAGCCCCATGTGCAGAATGAGGACTTGATCACTGCTACTGTCATTAAAGCAAAGTTTACAAAAGGTACAGATGAACCTAAGTAATTGAGAATAAGGATTAAATACTCAAAATGAGCACAAATGTATATTACACTGAGAGAAATAAGGGAAGAAAGGAAAAGAATAATGCTCTGGAGCTGACACGAAAGACTATATGAGGATTGGAGCCCTAGGTTTAAATATCCTATTGTCCTTCTATTAATTATAGTCATGTTCATATAGAAGTTTTTGTATTCTCTGCTCAGTGACTGAAATCAGAACATGCATTGAAATCTTCCACCTAAAAATGCTCATACTGACACTCTTCAGAAAAGACAAAGCTATGAAGTTGAAAGAGTGTGAAGAACACGTCAGATGTGGGAATTTCTCATCTTTCACTTGGATTTTATATAAAAAAAAAAGCTACATTGTCAGGGACAATAAAAGTAAGGGAAGGCTTGAAAAACAAGCCACACATTGGGTCGATAAAACTCTCATAAAGTGTTATTTTTATGACTACTAGGAACTTAGGAATTGTCATACTGGGCCAGGTGAATATTTTTTCTCAGCCAGTAGCACTTTTCATGTGTTTGAAAGAGAGATAAAAGAAGGCCCATGAGGAAAATTCCTTGATAACATTTTCCATTACTGGTTGTCTTATAGCCATCTCGGGTCATTTAATTCTCATTATCCACATGATTGTCCAGTCCTTGTTTGAACTCTGCTGTTTTGGACAATGATTTTCATGGGTTTGTTGTTCCCAGTGAGAAAAATGTAAACATGCTTAGAACATTTAGATTTCCACTGTCTGTAATTTGAAGTCTCCTGCTTCTTGAATAGTAGTAGTTAGTAATGGGCTGAAAACTAGAGATGGCGTGAAGTTGCATTTAAAGTAGAACACTAGGATTTGATAGTCCTGGCACTTCTGAAGGTATTTTTTCTGGCCTTTGCTAAGTATTTAAAGTTCTCTATGACTTAATATTTAAAAATCCACATGTTTATTTCATTAACTTAAGCTATCTGTTAATTCCCTGCTTCTGATGCAACAATTACTCAAGGATTTACTCCGTTCGTCTCATATATCTTCCATATTTAATTTTTCTGTTATTCTCTGCCTCTTGCAGAGTAGATGAAAGGGTTTCCTAGTCAGGAATTCCCCAGCACAGTATTTGTCTCAAGAGTGAACAATATCACAGACTAAAGGAAAAACTGGTCTCTCTGGTGAGCAGTGACAGGACCTGAGGAAGCAGCAGGGAGTTGTGCTGGGGAGGTTTAGGCTGGATATTAGGAAAAGGCTCTTCACCCAGAGGGTGTTTGGACATTGGAAGAGGGTTCCCAGGGAAAGAATCATGGCATCAAGCCTGACAGAGTGCAGGAAGCATTTGGACAGTGTTCTGAGACCTATGGAATGAATTTTGGGACTGTCCTGTGCAGGACCATGACATGGATTTGATGATCCTTATGGGTTCCTTCTAACTCAGGATATTCTATGATTCTAAAATTATTACAAATGCAGTGATGTCTTGCCTCAGTGAAACCCACCAGTAAAGCCTGAAAAACTTAAAAGTGGCACCTCACCTATTCTGGATCAAATGCACTTCACAAATTTTTTACCAGTGTGTTTTAATGGATGTCTGATTTTATGAGCTATGGAGAAACAATCACTCAGCCTTCCCTATGCATCACCCCATCCTAGTCACTCTCATATTCCATCCCTCCTTCCAGAATAAAATACTTCAGCTGCCTTTCACCTTTTCTCATTACAATTACTCTTTCCTGGACCTTCCAGGAAGGAACACTTGGGCTCCTTTCCATTAGCAGAAATAATGTGGCGTGTATTGTGTGTGTTTTAAGGATGACCTGTCTCCTTTGGGACTATGCCTTGTTTTCTAGAGCTGTCAAAATTCTGTGAAAGTAAATTCTTAGCTGGAGTCATCCATCAAACGTGTTTTCCCTTCAGTTTAGCAATTTAAGGTTGTTGATGTTTGTGGCACTTACAGAGCTGTCAGCTTTCATTCTCTCATTAAATAAATGTTTTTCTGTTTGTACTTTATTCTTTATGAATATGAGTAATGCAAGTCTAATAATTATAATAATAATAATATATTGCTTTGATTCGTACTAAGTAACACGAAAGAGTTTTGGTTTAGTTGTTTGTTTGATGGATTTTTGCTAACTGAAAGGGCTTGAACAAAAGAAATGTCTGCCAGAGTCAGGCTGCTGAAGCATGTTTGAGGTAGAATCATTCAGATATTGAATGATGAAGATTTATCTTACCCTAGGCAACTAAAGGGTCCCTAACTGAAGAATACCACAATTTAAAAAGCCTTATTAGGGCAGGCATGCCATCCTGTCAGGTGTCAGGAAACGCAGGAAGAAGGCTGCTCTAAGAAGAGGTAAGTCAGGAGCCATGGATGTCCTGAATGAGGGGGCACAGTTCTGCAGCACCTGGAAGCAGCAGAATATGAAATATCCTGACTGGTGACAGCCAGAAGCTTTTTGGAGCAGCTGGGAGAAGCTGGGAAAGCCCAGTCTCCATGTAAAAGCACCAGAGAACAGCGTCCTGTGGAGGAAAAAAAGGGGGGAAATGAGTGTTTTGGGTAAGTGCCTGCAGCTGCAGTGAGTTGTGCTGCTGCATGTGAAGAAGCAGCTGGGGTCATAGTAGGGGTCACCCAGCACAGGCAGCTGGGTCCCCCCCAGTGCCACCACCTGTTCCTGGTGTCCCCACAGCTAAAGGGGGGCTCAGCACAAGCCCCCTCCAGGAGGCTCTGGCTGACAGACAGTCCCTGGGGCAGCTGCAGCCCTGGGAACACAATAAACCTTCTGCATCCACTCGTGGGTTGGTGTGCTATTTATCTTTCCCCTCCCCCCTTTATTTTGATTTTTTTTCTTATCTGAAAAGGTATCTTAGAAAGATCAACTTAGAGATCACTTTGCTTTAATTGTGATAGTGATCACAGAGAGAGCACTTGTCATTTGGATGACAAAAATACACCAAAAACAGTGCTCAGCACAAAATATACATGACCTAAGAGTGCATTCTAGCCAGCCTGAAGTGCCTATGAAGTATTCCATAGTTAAGTATTTATAGGTACTGCTTTGGATGCTTTAAAAACAAAACTGTAGAAATCAGGAGTAATTTGTACTTACTTAAAGTGTATAAACAAAACTGGTGAAAAAGTTGCTTAAGTTTTTTATTGTCTTGATCCACCTTAGAGGAAAAGAGACAACTTACATGATTGTAAAGGACATCAAGTGGCATGTGCTCTCTGCATCTCAGGGTTACTGATATCAAGCCCTTCAAGATTTGAGCCTCTCAAGATTGGAATCAAACGTTGCAATTTCTTTTTAGATGTTAATCAGTAGCTATAGCTGGACAGTTAGGATTAAACAATTGCACTGTGCACATTGTAACCTTGGCTAATCTTTTGTTTTAAAGAAAAGAGAAGACAATCCCAAGATGAATGGGCTGTCTGGACAACTGCCACATGGAGTGAAATCATCAGAACTGAACAATTACTGGGGAAAAGGTAATTCCAGCAGTGGGATATCGTGACCACCGATTCTTTGGCCACCTGTTTAACACAGACCTCAGACTCAAGCAGAAGGAAGAACTGCACATGTGGACTAGCAAGAGATATAACTAGCAAACATGGGTTTAAGTATTAACTAATGAAAAAGTTATGCAACACATAACCAGTGAATGTTGATGCCTTTGCTTGTTAAGATGCTTAAATAGTGTAAGATTTTGCTGATTGGGGAGGCAGCCTTTTGTGGGTAGCCTGGCTCCCTACTTTATGCAATCTATAATAAAAAATAGAGCTGCCTTGTTTCGGTGTGAATTGGTGCAGCCCACCAGGTAAGGAGCTGGTTACCCAGGAGAACAGCACTACCTGAATAACTCAATCATTTCACTTTGAGGAGCTGATTGCTTTTAACATACCCTTCAAAAGCTAAAAGTCTTCTCTGCTCTTCCCAAGCCAGGCTCTTCTCTGCAGGCTGCCCTGCATTTCCGTGGGAAATAAGAGCAGACCAGATCCAGCTCAAAACTCTCTCCTCATCAGGGGAGCCCTGGCTTGGAGTGAGGCTTGTCTGTTCCAGCAGGACTCTTTCAGGAGTTTCAGTTGCAGAGATGTAGAATCCCAAGAGATAAGGGACTAATGTGAATGTCTCAAACACCAGTGTCTGGATGGCTGAGGAGCCAGCCAAGGATTGCTGGTAATAATGAACAAGGGTTGTTAGTAATAACAAAGGTTGCTGGTAATAACCAAAGAGTGCTGATAATAACGTGCTGGAGGAAAGAACAAGGGGTGGCTGGAGAAGAGGGCCATGTGGACATAGGGCAGCACTTTTCTGAGACAAACATCCCTGTTCTAGATGCTGGAGAAAAGCACAACACTGAACAGCACAAGTGCAGGAATGAGGCCAAGAAGTGGGCATGGACTGTAGGGGAAAACAAGACCACCAAACACCCCCAAAGGCCTCCGACCCATTTTAAGAAAGGTCTGAAAGAACAGACTATACATGATAACTAATTTGTATAGAAAGTAAGAAACCTGCCTTCAGGACACGGGGAACTTCTCTATAAAAATGTGTCTTTTACTGAAAAATAAACACCCTCTCAACTGCAAATAGCACTTGCAGTACTCCTAATAGGATGGTTGGCTGCAGTAGAAAAACTGCATTTTACAGGCTAGGAAGGGTCAGCAACAGCTGTACTCCCTAAAATAGCAAAGGGTGGATATCACAACTGTGAGAGACACTTGCTGCCCTTTGGGTGGCATGACTGCTGTCCTGCTTGGCCACAGCTGCAGAGACAAAGAAAGGAATGTGCCTAAAGTGCTAAGCAAACTCCAAAATATTTTATTATCACCTGGGGAGAGCATCTCAAACTAATTGTTCTGCTTTGCAGCTTATTTTGGTTGGTTCAAAATTGGTTCAAGCTAAAAAGAAAGGTCTGCCCCATAAAAATAGAAACTGTTGTATTTTAGGAGCCATGGAATACATAAGCATATAAAACTGGTATTGGGGGTTGCCCTTAGTAGAATTGACCATTCACTCTCTAAAAGTGAGGCTCTTTTTTCTGGTTTGGGGCATAACCCTGACGAAAGCACTAATGCAGAGGACATTTTGTAGCAAAAGTGTTTGGGCTACTGTGAAATTGGAATCACACTCCTCCCAGATCAATCCTTCTGACATTTTGAAAGGCCTCACAGATATAGTAGCCCCAGAAAAGACACTAGAATAAATGTTATCACAAAATCCTGGACAGTCTTGGCATGAACACAGATGAATTGAACCAAACACTCTCAGGAAAGTCTTTTCTGCTTGATGTCCCAGAAATGATGTGATAATTGATAGAATAGGAAGCTGAGAGCATACATTACTGAAGGAAGAAAACATGCTCAGGACTTCTCACTCAGAAGCTGGGTTGCCCTGAAATCATTCCTTCAAGAAAGTAATATGAATGAGAAATTAATCAGGCCCTTAGCATGCCCTATGTAGCTGTTTTCCCAAACAGGATAAAATGAGGCAGAAATATTTACATGTGGAGACAATTTAGGACTGACTTCTCCAGACACTGGTAAGAAATCAGTCAGCAAGCCCACATCTTGCAATTTCCAGTTTGATCTCTTTCATAAATTTGTGGTTCAATGCATCATCTTCAGGTTAAATGCTCTTTCATTTAAAGGATATTAAATGTCAGACTGGCAAGGGATTTTAAGTAAGATATTGTTAAGGGTGAGGTGATAAATCAGATTTTACAACTTGAGGCACAGGAGCCATGTTTGATCAATACAATCTCTAGCTTCTCTGGATAATGATAATTCATGGTGTCAAGTGGACAGTGTTCATCAGAGCAAACCGTCCTGGATCACTTCAACACTTAACAAAAGGAAGAGATTTTGGCAGCTGCAGCTGAGAGTCAGGACACACACATTTCTCTACCAGTTCTGACACAGACAATAGCCAGCATCATAATAATTCCAATCAGTAAAACACAAATAGCTATGCAGGCAGAATGACTTTGGTGGGTGCTAGGTAGAATGCAGGACTAAGAGTCTGGCACACTCCTTCTATGAATATATCCCATTCTTTGACACTCTGAGGCTTACCATACACCCTTGTAAGTGTGACAAGAGCATCTGGTATCTCTGCTAACAGAGATACCACATCTCCCTATCTTAAGGGAGAAAACCAAAGAAATTACTCCTCGCCTAAGGTAATCAGTATCTGACCACTTCTTTACCAAGCACCAGTTTGTTCTTGTGCTCTTGTCAGCCTTCCTGCAAAGCCATCCCTTCTGGAGTGCCTGACCATGGAGCCAGGGAGTGGTTGTCATTAACTCAGTCGTCTCTGTCTGTACAGATATGTTTTATTTGGATAGTAATCAAGACAGAAAATGAGGATAAATAACACATACAGCTCTCTAGGGCAAGTAATACAGAAAGAAAATGCAATCCAAATACCACTCTACAGGTAGACTTGGCCTATAAAATGTTTCTGTAGAGCCCAAAGCTTTTTCCTTCATGAGCATAGGATGGTGACTATTGCAACAACAATTTCTGTCTAAATAGGTAATTTCTGTCTCCTGTATCTTTTCCATCTATCCAGAAACAGCCAGACTACTGCTGTTGCTGGTGTGAGAATTACAGAAGATTCTGAGTTGGAAGAAAACAACAGGGATCATCAAGCCTGATTTTTAAGTGAATGGCCCATACAGGGGTTGGACCCACTACCCTGGTGTTGTTAGCACCGTGCTCTGACCAGCTGAGCTAATCTCAGGAGAATGGGAGATGACAGCTTCTGCTGGTGAGCAGTGACCCTTGTTATCAGCAGTGGCTGCTGTGGTCACTCCTGCCGGGCTGGCATCTGTCCTATCCCCTGTTCCCTTCCTCCTCATCTTCCCCGTGGCAGAAGCTTGGCTTCCCTTGGTAAACCATGTTTGATTGAAGTGGTTGTACGTCCTTCCTTGCGTTTAAGGGCACAAAGGAAAGTATTGCTCCTGATAGAAGAGAACAATAGGGCGATTCACAAGCAGGATGGTTGCAAGAAAGGCAGAAGAGGAG
This sequence comes from Daphoenositta chrysoptera, assembly GCA_013397915.1. Lineage (NCBI taxonomy): Eukaryota > Metazoa > Chordata > Aves > Passeriformes > Daphoenositta > Daphoenositta chrysoptera. The sequence goes on along the minus strand of VZRO01007528.1, from coordinate 458,373 downwards.
GACAGGCTGCTGCTGTGGGGGAGTGAAGGTGCTGGGGAATTTCAATAACTGGCACCTCATTTAGCTGCTGGGCAGATGGCTGTAAGGATAGGTGCATTTCTGTCTAAAGAGAGAAGGACAAAGGAAGTGAAAATCTTCTGCTCTACTGAGAAGGTAGAGGTTGAGGGTGAGAGGGCTGAAGTTTCTTTAGCCATGCTGCAGAGAAAGGATAAGGCTCCAGGCATGTGGGCTTGAGGTCTGTCTTGGTTTGAAAACAAACCAGTGGGAGACTGCAAGTCAGACTAAAATTCAAAAGGAAAACAAAAAAATTAAAGATAAGTGAGATAATAACAAGGAAAAGCACTGACAAAGTCAGATACAACCTGACACCCTGTTAGAGTGGTGGTAGCAGTCCAAACGAAGCAGCTCAGCTGAAGCGGCGATTCCGTGGAAGATCCCGTCTCCAGCCGAAGGTCCAGTGGTATCTCCCGTCCTCCAGGAAACCAGCAGACAGGGCTCTTCGTGCTGTTTGCAATCTCCGTTTATATCTAGGATGGAATGCCTGTCTCCTCCCTCTGGGCGGGGCATCTCACAATGGGTTGATGTAATTTTGTCAGTCATGTGGTAAGGCCATTAACAGAATATTGTCTGGAATGGGTTATCTATGAGTCATGTGGTAAAACTCATTAGCAGAAGATAGTCCGGAGGGAGGAGGCAAGCAACACCACCCACCTGGTGTCAACAGTTCATGTAGATGGTAATAGAATACACTGTAACCCAGGACAAGGTCAGATCCTGCCTTTGCAGCTTCCCAAACTGCAGTGGATCACACTGTACACACTGCAAAAGCTGACTCCATAGTAATGTAAATAGCACTTATAAATAGGAATGCATTAAAGCCTCTCAAGCTCAGCTTTTCCATTTCTTCAACTCCATGAGCTGCTCCTTCTTACAGAGGAATTCTTGTAGGGAGCTCATCTAAGTACAGCGTTTATACAGTGAAGTAAACCATTGGTTTAAATCACTTGGGTGCTATGTCATTCCTTTTAGGAGAGGTTTAAATCTGACTGAAGTTCTATAAACCTAATTAAGAAAAAACAAAACCTTCTCCATTGCAAATTTGCATTAAAATGCAGAATGAGCTAAAGGCAAGTTCAAAAACAGTATTTACATGCTCTCAGTGAAGCCTAAGCAGAAATTATGTTCCTAAAGTATGTGTTGTTAAATTACCTCAAGCAATCTATAAAAACACAGTTTGATGTTAAAACAAACAAAACATTTTTCTTAGCCACTAAGATCTCTAGACTTATGTTTCAAGTCTTGAAAAAATGGCCCTTGGAGGCACCACAAGTACTTCTCTAGTCAGAACTTTGTAAAAAAAACAAAATTAACAAAAAGCCCCAATCCACACCATCCTACACATTATTGTCACAATGCTTTTCATCTAGAAACACATTAAAACAGGCCTTCCCAGGGTATTCCATTTTTCTAACCATGAAAGATGTTTCAGTCTAAAGCAGAATGTTACCTCTCCCTAGAAAACCTGGTTCTACAACTTCACAGCTACAATAACACTATTTCTATTACATTTCTAGCAATTCTGTTCCTAAAAACACTTCAGTGATGAACATGTCATAAACTCAATGTTTAATCATGGGGGATCATTACACTTAAAACTGAGCCATGAAGTTGGTTTTGGTCCCAAAAATGAAATACAGTATTTTTAAACTGACCAAATTTTTTTAGGTGTCTTTTGAGACTACTGGAAGAAAGAATCAAAAACCTTACTGACCTCGGGATCTGACAGTTACAGTGAGACTCAGATTAAGTCACACACATTTAAGTGTCTCTCTGTAGTTGTCCAAGTGTGATTTAAGTGCTTAAGATCTTGTTATAGATAAAGAAGGTGTCTTACTATGATGAGTGGAACCTGTTAAGAAATGCAACTGGCCAAATATATCAAGTTTAGAGAAAATGGAGTAGTTCTTTTAACCTTCTTGACTTTTTAAAGTAAGACTTCAAAATCAGCTATCCACCAAAGGTATCTTCTAAAAAAACCCCTTATTGGTACCATGGTATCTGAAATATTTCCACAGTCTTTGAAAATGTTATAGGGACCTATGGAAAATCACACTTTGCAGAGCAGCAGCTGTAGGAAATATCCTAGGACACATCAACTGTCAAAAATTTCCATGTTTGCCATTTGAGATGGCATACCAATAGCATCAAAGATTAGATACAATTAATATCTATGCTCCTAATCTTTTTCTGGACTCCTAAATGTTATGCAAGCATTCAGCTAGGAGCCAGGATTTTCAGAAGCTGGAAGTGAAACAATATGCACATGTTCAAAATTGGATTTTTGAAAGAAAAATGTATATTTTCCAAATAATCTTCAAAGAAAAGGATATAAATATTGTAATTGCAGTAAAGCCTAGGAGCCTTCAATAGCATGAAGGTCAGGCAGAGCAACAACAGACATAAATGAGAAATTTTGTCATGTGGAATTTACCACCTTACATTGTATTAATGCAATAGGTTGCCCATACCTACAGTTTCTTGCAGTCATTTATGGGACTAAGGGTTCCATCCTCTCATATCCTGTCTTAAAATTTGTATCTTGATAAAATTATTCTAACTTGGATGTTTTAAAAGATTTAAATGAAAATTTGGAACATGCAGGATAAAGTCAGTTTGCTACAGGCATAAAATAAAAGGTGCATCATTTATTTAGCCTTATTTGGAAATTTTCCCAAAACAGTGAATAAAGGAATGTTTTGCTAAATAGGGAAAACAGAAAATCAAAGGGTGAACTTTCTAAGTACAAAAATCCAGAAGAATGCAAATCCTCCTCAGAACTGCTGCTCTAAAGAGATGTACTATTTCATTTATGAAAGAATTGAAGCTACCTCTTTCCCCTTGGGCACATTGGAAAGGTTTGTGACCTTGGAGTTAGATTTTTCATCTGCTGGCCAAGATTCGAGCTTATGCAAATAATTCAGTCTTGACACCACTATCATCTAAAGTCGTTATAGTTGGATATTTGCTTCTTAATGTAATAACTTATCTCTGATGTATTTTACTATAAAGTGAAATTGCTAGCAGTGTGATTTTTTGGGGGGGGGGGGATAGGGGAAATGTTTTAGTTTTTAAAACCTTTATGTGTAATAAAGAGTGCTTTTACATTTCGTTGTTTTAAATGCATACCCTCTGTTCTCTAGTACACACTGAAAGAAGCATTCATTTACCAATAGATTTTGTAACTGTGGTTCTTTTAGATACAACAGAGGTGGGAAACAAAAAGAAGATCTTTTTTCCCTGCCAAATGTATGTTATTTCCACAAATTTCAATTAAAGCAATCAGTTTTTAAGGGGTTTCAGTCAAAGACAGTAATTAAGGCAAATGATTCTCCAGCACCTGGGAACAACCTCCTTTTGTGTCTGATATTATGTATTATTGTTCTGTAACATCAACAACATTTGTGTGTTTTGCTGCAAACTTGATCTGAAAGTGAGATGATTTCTCCAGTGGTGGCTCAATTCAAGGTAATATAACTTTACGTACCAAATCCATATCAGGACTCTTGGACTTACTCCATGCAGAGTTCACAGCAGTGAAGACCCCAATGACTGGGAATGGGCACAGGTAAGAACCCCTCACATAAGAAGACTCCACTCTGGGTCAGCAATTTTAAGTACTGTCATTTTGTAAGATTACAGTTTTCTCTGAAGTTATTATATTGCTGAAACATCTAAAATTTGACACAGGCTTTAACTAGTTTTTTCAGTTTGCTTCTCTTGCTGCCAGGGCTGAACCAGTAACTGCAAATTCCAGGGATTTCCCAGTGTGACATTGGATCCATGTGTGACTGTGGAGGCTCCCTGGGATGCCAAGGATGCTGCCCTCTGACACTGAACAGTGCAGGCACGAAGGTCACAGAGGCTGGAAATCCTCACACTGTGAAACTTAACCTTTTCCTCCACAGCATGGCTTCGTGGTACAAGAGATTGACAGCTGAACGGACACCAGTACCAGACGCAGCCTGGCTGCAGAAATCAAGCAGTTTGCCCAGGTTCACCACTGTGCTGGAAGACTCATCCATACTTACCCATATCAGCACTGACATCTGTGAGAACACATTTATTTCCACCTATTAATTGCACATTGACAGGAAGATGAAGGAGAGAGAAGCAATCTTTTTTATTTGAGATGAAGGGAAATGAACTAAGCGTGTATTTTAGGAGGAATTATATTATTTTATGCATATTTTTTATGTATTTTAAATGTGAGAGTAGATCAAGGACTACATTTTTTTGAAAGCACTGTGGCAAGAACAATAACAATGAAATCACTCCTTATAAATGAACTCACCTGTCAACGGGCCAGATTATGAGCTCAATTACATTGATATGAATCTGTAATACCTCCACAGAAAGCAATTAATCTTCTTGTTATTCTCACTATTTTAATTGCAAATAGAATCTGCTGTGACATGCCCAAGCATCTGAATTTGATGACCTTCAAGATCTTGCAGACCTTGAAAACATCAGCGCTGTGCTAAGCTGCTTATCCACATTGAAATTAGTGACCCTAAGACAATTAGAAATAGCTACAAAATCCTGAGGACAAAGGTGAGGACATCAGAATAACAAGAGGGGCTTCTGTCTGTTCCCCCAAACTCATATAATGGTGTGGGCTTATACAATTGGGTAAAAACCTTTTAGGGTTACTTATGGAAGATTTTCTTATGGAAGTCACAGCAAGTTTCTGACCCAGATCTTCCTTGCCAGTGCTCACTGAGGAAGGTCTATGAGGAGCATGGGATGTACAGCTGCCAAAACAAGGGAAAAGTACCTAAGAGCATCACAATTAATCATCCTGATAAAGATTGTTTTGACAAGGATGCTAAAAACATGGAAGCTAGCTGAAAACTGCTGGTGGAAAATGAGAATTGCCTGATGGGCAGTTGAGGCATCTCTACAGGAATATCCAGATAGCAGGAGGAAATTGGAAAAATTTGAAATCTTTAAACGCCATAAAAATTGTGTAATTGTGTATTATCATTTAAGAGACACTTTAGAGTGAGTCGTTGAACTGGAATTTTTATGCGAAAAGAATGAATATCTGAGAGAAATTTAAGATGTATTTTTTTCTACGCATTAAAAGAGTTTATTTTTGCTCTCATTCATGAAGAAGTGATAGCAAAAGGTAAAAGATGTAGTATTTCTGAATAAATGTAAAAGGAGAAAAACAGATGTATGGGGTATTCTGCAGACTGCCTACTAAGAGGGAAATATTGAAAGTTTTTAAACAATTGCCAAAAAAAGTTATGCATGGTGGTAATGAAGAACCTGAATTACATATATTTTTTGAAAAGTAATATGATAGAACAGAAATATGTCATTAAAATTTTATTAAGGCCAACCTTTTCTTTACAAGATGAAAGAGGTTATTGAAGAACCATACTTATCTAATTCTGACAGGCAGAGGAGAGCTGCTTAAGTATTTGGTATGAAAGGATGAGACAGTCACTATCAGCTGAGTAAAAAACATCCTCACACCACAGTTAGTGATTCAGTGCTAGGCTATGAAGATATTTCAGGTATATCTGTATATTTCCTGTATACCTGATCAGTATTTCCTTTAATGACTTAGGTAAAGGAATATAAAATAGATTTATTGATTTTTAGGTTTTTTAATAATTTTTGGATGCACCTTCCAGAGTCTGCATGTCCTGTCTGTTGATGTTTTGTATCTCACACCCATCGTCTAACTACAGGCTTTCAGGAGTTCCAGAATCCCTGACCCACTGTTCCCAATACAGAAGACAATTTCCAAATTAAAAGATGTAATCTGCAGATTTACATATAATTAATACATTCTTAATCCCTTTTAATATCCTTTTTCTCTTTGGTTATCTCCTTCAGTCAGGCAACATGCACTCTTTAGTTGATTACTTTCTGTTAAACTAGTATGGAAGCTTTGCTCCTAGCTGCACTGCAGCTCAGGTTCCACATCCCAAAATGGGAAAACTTGCAGTCTGTGTATAATCCTTGATAAAATTTGGGAGTTGTGTTGTGCAGATCTTGGGCTGCAGACACGGGTGTGTTTCTCTGTGCCTCCCACCAGTGTTACCAATGTCTCAGATGCAGCAGTTGTCCTGCTGAAAAAGTCAGCCTTCATTGCTTTCTGACCTGCGTAGCTTTATAGCTTTGGCCTAGAAAATGTGTTATTGTTTTTTTTTTTCCTTTGGTGTGACACCAACACACATTTTCACACATCCCAAGGGGCCTCTCATCTCAGGATAATCACCCAGTTGAGACAGACCCATCATTTTGGCACGTAGAAGGCTGACACAAGTTCTCAGCACACACGCGTGAGATTAAGGAATTAGAGACTTTAAAGTTATGCTTTGTTTGAAAATCATCATTTTCCTAAGCAGGTATTAAATATTCTCAAAGTATGCAGTATCAGGAGAAGCATCATGTGAGGGTTGATATCTCCTAGCTGGCAGCTACCCACAAGGCATTTCTTCCCAACTAATTCCAGCAATGTTTTTCACTCTCTACCATTGCTTTAAACTTTCCATTTCACACACTGATTAGCTCAGTAATATTATCAGTTTCCTTTCTAATCTGTGAGGCACTGATGAATTCAAGCAGGGCCAGGAGGGAGGTCACAAGCAACCTACAAGGCAGCATTAAAATTCAAAATGATCTTGAGAAACTGGGGAAATAAGATGAAATCTAACAAGATGAAATTCAATAATGAGAAGTAAAAGGCACTGCACCCTGAAGAAGAAATCATATGTGTAACTACAAAATGAGGGATAGCTCACAAGGAGGCAATGTGCCACGTGAGACAGTACATTCTGAGGAGAAAGAAAGTCAACAGACAGATGATAATTGAAAACTTGTGAATCTCATTCTGGGATTCAATAAGAGCTTGTGAAAGGTAAGATATGGGAAATAATGATTAAAGTTCACCAACCACTCTTCCACTGTAAAATCTTAAGTTTCACTGTAGTGGAAGATAGACACGGCCCAGAAAGTTTGAAGGAGAAACAATAAGAGGAAAAAGTTTATAAGACGTGAATTATAGGAAAGGTTGAAAAAAATTGACTCCTTTTGTCTACAGAAGGGAAGAGAGAGACTGAGACAGGTTGGCTATCTTTAATATGTTAAATTGTATTATAAAAAAGGTGATGATTAATTGCTTTCTACATCCACAGGGGATAAGGGGAAAACAAATTAGTTTAACTTGCAAAAGTGTAATAAGAAACATGTTCAGATTACCAGGGAGTAAAGCACAGGAACAGATTACCCTAGGAAGCTGTTAAATGTACCCCACTGGATATTTTTAAGAAAATGTTTTCAGAAAAGCATCTGACAGAAATGGTTAAGATATACCCATTTTATCTCATATCTAGGGGACAGATTAACACATGATCTCTTGAGATCTTGTCAAGATTTATGTTTCCGTGGTCTTTATGTATTTGAAGATAGAAGCAATGGTATTTGAAAATAGATAGAAAAGTCATAGGGGTGGTAAGGGTGAGGAAAACATTGAAACTTGAAAAAGAAATCTGAACTCACTAGTCCACTGAAGATGAATATATTAAAATACTCACAGCATATATTTTTAAAATGCTTCAAAGATACTGAAAGGATATCGGTACCCTTGTTTTATACCATAACTATAAACTCTGAGTGGAAATAAACACTGATTTTGTTTTGTTTTTGTTTTAAATGGGGCATTTCTAGGTCTTTGAGAGCACATTTGTCTCCCTGGATGTGTTTCAGCTCACTAATTTTAGCCTGCAGCAACTTCAATATTTATATCTGAGTTTATTACCACGGCTACCGTTTATAGTCCATAAAAGGAAATATGCAAAATAATGCATGATTCATCTGATCAGTTTAGAAACCTGCTTTAGGATGAGATTAAGTGTGCTGTGCACACTGTGTGTGTAAAGGTCTGTTTTCCTCCAGAGGCTGTAAAGAAAACTCTAGGCTTAATTCTACCTACCACCTCTAGCTGGTAGCCACCATCTCCCCTACCATCCTGCCTCAGAAACAGACAGAAAGCTGACCATGGAACAGACTTTCATCACTGACCTGTCACAATTCCAGACTTATTCCGAATGAGAAAATTCCCTGTCCTTTATTTTAGCCTTCAGTCTGAGGAAAGGTGACCCAAAGACTGGACTAATGTCTGTAGTTTAAAGAACACATAACTTCCTTGTTTGTTACAGGTCTCTCTACCCGAGTTGCCATATACAGAAAATAACAGTAATGATGCTTCTCAGATGTGTCAAATACCTGAACTGATTATTATCTGGGTAAAAGTTTTATGTTTTCTGATAAAAATCACTTTTCACACTAGGAGACCGAGAAAATGCTGCTGCCTGCGCAGGCAGATGAATTGATATTTGTGCCTGTCATTGAAACTAGTTTTGTTTTGCTTGTTGTTTCATCCGTGGAATTTTCTTGCACCCATTTCAGTTTCCAGACAGCAACAGTTTCATTGCCATTTCCTTTCTACAGTTCATCCCTATAACCAGAAATTTGCCTTAAATAAAAAATGCTGTTTTCCTAGTACTGTTGTTGATAAATTCCCACACACACATCCTATTCACCTGGAGGACCAGATTATTCATCTGTATGTTGTTACATGAAGACAACATTGCTTTTCTTTTGTGCATTCTTAATATTTCCTGAAAAAGATGCAGAACTTAAATGAGGACAAACCTGAAATGTTTTCATTTCCAGCTGATGAAACAGATCCATAACCTCTCTTAATAGGCAACTTCCTTAAATGCTCTGAACATACGGGTTGGAAAAAAAAAAAAAAGTAGAATGTTACTGAGTTCAGTATTTCTACCCATGTAGAAATTAACTTCTACTCATGAGGAAAAGAGATGATGGTTCTCCCTCCTCTCTCTCCTTCTCCTCTAACTAAAGCTGTAGGAGTACCAGCTTTATGGAAAAAGAGGTTTGGATTAGAACAGGAGAGACAAAACAAGATTTTATTTCCAGTACAGAAATACTGAATTATATTCAGCACTTACAATTTTTTCTGGTTCGTATTTGGAAATGCAGAAATGAGACATGGGGCTGAAATACCCATGAGGTGTCAAAACCTGGGTACCCTGAAATAGGCACATGCAGGGTGCTGTGAGCTTACCTGAAAGAACAGGAGGCAGGTATGTGCATGTATGCTTCACACACTGCTGTGTTTTGGGAATCTGTGTGGAAAGCAGCATTCTCAAAAGTTCACTCTGGTCTCCATAAATGTTCCATTTCAAAGAGAAAAAGAGTGGGTTTTTTGGCAGGAGTAGTGTGAAGCTCCTGCTCACAGACCTCTACTATTCTGCATATTCAAAGAGGCGAAAATCAGTCTGTCAGGTTTGATTATGTGATTTTCAGCACTTGTCAATAAAAACTAATCTTTATGATAACATTATTAGTGACATTTTGTTACTCAGTCTTGGCACCAGTCAGCTGCTAGAATATCGTATAAGGACTGAAATGACATTGAAGGCTGAACAGTGGGGAGGGGATGAGCTGTAACAAAGTGAAATGCAAGGTTGTGCACTGAGGCTTACAGGAAAAGCTGATTCCAGCTATGTGTTTGTAAGCTGGAAATAACAGAGTTGGGGAAAGTAATCAGTGGATCAGCTGGAAACAGGTTGTCTATGGGCCACCAGCATGGTGCATCCTTAAATATGACAAATGTGATCCTGAGACAACTCAGATGAGACAATTCCAGCCTTCCTAGAGAGCGTTCAATGAAAATGTAGTGCACAATTCTGGAGAAAAAATTAAGGATTATTTAAACTGAAAATAATATATTACCACAGGAGCTATTATGTATAATCTGAACTCAATTACATTTAAGTAGGAAATTAGAAGAAATATTATTACTGTTTTTGATGAGTTTCTCAATATTACTAAAAGGGCTGGCAGAGTCATTATCTTTATGATGGGGAAGATTATGGTTTGTCAGTGATGTGATATGATGATATGGATGATAATTTTTTTTCTTTTATGCTGAAGAAGTTTTTTATATTGGAGGTGACATGGTACAGGTGATGTCACAGAGTACTTCTGGATTCCCCTTGCTGTCACCGAAATCTTCAGTGAAAATTTCTGACTATTACTGAGCAGAGAATCCACACAAAATAATGTCTTCTTTTAGGCATTTTTCTGAAAATCCTTTCTCTTTGCTCTGTTTTCAAAAGCCAAATCTTACCTTGTCTTCAAACATCAGCCCTATTCTCATGACTTCCTTCATGGAGCTGTTCAATTAGAATCCACATTCCTTTCTCTACAGGCTACTGGTTTTTTTAAATGCATATGAAATCTATTAAGAAAGTAATTAGTGAAAATTTTAGGAAGGGAATATGATTTTGACATGAAGATATCCCATGTGCTAATTAGCCTAAGTTCCACTAAATGGAACTGAGAACTTTTTAGGTGCTTTTTTTTCTTTCGTGTAATCGTTGGAATAGCATTAAGACAGAAAGATTAGCAAAGCTTTCTCATTTATTATGTTTATTCTGCGCCGTCACATAATTATATGTAAGTTAATCTTTTAGTTAATTATAAGTCAAGTGGTGAAGAAACACAAAAGCACTAGCATATTATCCTTGTAAGAATGTTTCTTTTTGAGAGGAAAAGAAAATGGATATTTTATTCCCTCTTAACCTTATTTTTGAGCAGTTATTGACATTTTATTGAATATGAAGAAACTTTAAAAATTGATCTTGATATTAACTTCAATATTTGTGTTTCTAGGATGAGAAAATATTTCATACATATTTCAAGAGAAACAATTTTAACAATGGCTAAAAATGTCACCTGGAATAAGTATTATAGAGACCTGTGTTTGTGAGTCTGCTACTTGAAGGGCTTAAAAACTTATTTACATGTAAAACAATCCCTTTTTTTTAGCAGCAGTATTGGTTTGTGCAGCAAGATGCATTGAAATGATTTCACATATAATAGCTGCTTTTCCACAGTTTGTAACATTAAGAAGGCCTGTTCTCCTTCCCAGTGTTAGTGAAATTGTGGTATTTCTTACTTCAGCTGAACTCATGAATAAATTTTATGTTCATATGTTTAGTCCCACTACATGGTACCTTTCTAATAACACTATTTTATTATGTTCAAAAGCCTGCTGAAAGTGCTTTTCATCTGATTCAACTTATTAATCATAGATCAAATTCCGCAGTTTCTTCAAAGCCTTCAGTATTTGCTTATACACAAATTCAGCCATTCTCATACATCATGAAAAAAAATCCAATTTTTAAAAAATATTCGGCTTGTTCATCCTCTAGAGATGAATAATTTATCTTTCCAAGTATTGTCAAGTATTGTTCATTGCAGTGTGTTCAGTTCAGTTGTTCGGACATCAGTCCTGCCCCTGAGGCGGTTTATCAACAATCTCCATTTTTGAGATGTACCCTTAACAGCTGAGAAGTTTCCAGGTTGGATATTTATGTTTCCCATTGTTGAGATATACAGTGCTGTGGCTAATATGTGAAGGAGCTGGCTTCAGTAACATCAGATGTCCCTCCCAGTTATGTTCCCTTGGCAATATGCAAAACTGTGGAATTAAGGTCTTATAAATCTTGGGCGATGTACCTATTAATTTACTACAGTTAGAAAAACATTCATCAGAAGAAAATTATCAGAAGAGTCTACTTTACGTATTTATGTCAATATTGTTGCTCTTTTTGTTTTACACTAAGATTGGAGTGTCTGACAGTCTCAATATTTAAATATGAAACACACCTATTCAATTTTTTCTTCTGTTTCATTTTCTAAAGCAATTTTTGTATTTTAAAAAAATCTAAATTTCTAACATTTAGACAGACATTTTCCCATGACTTTTTTTTCATCAGCGTTTTTTAAACTTTATTCCCTTTTAGAAGCAGGTTGATTTTGAAACCTCGGCATTATCTTTTAAATGAAATTTCTGTTTTCTCCCAAGCATTGACAATGGCTCATGGAACATCCTCATGAGGTCAGAAATTGGTGTTTTTTCTATTTCGTAGGCAGGATATTGGTGCACCATGAAATTATCATCATGTCAATGCAGGCAGGTGGGTCCTTACGAAGGATACAGTCGGAGATCTTAGGATAGGAATTGGGAGACTGGTGAGTAGGTCATTTCGGTTATTTTAAAAACTAACTGCAGGTAGATATGAGATTTTCAGTTTTTGCTTTAGCTCTTGTGCACCATCCAACCCAAACATGCCATTCTGTGATACTGTGAATTAAGAAAAAGGCAGCTGCTGCATCCATCTCCGGGGCCCCCAACACAGGAGGGACACGGACCTGTAGGAGAGAGTGCAGACCAGGGACATGAAGGTGTCCAGAGGGCTGGGGCACCTCTCCTCTGGAGACAGGCTGGGAGAGGTGGGGTTGTTCATCCTGGAGAACAGAAGGCTTCAGGGAGACCTCAGAGCACCTTCCAGTACCTAAAGGGGCTACAAGAGAGCTGGAGAGGGACCTGAGGGCATGTGGTGATAGGACAAGGGAGAATGGCATTAAACTGAAGTAGATTGGGTTTAGCTTAGTTATAAAGAAGAAATTCCCCACTGTGAGGGTGGTGAGACACAGGAAGAGGTTGCCCAAAGGAGCTGTGGGTGCCCCATTCCTGGCAGGGCTGAAGGCCAGGCTGAATGGGGCTGAACGGGGCTTGGGGCAACCTGCTCCAGTCAAAGGCCTCCCTGTGGCAGAGGGGCTGCAACGAGATGATCTTCAGTGTTCCTTGCAAGCCAAACTTTCTGTGACTCTGTGACCCTTTTATATTATTATATATTATCTGGGCTCCTATAACCCAGCAAAGAAGGCTATATATTACCTTGGCACAGGTTCTAGTTAACACCAAACCAGAGCTGCCTCAGAGAAGGAGTGGATGAGAAGATGTGTACCTGACCTATTTCTACAGGCATATTTAATTGATCAGTCACTTGGTCTTCCAAGAAAGAACTCTGACCATGGCATTTTTTTAGCATTCATTGAATATTTCAGAAAAAAATACAATCTTAAGTATATATGGCATTTAGAGGGCACTAATTTTACTCTTATGCTATTTGTAAATGCAGGGCTCTCAGGAATATTTCTTTTTCTTCTGCACTCTCCAATTAAGCAGACAGCAAGAAATGGGTGAATAGCACCATTAACAGTAAAAACAAAAACCAACCAAAAAAAAAATTCTCTGTTTAGAATAAAACCAAAAGCATTTGCAATACAAGGACCTCTCTTGTAAGCAACCAGTTTGTTTCTGAACACAGTGTGCTGAGACCTCACAGGTAGCAGTGGAGCTGCTCCAGGCCTCTTGCAAACACTTCTATGCTTCTTTTATGTTACTTTTCTTCCTCTTCATCTTTTCTTGTGTGTGTGCATGTGATGACTGATTCCCAGTCCAACAACAACTCCTCTGCTCCTCAAGAGATGCAAATATGAGCACAGTGGATACAGCGACCCAGCGTGCAACAGAGAAAAATGGCTTCAATAATTAATGAGAGAATGGGATGTGGCACCACTAAATCCAGTCTGAAGTTGATTACAGAGCTGTCAGTCATCTGCAGGGCAATGTAATGAAACAGAGCAACGCAGCAGTCAGGATATGTATGAAAGTCATTTCCTATCCCTTCTGCACATTTTTTTTTATGGACTATAAAACTGACAATTGGATTATTGAAAGGAAAAACTGATGAAACATGTCTGTTTTGAATGGGAATGTGTCTCAGTAATATAGCCCACACACACTGTCCTATTTTTATCCAGACTTCAGGAAATAAGTTATTCAAATGTATTTAAATAAGCTTTCTACTCCACCAATATAGTTTCGTACTGCCTCATCTGTGGTGTCATGAACATAAACTACCCTAGATTAAATTTATATGTAATTATTTTGTTCCTCATATGTCCTTCTATCCAAGATATGTCCTTAAAATGGCTGTCTTGTGATTTTGAAACTTACACTCTCCTTTACCTGTAGCAGAATTCAGATCAGTTTCTCAAGGCCATTTTAAATAAGAAGTAAGCCTAATATCAGAAAAAATTCTGTTTAGAATAAAAAAAAGTACTTATTTCTAAGTTTTTTGTGATTGTTTCTTTTTTTTTTTTGTTCTAGATGGTTTGATAGAAGCTTCAAAATCCTTATGAATTCCTATTGAATTTATCAAATATAATGTGGTTTGAAAGCCGATGACTCCAGAAGTGCAAGTTGCACAGCTCTTTGTCTTCTCAGAGCAAGTGCCCAGTTATATCCAAATAACATACCAGAACAGGCCTGTTTTGAGTTGTCATCTACCATATAAAGTCTTCTGAAGAACTGAGTATTTCTGAGGGTTTTGTCTATTTCTGCTAATATTTTTTTTTTAGCGGAAGGAAAATTTACTGAGGCTCAATCTTATATCCTTCAAATATGGTGGGCAAAATTCTGCTTCAGTTTAAGCCTGTTGCAATCCTGTCACTGATTTTAACAAGTTCAAGACTAGGCAGAATAAAGATTATCTACTGAGAGGAACAATCTCTACTTCAACGATTGGAGCTCCCTCTCTGGGGGGACAGAATCACCCCCTCTCCTCTGTGAGATCATCCTTCTAAACTGACCTCTAAAAGGCACGGGGCCACAGCTCTGCACAGGAGCCAGACCAGCATTTGGGGTGTCCCCAGGCTTGAGCTTTAGATATGAGACCTGCTGGAGAGGACAATGTCCCCAGTGAAGCACCATGGCACTTCTCCATGATTTAACCTAAGGGTTAAGGGATATCCTTGACATACATCTCTTTTTACCTAGGCCCTGTGTATAGGGAATGCACACTGGAAACTTGAGAGCATTAGGACTGGAATTGCTCTCTGAGGGTTAGGATAAGGAAAACATGGAAGTGGTATCCAGCAGCCTTCACTTGCCTTGGACCAACTCTACTGGGCAGGCTCAGGATTTTGCATTCCTTGCAATTCCCTGTTGTGGTTTTCAAAGAGTCCATTTGTGTGGGGTTTGTCCCTCAGCCTAAAAAGGCAGATGCTGGAGGGAAAGTCTTTGGAAAATGAGGTGGGAAAAGCAATTGGGAGAGAGCCAAAGCAATGTGTTGGAACCACTGACTGTGGCAGCGTGGGAAATCCAGGGCTAACTGATGTTGCTCTGTGGAAATTACCTTCAGCTCGTGGCTTATGAAACAGATAATGTGTCAGCTGGAAACAACAGGGAGAGTGGAAATAAGAGACTAGGGACAGGAAGGAGACCATGGAGTAAGTCTGAAAAAAAAAAAAACCTCAGGGGGAAAAACGATCAGGAGTGCATGTCTAAGCTTGATGGATATTTTATGAAGTAGAAGAAACAAAATGCTTGTTCAAATTGCTTGTACATACAGCTAAATAACTTGAGCTGAGCATGCAGATCTGTGAAACAACCTGTAAAAAGCCAGATCAGAAAACGTTGGCAATTTTTCAAACGTGTGGAGGCACAGTAGGAAAAAGCACCATAAATTTAGACTCTGAATTAGATATTCCAAAAGCTACAAATTTGGAAACAGTAGTCCACTTCATGCCCCAAAGAACTACTAATTTTCTGATGCTGCTGCATTCACAAGAGAAACACACATCAGTATATTGATGGCTACTGGGGAGCCAACAGGTGTTATGAGCCAAAGTTATAACCCTATTTCTTCCTACCCTATAGTCCATATGTTTTACTCCTAGGTAAGCACATTCCTCGTTTTTTTGCAGGGCATTAGGAATGCAGTTAATGTCTGATTAGGGTCTTTTATGCAGAGAAATTACTGTAAAGTGAAAGAGATAAAGCATTGACCAAACCCCAGTCCAATTATTTCCCTGTTCGAACCCACTCTGCAGCATCTTTTACAGATATACTTCAGAAAAAAATTATCTCAGAAGTATTAGTAGGGGAATTTCCTGAGATTTTTCCCTCTGCACTAAAAATCCCAAATCCTCCAAAAGATAGCGCTTCCCAGAGCACCTTGCAAAAACTGTCAAGATAACCACTTTTCATTTCTAATTGCTAATATAGAAACTTTATCTTGCTAAAAGTCAATGGAAAAACACTTCAAAAATATATTAAAAAGTACCTTTTATTGCAGCATTGTAATCTGTATTTTTTAAAAATATGACTTTATGAGCAACTTTTGAAACTGTGGTGTTTTTTATGCTTTGTGGACTGAAAATATGTTCAAATCTTGAAAATATGACCAAAAAATCTTGAATTACTCCTTTAAAAATTAATAATATTGGAAAAACAGACACAAAGTAGAAATGCTTTTGGACCACAAGCCTGTTTTATGAAATTTATGTGTCTATAAATTGAAAAATACTGTCTTTGCTTGAATCTAGTCAGTAATGTCTTAGTAATGCATCTTGTTGAGAGTCCTACCCAGCTTTTAGGGTGCCATGCCAACTTCTGCAACTGTGGCTTTATTTCTGTGGACTTCAGTAAAAACTCCTGGTATTTTCTTCATTTTTGTAGAAGCTTAAGGAAGGAGTGTATATAATGGTGTTTTTGTGAATGTTTCAGGGAAGTATTCCTGCGTCAGGGAGTGACTGGGAGGTGGCAGGAGGGATCTTTGTCACCATTCCATGTAAGAAGCAGGAACCATGCCCAGGTGAAGGTGATATTACTGCTGTAGGATATTTACTATAAACGCCTTGTGATGTGACCTGCATACTCCCACAGCCTCTGGTGAGAATTAACTTTGATGTTTACAGCATAACCCGTTTTTCCCTGACTTTTTAGTGTATCAAGGAGCTTGTCAACATCACCAGCTGACTCTGCCATAACCAGCTGTCCCTTCTCCTCGAGCTCTTGTACAACGCAGTGATGCTAACACAGGGTGAGGCAGAGTAAGCACAATGTGGAGAAATGCAGAACACGTTTAAAAAGAGTAATTTTGGCACACATAAAAATAGAGAGTTCAAAGAGCTGTGACAAAGCCATGTTCTGAGTTCTTTTCAAATATCTCTCTAGGAAATTTCTCATACATTCATATAATATAATATTATTAATCATTATACAACATAATAAACTTGCATTTTAATATTTCAGAATTTTATAAAACTTTTGTTCATGTATTATGTACAAAAGCATTACATGCTTTCAACCTTTTTTTTCCTTTTCCTTTTTTTTTTTTTTTTCTTTTTCTTTCTTATACTTAATTGGAATAAGACCCATGAAAGAAGTTCAGAATGAAATACCATATAGGTAAAATGTTCAACTGTGTGGTGATTTAGGACCTACATTTTAAAATAAAATTAAATTTATTTAAAAGCTTGGGCTGCCTCCTTACAATCTCTAGTTTAATGGATGTGTCAGGCTCTGAGGGATCTCCCAAAGAGCTGGAGTGAATTTTGCAAAGCGTCAGGGGAGTCCTGGTGCCTTTCCAGCTCCAAGCACACTCCCAGGATGTTAGAGGCATTTGCAGTTTCTCAAGAAGCCTCAAGAAGTCAGGGCTTATGAGCTGGAATATTTCCTTTCCCTTTACAAGTGAGGTACAAACATTATACCCCAAACAACTCGGAGAATCACAGAACAGTGTGGGTTGGAAGGGACCTCTAAGCTCTTTTAGTTCAACCCCCTACCATGTGCAGGGATGCCACACACTTGACCAATTTGCTCAAAGCCTCATCCAAACTGGCCTTGAACACTTTCAGTGCTTCTCCACCCTCACAGTAAAGAGTTTCTTCCTGACACCTGATCCAAACCTACCCTCTTTCAGTCTAAAGCCATTCCACCTCGTGCTGTCACCACAAGCCCTTGCCACTGTCCCTCTCCAGCTCTTGTTGCCCCTTTAGGTACCAGAATGTTCTGTAAGGTCTCCACAAAGCCATTTCTTCTCCAGGCTGAACAATCCCAATTCTCTCAGCCTGTCTCCATAGGAGAGGTGCTCCAGCCCTCTGAGCATCTCCCTGTCCCTCCTCTGGACTCAGTCCAGAAGATCCATGTCCTTCTTATGGCAGGCTTCCAGAGCTGGAAGCTGCACCCCAGGTAGGGTGGCAAGAACAGAGTACAGGGGAAGAATCCCCTGCCTCGACCTGCTGGCCACCCTTCTCGTGTGCAGCCCAGGACACAGGTGGCTTTCTGGGTCACAAGCAGACATTGCCGGGTCATGCTGAGCCTCTCATCAACAAACATTCCCAAATCTCACTCTCAATCCATTCTCCCAGCCTGTATTTGTGCTTGGGATTGCCCTGACTCATGTTCTGCCTGTTCTCCTTTGCAGTGATAATTCTCTGCAAGGACAGCCAAACACCTTGGGAAAATCAAACATTTAGGGATCAGAAATCCACGCATGTTTTGTAGGGTTTGAAGGGATGCTTAGCTATGAAGGTCAAAGTGTGGTAACACTTCAAAGTTAACTGCAGGGAGTTCCTGGCTGGATTTTGTTCTTTTCTTCTGTCTTTCTGCAGAAAAATATCGTGTTGCCAAAGGCTTACAATGAAAGGATGGGCACTTTTATATTGCTGTAGTTGAAACAGCACTGGCTGTATCATGATGGATCACATATACTCTTTGGAGTCAGTTCTTCAGATGCAACAGCTTAATTAAATTTTAAGCATTATTGATTCAGTTTACAAAGCCTCTCCTGTTCTAGCACCATTGAATCTTGAGCTGCTGCACTCTGCAGCAGCAAAAAGAAAAGAATATAAAAAGGAGAAAATAAAGGGTTATTAAAAATGAAAGCATTTGGCTGGAAGATGCAGTATGCAGATCTTAATTACTGCAAGGTCTGTAATACTCTTTCTTCTACAGAGTAGAAATCTAAAACAACTCAGAGATTTTCAGGGCAGGTTCTCACACTGTGCAAATGAGGGTAGCAGTGTCTATGTCCCCAGTGGTGCTAACTCACCATGAAGGGCAGGAACTGCCTTGATTTCTGGAAAGGTCTTTGATCAACAGAAGGCAAACCAGCTCTTAGTTGGTTGTATGTTTGATGAGGTTGACAGAGCAAGCCTTTCTTTTATTTTTTTCCTTCATGGTTCAATGCTGTTTGTCCATCACAAGGCTTTATCTAGACTGCATATCAGCTTTAGTGTTGCTTTAAGACAAACAGGGAACCCTACAAGAATAGCAAAATTAAGGTATGAATGATCTGGCCTCAATCTAAAAAAGACAAACAACTCAAATACACTTATCAGTCTTCCAGTACACACAATTTGTACTAAAAGATTCTGTGATTCATTATTTTCCACAGTTCTTGGGATAGAATAAGAAGTTTTATGAAAAATGGGCCAATTTAAGGTGAATGTTACACAATAACACTCCCAATATGTATGAAATACTGGAACAGGCTTGAGGAGCTGCTTTACTGAAGGTTTTCAAGGATAGTTGAGATACAGGGTGCTACATATGTTTTGGTGCTGCTTCAGTGCAGGTTGTAAGAGGATCCCTTAAAGCCCAGCTCTATGATTCTAGATTTATTGTTAGCTATTCAGGACAGGCTTTGTCTTCCAGTATGTTTGTGTGCCTGCAGATAGAAGATGCATTGTCTGGGTAGTTTAAGCTTGTAAAAAGACTTTTTTCCCCTGATTTTCTTTTATTTTTCTGTTAAGAAACTTCCTGTACTTGATGTTTGCCTTGCTAATGGCTGTAAAAATTGCCTGAAGATTTGGCATGAAGCTTGGTTTTATTTAGATATATATA
>VZRO01007528.1:205715-438657 GCA_013397915.1 Daphoenositta chrysoptera | reverse complement strand
ACATGATTTACACAACTAAATAACTGCAGAAAAATCCCTATAGCAATGGGAGCATTATTGTACCAAAACATTGGCTATTTTTTATAGTATATTATCACTACATCAGTTGTTCCTTTATTACACAAACAAAGGCTGCAGCACTCATTTGATTCCATATTAAAATACTCTATGTTAGTGACTGTGGTCTTTTTTCTCCTCCTTTCCCCATAGGCACTCTCTTCTGCCAGATACACGATCTGAGCAAGACAACACTGAAAGAAAATAAAAATCTTTCAGGACTGCTTTCAATTGCCACTTTAGAAAAAGCAAGAATACTTCTTAGAATATTATTCTTAATATTAATGGCAATATTTTAAACTGAAATATTTTGAAGGAGAATGAAACATTTTTCAAGGCAGCTTTTCTTTTAGCAGCATAAAAACTTTTTGAAAAATATGTTAATAAAGAAAAGTCTGCTTTACCACAGCTGTGACAGTACATAATGATGCATTCATTTGAAAATATAGAACCCTATTGATGTATAGATACTCTCAGTGGCAATGGGGAGATGTACACAGCAAGAATAGCTATGCATTTATGCAGGGGAGGACATAACCTCCCTGAGGAAAGGAAATTCAGACTGTCTGTGCTGACAGGGAGCTGCAGGCTTGAGCTCACACTCCCATCCAAACCCTTAATTGCCTGTATCTCTGGCAAGCAGCAGCTTTGCCCAAAGTGGAGACAGGCTCACACCTGCTGCACAGGTAGCACAGGTCAGATTGCTATTTCAGAGTGGAAAACATCCTTACATACAGGGATGGGTTTTGGACACAGTCTGACTGGAGGTAACCCAGCTTGTGCCTTCAGGCCTAAATGGGAAGTGAAAAGGTTATTATGGGTAAAATGGAAATGTATATCCAGTGTGCATTTGGGATTCCTCTGCATTAACCTATAGCCCCTGCAAATTTAACACCCCGTCTTCACATGCCATAGCAGTGGCTGTCATTTCCCACACATTTTCTCCATTAGCTTTCCCCAAGTGCATGGCTGGCAGCCCACCCTCTGCCTCACTCGGCCTTGGTGCTTTCTGAGCACTGTTTTTTCCATAGATTCACCAGTAGTAAACTATCTTTGCTTCACCCAGGCTGTGTACATGTGCCTTCAAACCTGGTCCACGCTCCAAGCCACAGCCTGACAGGGCTTAGTGACAGTGTTTGTACTATGAAGCAGATCTCTCATTTTGAAAATAGATTTCAGTCTTGCAGCTTTCCTGCTTTGGAAGGAAACCCCTCCTCAGCTTCAGTGAGATGTGATCTTGGAAATGTGTCTGTAGAGAGCATCCGAGTGATGAGAAGCAGCTTTGCTGCTCACGAAAGCCCCGTGCTGGGACAGCCACGGGTGACAGCTACTTCCCCACACAGCTGTGCCAATGTCCCTTTCATCCCTCACACGTCCTTTGAGCACTTGTGCCTGGCTCTAACCAGCAGCCAGGGCTCTGCAGGCTGGTGCCAGGCTGGGCTGGTTTTCTGAGGGCGGAATGTCCTCCTGGAGATGAATGGGACCCCTGGACTGCCCGGTTTTTGCAGAAGAAAGTGCTACAATCACATTCCCTTCATCCTCCCCTTCCCCTTCATTTCAAGTTTTAATTAGAGCTTGGAAGCTAGGCCTTTTTAAATCAAGCCAATTGCTCGCTTCTCTTCCTAAGGAAGGAAACTCCTTTGCTTTTTACTCGTTCCAAGTCCGCCTCTTCCCAGCCCCTGCCGCCGGACGCTTGCTGGTTGCAGTCCCATTTTTTGACCACCACACAGTCTCACACTGCCAACACAAAAATCCACGTTGCTGCCAGTCTGTGAGGAAGGACAGAAAGAGCTTCCTCCTCACCATGGTTTCTTCCTTCACCTTGTTGGGTGCAGAGAAATGCTTTCCCTCAGAGAAAGTCCCCATACAGATGGGGGGCAGAGAGACAGCTTGGGCATCCCTTAGGTTGCTACTATTAATTCTCAGAGACAGAAATATTTCCACATCTAATGATGATGCATCTGCTGTCCCAAATGCCCCTGAGCTATGCCACCCCAGAGCAGGTGCAGGCAGTGCCACTGCTGTTTTGCAGAAGGACCTCGCAAATCTCAAGAAAAGCAGCAAAATGGATGATTTACCTCCTTTCACCCATACTCTTGAGGGCAAGGAGGATTTCTCCTCCCTGCCAGAGCATCCACCCTGTGACCAGAGAGCTGACACCCAGCTCAAACAAATCAGGGGCGTGGAAAGGACCGTGTGATCTTTACTTCCCAAACTGAGCTTTCCTTTTAGGCTAAGCCAAAAAGCTGACTGCAGGGATTGCCTCTTCCTTCTGGACCCGTGCAATCAGGGAAGCTTGGCCTGAGCCTGAATCAAGAAAATTGGTTTTTATTGTTTAGATGGCTTTCTCAAATGCATTTCCAAGCCTTGAAATACATCTGTCTCATCTTATCTGCATCAAGAATTAGACTGAGACTTTCCTACTCCGTTTGATTGAACAATAGATTGAGAATTCTCCTCAGAGGGAATGATGGGTGGGTGGCATTTTAAATGCCCACTCAGACACCAGAAGAATAGCATTAATAAGCATTAGAGCAAAAAATATTGGAATATATTTAAATTAATTTCATGCATGTTCAACACAATGTTTGAAAGAGGAGAGCTACATAGAGATAATTATTCAGAAGATAAATTCAATTGAAAACAGAATATTTAATAGATCACTGTTGATTTTAATAAAGTTTTTTGTCAAAATTTCCAAAACAAAGTGTTAAAAATTTTCTTTCATTTTCTAAAATATATTTTAAATATCTCTTTTTAAAGAGATAAAATGCATTTATAATTTTAGTCTTCATTTAATATTATGTTCAATATTGTTTTGTAATATTGCTTTTATATACTATTTATAACATTTATATGATATTAAAGCACTGCTTCATAGCACATATTTACTGAAATGAAAGGTTTGTTCTTTATATAATTGAGATTTTTCGGTTTGGCAGAATAAAATCCTTGGTTATTATTAAAAGAAATCTTTATGTATTTTTGGATATAAAACGTTCAGCTTTGATCTTTTCAAAAGAATAACAGTAGGTTTTCTGCTCTGGTTTATAATGATCTTCTATTTGTCGGCCCGTTGATCCAGGAAGGTAAATTTGTAACAATGCAGTTCTGTGCTTCATGAGGCTTTGAAAGTTTTTGTCTGGCTCTGATGCCCTGGAGACTTCTGTAGGGCATTGTTATCCCAGCACCTGTGATGCTTTCTGGGGAGATGTCACACGTGGAGCTCTCTGTGCCCCTGCTCAAGCAGGCTGAAACTGCTCTACACATACACTCAATTACAGCTTTAACCATAGCAATTAATTACAACATTAGAGTTAAGATAATGATACATATGAACAGCTGTACACCTGTTTATATCAGACTAATACACAGTTAAGGTCTTGCTCAAGGTCCGTTTCTGGGCATACACGCTGCACAGCCTTTAAGCAGATTTTATGCATCATTCTTTTTGTGCTAAGCTTCATTTTATCTGTACTGTCTCTTCGGTTGCTTTTTCTCTGAGCTCCAAACTTTAAAAAATAAAGTAAACCATGTCCTTATTTGAATAATACTTCATAAAGAGTACTTGCAAGATATTGAAAATTCCAGTTAATTAAAAAGTGATTACATTTAATCATAGACAGACTTTCAGCATACTGGGAACTATTTCATTTCACCAAGCTAAACATCTGTGACTAAAAGGATTACTGACAGACAAAAACATTCTTCCTAAATTAAAGGTGCACTAGCATGAAAATTTCTTTTGACCATGTAATTTTTAAGACAATAAGTGGTTGATTGCATAGTTAGGAATATATTGATACCAGATACCAGGATATTGATACCAGACAACACCAATTAGAAGATTAATAACTTTGAAAGGTGAACTATGGGCATTATTTGTTTATTACAGCAGTACTGATGGTCTTCATGCACAGTTATTCATTCATAAGCATCCACAGTCCCTGCTATTTTCATTAAAAATGTATATCCCAATGCAGTAGATATGACCTTTACTGTAAATTGGTTTACTCTTCAGTGAGCAATGACCCTCAGTCTTCACTAAAACAGATTTGGGTGCTGCAATTTCTGTTTTTTTCTACCCATTTCACTCTCCCCACAGCTGCTATTCCTGCCCCACATCCCTCCTGATCCCACAGCATCTCATTCCCATATCTCCAATAAACCATCACAGACTGGTAGAGCTGCAGATCCACAGCTTCACTGCAACACCCTTGAACCCAGAGTTGCCTTTGGCTGCGCTGCAATTTTCCACGAAAGTTTATTTGCTTCCACCATGGGCTGTGCCTTCCTGTTAATGCTGGCTTAACTCATGAAAGAGGCACCGATTGGGAACCTCTTTGCTTTACAATTACACAAGTGCTTTGTAGAGAAATTTTGTACATGATCACTTAGTGACATTGCTGCTTTATCACTTGGGGCATGACAAAACTTTGAAATTCATTTTTAGCCTAAATCTGAGTCTATAATGACAAAAAAAAAAATAAAAATCCCTAAAGCTCTGCATCAGAAGTCACAAAACTTTTTTCTCTTTAACAGTTTCAAGTTTAAAAAAGAAAAAAGGAAAACTGTAATTTCAAGATGTAATTTCAAAAGTCTGATTTTGTTCTTATTCTAATGAAATTGAATGTTAAAAAAAGATATACATGTGATATAGCTAGTATATTAAAGGAGCATTATTTTACACTTTCAGAACTGTAATTTCATAGTTAAAGTAACCTTAATGATAATTTCTTGGTTTCAATGACATTCTATTTTCAAATGGCAAATATTTCTTCCTGCAAATTCAACTAGTTTTAATTTATAGCACTATCCTTTGAACATGTTCTTTAATGCATTTTGAATATGTAAAATTGCTTACTAAAACCAGAACTCATTTTATAAGCAGAAAAGCTATTGAATGGTTCCGTTAAAAAACAAAAGTGCAAATATGGAAAGTAGAGTTATAAAAACATATATAGGAAGCAAGTTTCTATAAAATATAAGCTACTGACTTTAAAGACCTATTTCTGATTAATTGAGCTGAAATAATTGACTATGTCCATATTTTTAGATTATTCCAACAAAGTTAACTGAATTTGTTTAACATGCATGCTTTAAGTAATGTTTTGGAATGAATGAGGTTAGTGGTGGCAATTGTTGAATTTAATGCTTCAAAGACAAGTAAGCTGAGACTGTGATTTTTCTAATGCTTCTACATATTGTCACTGGAGAGAGATAAGAGCTTACTCTGTGCATCAGCATGGGATCATCAAGGCAGTGCTTATGAATCACCATCTCAGTCATGATAAAGGCTGCATTTCATATAGTGTGACTTTATTCTATATGATATGCATAATATAACTTTTGCATTTTTGCCTGTATTTGTGTTTTATATTGTAGCTGTCACTGGTGAATCCCTTTCCATCACTAAAGATTATATAATCATTTACACTGGAAAATAAACTATGTGTGCACACAGAAAACAGCAGATGAGTCTCTGGTCCCAGTGCCTTCACAAGCAGGAACATTCTAAATAATAGTGCAAAGTCACAGTTTCCACTTTAAAAGAAATCAAAATGAGAGAGAAAATAGTAATGATTACTTGGGATACAGTGAAAAGCACAGTTTAACTTACCTTTATTATTCATATTGCCTATAATTCCCTCTTTGCCCTGACCAATCAACGCTGAATCTATTTCTTGATAAAGACATCATACAGAAGTTATGGGCAACAAAGATGTTGTGAATAAAATCAGAGCACCTCACAGTGCTCCAAAATAGCATTTCATCTCTACCTGCTGATCACTAGCTACACCATGAACCTCCTAATCTTTGATACTACAGCAAAAGGTAAAGGTATCTGTAAAGAGCATAGACATTTATAGAAGTCAAGGTCAT
This sequence comes from Daphoenositta chrysoptera, assembly GCA_013397915.1. Classification (NCBI taxonomy): domain Eukaryota; kingdom Metazoa; phylum Chordata; class Aves; order Passeriformes; genus Daphoenositta; species Daphoenositta chrysoptera. The sequence goes on along the minus strand of VZRO01007528.1, from coordinate 432,717 downwards.
GAAGAAATATTCTGTGACGGTGCAGTCAGAGATCCTGAGATGTGTAAAGACAATGACAATCATAAAAAATGCTTCATTAGTCCAGCTGAACATCAGAAAGCATGGGTCACTTTGTTTAAGAGACGAAAGAAGTGATCAAAGCAGTGATCAAAGAGATAAGAGAGAATTTTTTATTTTAGGAAGACTCTTTGAAAAGATGTAGGCCAAGCAGTAAGTGGGTCTCAGACATCTTGACATACAATAGGTGAAAACACCTTTGCCATTCTTGACAAGACAAAGCTGTACTCTGGAATAAAATCATTGCTTTCCATAGCAGTGAAACGGCAGCTTTATGAGAGAGAGAAAAAAACAATTCTGCTCCCCTCCAGATTTGTTACGTGGAGACCCAGAGCTTACCTGACCCAGGCTGTGTTTGTCATTTGGTAAACAGATGCTGCCAACTTGATGTGAAGCTGTGGCCATTAAGTGCCTGAGAACTGCTGTTGGGTTTGTCTTAATGTTTTCAAAGCTGCTTCAAAAAGAAGGAAGCCTACAAAATATTTCAGGTATTCAAGAGCATTGAAGCATTTAAAGATTGTCGAGCACTGCAGCACGCGCTGGCTCAGCCTCCAGAAGTGCACATCAAGGACACTGCAGCAACAAACAGCCCTTTTGAAAACATTTCAGGAGCCAGGACAAGGTGTATAAATGTGCAGGGGTCAAAAGTGTAGCAGAACACCTTAGTTCAATAGAGATTCAGCAGTGCTATTATTATCACAATTATATCTTCACACCACTTAGCAGACTTAGCAGTGCCCGCAGGCTGAGGCAGCTGGAGACCCTGCTGGACACAGGGGTTCATCCCATCACCTTGAAAAGCCCAGACTAAGTAAATTCGAGTTTGTCACATGGTTCGGTCAGGACAAAAGATTCTGGTTGACTTGAAGGTCAAAGTAAAGATGTTACATGGTAAGACAAGATTTAAAGAATAGTATGATGGACGTTGACTGCAGTTGTCACCTGAGGGGTGGCTCGGAGGTTTTGGAGGATGGACTCCTTGCAGTCAAGATGCCACTGGAGAACCACGGGTGCAGTTCCAAAGAGATGGAACAGTGTTAGGAAATTATGTACTGTTTAAACCAAAATGTTTCAATAAAGTTCCCAGCAGAAAGGCGAAAGGTGCTTGCTAACGTGGTCTGTATCAGGCACTACCTTGGGCTGTGAGGGATCTTATTCCCTCTCTGCTGAGGCCACATGCCAAACCCCATCAGAAAATGGACTTTTTCCAGAGAGTTGCTTTGAAAGCTGGAAATACACCATGTGAAAGGTGGAAAAGCTTTGTTCATCCTGAATCATGTACCAAAAGGAGAAAATAAATAGGTGTTTTGTCACCTGAAGTGTTAATTCTATGTAAAGCGAGATTTCTACAGTTCAGGAAAGCAATGCTGGGCCACCTGTAAATGAAACCAGACTACACCAGTGTACTGCCACTGAAAAGTATGCACAGAAACTTGTGTTAGGGACTGTCAGTACATATTAATACAGATGTCTTTTAAGAAAAACATTTTCTTAGGGATCCACTGGAACATCTGTGTGGCTGCAATGCTGTTAGTGGGAACCACCTTCCGCTGGTATGGCATATTCCTTTCTCATCTTAAATCCCTCCATTTTTCAGTTGTAGATGCAATGTGTGAGGGGAGAATTAGATCTTTCTGCTTCCAAGAGTAGGTCAGTCACTACTCCTGTTTACTAGGATTGCCCTCATACAAAATTTTTTTGTTAATCACTGTTCACTTGTTTTGTTAACTCAGCTGACTTTGAGGGTTGAACAAGCGCTGTGATTAATTTGCCTGCACTGCATATCCCTGAGATGATCGTCCAGGTGAGACCTGAGATACATTGCTGGTGCATTTGGGAAAGGTGGCTTTGTCCATGATTGATTTGTACCTTGAACAGGAGAATCTAAGTTTCCTAAACATAGTACATTCCTAAACATAATAAATACATCAATATGAGAGCATTAATTTTCCAACTTATTTATTTCCTAAAAATTAGAAACTCATCTTTCAAAATTAGTATGTATATATGCATAGCAAGTTTATTTAAAATAAGATGCAATTTGCATGAGCTTTCCATAATTTTTGCAAAACAATGTTAATTACCCTTTTTAATGATCCAGAGCATCCCCAATTTTTATTTTTCACAGTTTTCCATCTTTGTAATTCCAGCCCTAATTTCCATTAACATAACTGTATTGCAAAAGAGTGACTTCAAAACAAACTCATAATACAAGTGCCTTGAAAACGAGGAGGAATGTATAACTAGCATGTCATTTTGTCTTGGGGAGGTTTTTTTTTTCTCTAATAACCAAGAATTCTTCCCAAAAGGAGGCTCCTTGATCAGAGATTTGAGAATTATGTGTGTTGTTGTATGCACACTTTTATATATAAATGTATATATACGTTATAGTATATATACATATGCTATGACTCCATCCAGTTACTGAACAAAGCTACTTAAAAGGTGTGAAAGAGAACAGGGCATCACTCACATTCCTCCAGCAGAGGCTGATTTGAAACCTCCCATTGATAAGTGAATAGCAAGACAAGCGTTGGTACAGAATTCATCTCAGGGTATTTTTGATTTATAAAGCTGATTTTATATTTATAACTATAAATGTGAATATAAATTTCCAAGGGCAAAACTAATATTAGTTCATGTAATTCCATCACATCCTAGACAGGCTCGTTTTCTTTACATGGTCTTTTACATCTTTTCACTGTATTATATCCTGCCTATCTCCACATTATCCAAGTAATTTCCAGCAGAATATAAAATGTTTTGTCACATATAACCTCATTCTGGTTACTTTATTTTTTCTTACTAGAAGAAATCCTCACATAAATTTAATTTATACTGTCTTCATTACCCATTTTTTAAATCCTGGCTGTGCTGAGTTTAATCTCTGTCGACAGGATGAGCTTGTGTGTATGCCTGTGAATGTGTTTCAAGAATCTGTACTTTTGTTAAATAAGAACAACATTTAATCAGTTGATATTTATGACAGTGACATAGGAAAGTCAGGAATATATTGTGTACTTTTTTAAAAGTATTTAATGTAAACCAGAAGCTTTTGAAACTAGTCTGCTTAGTGATCTCATGTCTGTTATCTGCATGCTCATACTGCTCTGCTGAGTCTTATGAATCTACTGAAAACTTGCCAAGGGGATGCTGATACAAAGATTTTAAATTGGAATCAGACTGAAATGAAATTACAGTGCTTTTCCCTGTTCCTTTCTTAAGCAGCTTTTTTTTTTCCACTGGTTTTGTGACAACTGAATATTAATTTAATTCTAAGATTCAGAATGATTAAACTTAAATTGCAGCAGATTTTTTTCATGGATCACCAACACCAACTATATTGTAAAATATGCACTGACATTCTGCAAGAGATAAAGATTGTTTACTGTACATTGCTGAATTCCAAGTAATCCTCCTGAGCTTTTGCTAGTGATAATCCTTCCCACTGCTATTATGAGTAGTAGTAATAACTCTTCCTTTAACATACAGTGATAATTCTTCCTCTTTACCTCCATAAACCTCTTTTACCCTCATAAAATTTCCAATAAACCAACTCAAACTTGCAAAGCAGAAACAAATCATCATCAGTTGTAACAGAGAGATAACACAAAGCATTTCCAAAGACTGCAATTAATCCTGGGGCAGCAGTACTCAAAAATTCCAGCACCCAGCTAAGAAAGGTATTATCACCTGATGTGTTTTGTCTAAAAAAAGTGCATTGTTAAGGCATATGGGTCTCAAGAACTGCTGGTTCAATTTCTATTTCTAGTTTTCTATTCTAGTGAGAGCTCAGGCAGACTGCCTCTCCATTTCCCTGTTTGGAAGGTGCCTGTTTCTGCTGCAAGCTCTTTGAGCAGGGTATTGTCTCTCTCTTTATCTTTGTGCTGCATTCTGCTGGTTTGGCACAAAGAAATGATAGAAACCCTGAAGTGGGTACAAGGAATTAGGCTGGAGTGTGGTGCTTTCCAGCCAGCTCAGCCCAGGAGCCCCAGCTGGCCGTCTGGCTGTTCAGAACACAGTTTGGCTGGGGGCAGGAGGGACGGGAGTGCAAAAGAGCTGAACAAGTTATTGCCTCGACAGCCTCTACCCAGTTAAGCTGCTGTGGTGCCTGGCACAATGGGAATGAGAGGTTCAAGTAAGTTTCCACCTACTGGTTCAATAAATAACAAAAACTATTTTTTCTGCATGTGGAGAGCTTCCTCTCCTCTCCTCTCCTCTCCTCTCCTCTCCTCTTTTATTCTTTCATTCATGCCAGTATCCCACAGACTAATTTTGCTACCAGCCCTCCCAGGATTAGGAGCAGAGAAGTTACTACCTTAACAGTGAACTAAATGCTGTTCTGGGTTACACCCACATAAATGCAGAATAACTTCATTGAAATAAACGAGCCAGAGCTGCAAGTGGTGTAAACGACTTTCTCAGTTGTCTCAGGGAAATTACACCGATTTTCTTCAAATGTATATCTGACTCTAAGGAGATCCAGTTTATGCTCACTTACCAGGGCACTATTTATCCCAGTCTCAGAGCACGATTTGCCCTCACCAGTAGCATGAAGTGTTTCTTTTGTTTCATTTTTTCCCTCTGCTTACCTCTGCTTTTCACACGGTGTCAGTCACACACATTCTTCTCCACAATGTCAAGAAGCGATAAGCAAAATATCCATTGACTTTTGCTACTGAGCTTAAACTCTTGTTTACAAAAATAACTTAAATAGGTGCTATTATAAACATGAAGCAAGGGTGAGATGTTCTCTGCAAACACAAAACAAAAATGGTGAAAAGGTAGTGGAAGAACACAACACATTACATAGTAATTAATCATCACTGCTGTGTCTTAGCTGTCTAGGAGCTACGAGGGACTAAATAATGAAGCAGCTGAATAGCTGTTTAAAGATACACAGTTTATTGTTAAAAATCTGAAAGAAAACCCTGCTACCACAGCCGGTTGGGTTGTAGCCAAGACTGCCTTAATCTTCCATAAAGTGCCAGAGGCAATTGTCTTTTATATATACACAGGACATACCTCAGCAGCAGGAAAAATAGTCAAGAAAATTATAAAAGATAGAGTTATGTATTGATTTAATGTATACAACCTGCTAGGACTAAAGCCTCAGGCTTCCCAAGGCCAAATAATAGCTCTCTAAGCTGCCAACACTCATTCAGAATTAACAAAATAGTGAATAAGGGAGAAATGGTGGATAAAATTTATTCAGGCTTTCAAAAGACCTTTGGTAAAGACCCTTACAAGAGACTGTTAGGGAAACTTGGTAACCATGGAGTGAGAGTTAAAATTTCACATGGATTAAGACCTCACTAGGAGATAGGGAAAAAGGAGAAGGAATAAGATTCTGTTCTTACTGTAAAAGAGGTTAGAGGTGCAGTAGCCTACACACCAGTGGTTTTTGTCTGTGCCAGACCACAGAGTCCATACTCATGAGCAGCTCCATTGAAAGCTGCTGCTGACTGTGGTGGGAAGTTTGTTGTTACTGTGCTTCAGGAAGTTTAAATAAGGTTTAGAGGACATGATGGCATATTTATAGACAGTGTGAAAGGGGAAAAGCTTTAGCCACAAGTGGGACATGCAAATCAGGTGGATTTAGTTAAGAGCTGAGATAACTATGAAGGATTGTAAAATCATCTCTATGAACTGGTAAGGGCAGTGGTGTGCTAGTCATCAAATCACCCAATCAATGGTACCACTGAACTACTTGTCCAGATTTCTTTTGGAGGGTCGTATGTGCGTTCTCTAGACAGCATTTTATGTCCTTTCTTTGAGCCTCTAGGTTTGAGGAATAGCTGCAAAGAAAAAAAATAAACCAAGAAAAATGAACAAGATCGAATTTCCAAAGAAATTACACTTGAGAATGACTGCGACCAAATTAAGTCTTGTGTGAAGGAAGTTAAGGTATTTTTATTATGGGTCCTGAAGCAAGAGCAAGAGCTGCATTCTGTACTTTCCTCTGAAGTCACCTACTCTTGACTCAGGTGGAAGTGTGTAAGACCTTTAGGTCTTAGCAGGGTTGATGTGCTGCTGGTGATATCACTCAGTGTGTATTGCTGGCTACAAAAATTAAAGTGCCTTAATCGCCATTATCCAACGTGACAGCTAAACACACAGTACTATTTCTCTTTTCTTAGCTTGACATTACACAAGTTTTCTATCTGCCATCAAGCTGAACGTTGCTCTGGAGAAAGCTTTGTTTTCTCTATGAAGCAGATTTATTCCAAACTCCCTCTCAAAATGCCATGCATGTTCAAAGAGATGAATAATGCAGTTTCTCTATAAGGAGGACGAAATGAGAAAAAGAAGTGAAAAAGTAGATAGAAATAGATGGGAAGATGATGGCCGATAGCCAGCTATGCAAAATTTTGGAAGCATAAAGTACAAATAATTCTAGTAGCAAGGCTGAGGAAGAGTAGTTTGTCTCACTTTGCTTGGTACTGTGGCCCTGAATCAGCTGCTTGAAAACACCAGGAAAGTGGACAAGTCTCTAAGGTGAAGGGAATGAGGACAAAAACTTAGTTGATGGCATGAACTTGCTTGGCTTAGTAAAACTGAGAGCTGACTGCAAAGATTTGCAAAAAGACTGTACAAGGCTAAGTGGCTGAGAGATAAAATGGAAAATGAAATTCAATATGGATAAATGAAAAGTAATTTACACAGGTAAAAGCAATAAAGCTTTAGTTACAAAATTATGGGCTCTGGGCTGACTATTATCATTCAAGAGAGAGATATTGGGAATATCATAGCTAGTTCTACAAAAACATCAACTCAATATTCAGTAGAAGTCAAAAAGCAAATCAAACCTTAGGAAATACCAGGAAATGAATAGAGAACAAATAGGTAATGTTATTATGCCAGTGTATAAATCTATGATGTGCTTGCACCTTCAACGCTTTGTGCATTTCTGTGTTTCATCCAGAAGTGGGAAAGGCCTGGAGAAGGGCAGGACAGCTGATCAAAAAGGTGTGGGTGCCATCTGTGCAAGAAACGATGGGGTGCACCAGGACTCCTGGGGAAGAGGTGGTGCAGAGCAGGGGCCACAAGGAGGAGGGAAGAGGGATCAAATTCTGATACATGAGCTTGAAGTCGTGAGAATATTCTGCCACACACTCAGTTAAAAGCAAGCAAACTGGAGTCATTCCTTGCACATATGTGAAAGCTGCTGATGCTAAAAATTACCACAGTGGTAAAGGTGCCTCATATGTCTGAAAGGAGAATACACTGACAGTGACCTTAGAGAGCTACCACCTCTGTTTCTGGCTTGTAAAACATGAGCAGTAGAGGGTTTGCTGGCCCTTCTTTAACCCCGGGCATCTGTCCCTGCTCTGTCAGAGAGACCACTGGGCTAGTTTTGATTTATATGCCTTACACTGTGCACGTAAAAGTTATCCCTAGAAGGCAGAGAGGTGTACACACACATGAAAACAGGCCTGTGGAGGGACAGAGGAGCTGCCCTCGGTGCAGGAGGGGAGGGAAGCACAAAAAGGAGCATCCAAGGAATGCCAGAACATTGTATGTTATTGTTTTATCCTCTGGAATCTTAGACTGATCAGTCTACATATCAAAAAGTGCTTTTTGCAATCAGCGGGAGTTGGTTTAGACCCTCAGGGCAAAGCTCTGGCCCATTCCCATTGCAGATATGGTTTCCAGACAGAATTAATTCTGAAAAGCAGAAAAGTCACTCTGTAGTGACTCAAGGTGCGTCTATTTGTCATTCTATCTCTATCTTTCACTGTCCTTTTCTTGTGTTTTCTCTGATAAGGGACCTTGGTGACTGAAATATAGATCAAAGCACCAGCCTAAGGCTGGTCAAAAGAAAAGGGAAGAGAAAAAAAGTTTAAAAATACATCACTGAGCTTAAAAGATTCTTTCTTTTCCTATTTTCTGGCCTTTCTATATGAAGATTTTCTGTCTCATCCTGCATTTAGCATTTCCTATAGGTACTTTGAAAGAGAAGCAAAAGGGAGAGTCTCAACAAAAGATTTTCCTTTCTTATATTGTACTATACTTAATTCTAAACTTGAACTGTTTCATTATGCTTTGGATTAGAGGGTGACTTATTGTGCTTGATGTGCCATGTCTGTGCTGCTCATTAACCTTTTTAATGATTGCTCTCATGAATCCTCTCAAAGCTGTGAGCCCAGTGACTTTGATCCTCCGTGTTTGAATCTTTGGTTTTAACAATCAATCATAACAGCCCATGTTGTTACATGTTAATTGTGAGGAAAGGTACATAATGTAATGTATTAATTGTCACAGTATCCATATTTGAGGTATGAGGTCTAGAACTATTGAAATTTCTTTTCATACCACTGAGACTCAAATATGTTAGAAAAAGGTTTTCTTGTCTCATATACTGGAATAGGGGACATTTCTGGGTATGAAAAAAACCCAGAAAACTGGTTGTGTTCAAATAATCTTTCTTTTAGCACAAGCTAGTCTGTAAATTTCCAGACATTTATATAAAGAGTTCTGTTCCATTTATTAAATAAATATATGGGATAAGAGCAAACTTTTTATTCCATCATTTTAATTCCAATACCTTCTCCACACATTTATCTTTAATATTGTCATAACAGTAATGCTCATGCTTTTTCCTGACCCCAGAAACCAGTGTTTCTGCAGTAGCATTAGGGCATACTTATCCATCACATTTTTTCACGGATTTTATGAAACAGTGACAGTGTTTTCACTACCTACAGTATGATTTAACTATATTCAGTTTTATTACAGTGCCCAGAACTAGTTGTTAGGCTATAGCAATAGATCAGCATAACTTCACCAAGCTCAGTAAAACTTTACTCCCTTGACCTAATTGATGTGGATATGGGCTGTTGAAAATAGCATCCTTCTTTCATCCAAAACCAAAGCAAATTTATGCAAAGTTACATCTGTGGCAAATTCAGAACCAATACTTTTTGTTATAACATCGTGCTAGCAAGGTAAAAAAAAAAAAAAATCCCTAACTTTTTCAAGATTTTGGTTTCATGAGGAAATTTCTCTGATTCTTATAAAAGTGCAAAGTACTATATTCTTGCAATGACTTTTATCCAAAACTTAGTAATGTCTCTAAAAGTTCCTCATGTAAAATTATAGCCTCAAAATATAACCCATTTACTGCCAGATGTTTTGCAAGCTGTTCTGTAACATCACATAAAAAGCAATGAAGTAAAGACAGAGCCATAGCAATATTTATGATAAGGAGCTAAAATCAGGATAGAGAGGGGTGTTGACTTAGTAAAATTTACAGTAATGTGAAGAAATCAAAGTGTTCTTGGAAACTGAGTGGAGACAAGCCAATTTGGAGTGATTTTTTTTAAGATTAAGCAGAACATTCAGTTAAGAAATGATTGAATAAATGTATATATTTTGCAGTGCACCATGAACACCATCAAACTTTCCTCCTCATTGAACCAAATGAGGGAATAAGTTTAGGGCTTGACAGCCCCATTTTGAGATTATGGCTTTCTCCCATCCAAAGACCTTCCTGAAAGAAACACTGGTCCCACAGGTGAATTCGTGGTCAGACATCTCAGGTGAGATATGGCAAACCACCATCAGTGCTGATAATGATGATCTCTTGTCAGGTTTCTTTCACTTTCACTGTGTGTACCCCCACCGGAGTAATTTTGGGAACCTTTTGCTAGTGGTGACTGAAGGTGCACATTTATTCAGACCAAGGTTGGTACATTAGTCAGATGGAAAGAACAGGCTTTGATCGTGAAGGACTTGGAAAAAATGAAACGTGTGTAGGCAACTCCTGAGCTGCTGTTTCAGAGTCATTTTTACTTTGGGACATACCAGTTCAGCCTCAATACACCTTGGTAGCTGAAAACTGCAGAAGCTGGCACCAGAGGCAGGTGAGTAAACAGAGAGGAAAGTGAAAAAATTACCTGTAAATGGAGAAATCCACAGTTTTGCAATGCAGACTGGATTTTTTTTATTATTATTATTTTTAAGATCAAAAGTTTAGCAGGACGTGAAAGACTTATATCCCCTGCATATACTTCATATCCCTCTGTCACTGCCTGTGACGCAGATCAGGATCTTCAGACAATACAGAGTTACAAAAGAGGAAAATAGAGCAATACCCAGAAGTCAAGAGGTGATTTTTACTAATAACAGTAATGCTTTATTTTACTCTTAGCTGTTAGAATAGTGTCTGCATGGAAATATTCTCTGCATGAAAGAGAGACAAGGTAAACACATTCTTTGCTTTCCTGCATTCTGTGTTTTGGGGGAATAATTTAAGTTTGTGTCAGTGGAAAAAGTGAGCCTGAGAGTTAATTCTTCATACCATTTGTGCATGAAGCCCTAATCAGAGATGGGAGAAGGAGAGACTAAAACATTATATAATGAAAATAGTAAGCAGAGTTGTCATGGAATCATAGAATCTTTAAGGCTGGAAAAGACGTCTAGGGTCTTTGAGTCCAACTGTTAACCCAGCACTGCCAAGTGCACCACTAAACTACATCCTCATGTTTTTTTAACACTTCTGTCTGTTAAGGGGTCTACAATGCTGACTATTCTCCATTTACCCAGATCTCTGACAGCACTAGAAGGTGGTGCTCTCCTCAGTTTCCCAGCCTTCTTTCTTTAGACCCTCTGCAGCAGGAATCATGAGGATGCCAACGGTGCCCTGCTGCTCTGCATAGTTATCAGCAGGGATACCTACTTTATTTGTTTTTTAAAGTGCCTTAAACATCTGTGGAGCAGGATAAGTCTTAAAAAATAATAACAGTGCCACTGCTTCCCTCTCATTAATACCAAGTCAGTAGAGATTCCCTCGTGGTGATGCACAGTGCATGACACTGCACAGATTAGGGCTTCCATCATGCAGACTGTCAGCATGATTGCTTTTGCTAAATGCAGCCACTGCACACAGTGAAATATGCTCAGCTGGGGCACTGCTAGTGAAGCACTGACAGCAGCCTTGCAAACAAGAATGTATAACTTTCATAATTCTGCTCTGGAGACTAAAAGCTTGGAAAAATGCTTGAGATTGAGAGCAAGAGGTGAATATGTTAGCACTTTTCTCACAGGAATCCAAGCAGTGGATCTTAGTCCCAGAAATCTGCCTTTATTCTCTCTGGGGAAACCATTCACTAACTTTCTTAAGTCCATGGACTCTCTGGGTCAGTGATCATCTTAATCAGCTCCACAGGGTTTAGAACAACAGAGACTTACTCTTGACTGCCATGGTGAATGGCAATTACCATGATAATTAGCTAATTATGTTAGCCAAACTGGCAAAAGAAACTTTTAAACAAGAGCTATTGGTACTCTGTATTGAAGGAAGCCGCACTAAAACTCCAGCTTTTCTGAGCATCTGCATTAGTCCAACTGTTAACCCAGGTTTAAAATCTGTTTAAAATCTGTTTAAAGTGGACAGCAGGGAGCTTCTCTAAGAGGTCACTCAGACCACAAGCCCAAGGCTTGCACACTCCTGTGGAGGAGCTGCCACTCTCAGTGGCTCTCCAGATTGCACCCCTAAAGCTGCGTGTACAGAATAGATGACATGGCAGAGATCTTCATTCCCCTGCCCAAAACTGCCCTTCTTGCACATTGCCTCTGGCTTCCACAGCCATTCTCAGCTGACAGCAGAGCCACAAAAATCAGCTGTAACACCTCACTGCTGTGTTTGGCCAACCATTTCCCTCCCCGCTTTTTTTCTTTGTATGTGTCCCGATGCTCTTACTCTCGAAGAGCAAATTAAGATACTAGCCCTAGCTGGAAGGAAACTGTTGCTTGTTTAGGGAAGCTTTCTGGAAGGCAGTTCTCCAATCTGGCTTATTGCTAGCCATCCCAAGGGAGATGGCAGGAGTGTAACACCAGCCCCATCCAGATGTGTGGAAAGAAATTCTGAAATAGTACCCAGTGCTTCTGTGAAGATAACTCAATATCCCTCAGCAGTGCAGAATATTAGCTTCTCTATCAGATACAGTGTGAAATAGCTACCAAACTTCAAATTCTTCTCGTTTAATTCCTAATAACTTCCACATGTAGGCAAGCCTGTGGGGACTGCATATTCTTATTCTTCCATGAATTCACTTGGATCCATCAGACTGTAAGAGTAATGTAGAACAACCACTCTGGAGATGGACATCACTGGAGCAGACACTCCCAAATTCCAAGTATATTTCAATATGTTTTAATATGTTTTCTGGTGTTCTCACCAGAAACGTGCCATGATCATACACGACACCTAGGTCAATATTTTGAAGGCAGGGAACAAAGCCATGGCCACATTTAAGTCAGCTTAGGTACTGCTCTGGAGTTCATCCAGACAAAGACTCCTCCCAAGAACAGTAGGAAAAAAGTGAGACAAACCATTTCATTGCAGAGTAACCTGTGTCTTCCCTGAAACAGATGCAGTTTTCTGGGAAAGAATAACAGAGTAGATGGACCAGTCTGGATTCAAAATGGCAATAAACTACCTATTTTAAAGGCACTCAACATTTTCCTGCGGAGAAACAGGGAAAAGTAATTCGTGAAACCATAGGAAAAATTGAGTTGAACAAAAATACATGTTACCATTCTAAAAAAAAACGTGATGCAGAAGCTCATAAAACCTGAAACTCCACAGGGTTCATCCTGCCAGAGAATCGGTTCTGAATAGCAGTACTTTTGACAAATATAGCTTTTTTTTTAAAATTATATAATGAAGGCTGTCTTATTTGCATGTGGTAATTGGCCTTGTCTGTCACTTCTGCTTGACAGTCTGCTCTTCAGCAAATGCTGCTTTGTTTGTCACTTCCCAAGCTCTATGACTGTCTATGGAGCAGCAGTCTTTTCATTTTAATAGATTTTTAAGTGATGTTAATAAGAATAATCTGGCAGAAGCAGGAAAAAAATAAATCTGGTGTCATTCCCGGGCTCTGGACATAAAGAAAACTCCAGAAGAATGTATTAAAATGATAATATGATTTTTGTGCTGTGTTGTTGCACTATGTAATTTGAAAATCTACAGCTTTACATACTACCCCAGCTGGATTATTTTTTCAGTATCTTGGCACTTTTTTATTGTACTGACTGACAATAAAAGCTGAAAAGCTTTTAAAATCTCAAAATCATAGAATTTTTAAGATAGGAAAAGACCTTTACGGCAATCAAGTCCAAGCATCAACCCAGCACCACCATGTTCATTATCAAACCATGTCCTCCAGTGCCAAATCCACAGACTTTTTAAATACTTCCAGGGATGGTGACTCTACTACTTCCTTGGACCGCTGTTCCAATGCTTTACAACCCTTTTGGTGAAAAAAATGTTCCCAACATCCAGTCTTAACCTCTCCTGGCACAAGTCAAGGCCATTTCCTCTCATCCTGTCACTTGCTACCTGGGAGAAAAGACTGACATCAACACGTGTGGGTGCACACACGTATAAACCCATTAAATTTACAAGCCTATGACAATAAAGTTTTATTTTACAATAAACAATATTTTCTGTAGTGTTTTAAAGAAAACCAGTCAGAAGCCAGAGCTACTGAACAAAACTTCACCATCATTCTGGAAGTGCAAGCTGCATATGTTGCATCTGCATATGAAAAAGTTTCAACAAGCCTTTGTGTGCCAAGAAATATCCTTTCTGCCATCACTTCTTCTACATCCAAAGTTTTCTTCAAGTGGGAATAAAAACAAACACAGTGCCACAGTCTGTGCTTTGCTACAGAAGAGACAAGTAGACTGAAGGCATCTGACAGGTCTCCAGGCCACACAGGGAAAGCCACTGCTCATGTTGTGCTCTTCAGGAGTCTAAAATCCATTTTAGCACTAAGAGTTGTTAAAAGGAAAAGCCAGTCACTTTCCATGTCAGGGTCCATAGGTAGCCAAGAACTGAAGTACATAAAACCAAATGAGACTAGGTCATTGAGCAGTTTTCATTTGTGCAAAGAGGACACTAAATTCCAGCCCAACAGGAGCTTCTCATGGAAGGACTGTAGGTGAAATGGGAAAAGAAAGATCAAACACAATCCGTGATTCACCACTAATGTAATAATACTTCTTCTGTGTAGGAGACCTTGCCTCAGTTAGGAGTAATGGCAGATTTATGTAGAAAACATCCAACTGGAAAGTTTATCCAACTGACATCTTCCAAAATTAAGACAAAGCATATTATCTATGGCAATCTTTGGGAAAGACTATATCTGGTGAAACCCAAGTTCCACTTGTTTGCTCCAGTGTCACATTAGTGAATCACAATCCATAGAACATGGGTAATGCATGCACTGAAGGAGAAGTCAGAGAAAGAAAAACCACAGAAATGAAGGAAGAAAATAATGGATGAAAATTAAACAAGATTAAAAAAAGAAAAATAATTTTTAATACAAAATCAAGTGGGAGAAAGAAGCCTTATCAAAAGGAAATAATCTACAAGTATCTTTGCACAATTTTAAAAATCCAAGTTAGTGTGAGTTAAAAACCACTTATAAACCAAGGCATGGGTATAACTGTCAGCTGAGACATCCCCTCACCTCCAAAAGACATCATTTCAACGCTTGGTTTAAGTGAAGGATTACAAACCAGCTCAGATCATGAAGGGGTTTTCACTCTCCCTCCTCAAATCCTCATTAATTAGTCAAAAGTGGTTGATTGGTCAGGTTAAGTCCCCCTGGCAGACACCTGTGTGCTCCCAGGTCAGGTCCTACCTGTGCAGACATTCTTGAGAAAGAGTGAAGGCTCCTCTGTCGTGCTTAAGTCAGTACCACGTCCACAAGGACACGACCCCATCTAAAGCAGCAACATTTACATCCCAGAACAGGAGCATATATTTGGGTTCTTAATTGCTTAAGCTGATAAGCTGGACAGCAAACTGACCTGCTCGAGGCATGGTAACACTTTTTTCTGCTTCTCTTGCAAGTGGCAGTAAAGGGTTACAGCAGGCAGGCAAGGCACAAAATATCTGACACTGCCAGAGTAGGTCAGGAAAAACCTCCCAGAGCCCTCAACCCAAAGACTGCAGGTTCCTCAGAGGTGGTAACTTCATGGCTTGCGGGTTTTTGAACCATTTTCCAAGCTTGAATAATACCTGTTCTTAGAATACCCTGAGTTGGAAGAGAATCAGAAGGAGCATTGAGTTCTCAGTGGGGGAAAAAGGCACCAATAAATCTTAATAAAGGAAACAAATCTGTCTGTACAAGATGAAGGCAGAAAAATGAAGAGAATATTTGAATATATATATATTTGAAGAGAATATAGAGATATATGAAGAGAATATTTGTTTAAATTATAGAAAATTAGAAATCAGGCAAACAGATGCGATGAAGAGCAAAACCACGAGAGAATCATAAGAATATCTATCCTGATAAAATATACATTAATGTCACAATTCATAACGATGAGGGATATTTTTAACTTTTGTAAATTAACTTAGTGATTTCAGCTGCTTGGCAAATGCAACTGCTGTTCTGCAATCCATGGTATTTGATCAATTTCTATCACCTGAAGATCCGGCCCCTGGTGTGCCAAAAGAGATTGTTAATTATTTCAGCACACAATGCACAACCAACTCATGAGATCAGTGCAAAATTAACATATTACAGATGTGTGTGTTTATTCCTTTACCATTTGGGATTCACAGATACAAGATTTCTTCTGCAATCATGCAGAGTATAATTTATTGAAAATAAATTGTTCATAATGATGGGAATCTAGGAGCTTTAAGCATAAGAGTGATTTCCGCACTTTGATGAAATTATGAGAGTTGGCAAGCACTAATTATGACTTCTAACATTTGTTTTATTGGTCTGATTTCTTATGCCTGCCATTCTTTGCTGAAATCCATGGCAAAAAAATTGCCATTGCCATTGATGGAAACAATGATATTGTAGACCACATAACTCTTAATAGTTTGCAACAAATCTGCTTCCAAAGTCAACTTTTCTCTTTTCTTTTTGGCTTTGTTCTTTTGATAGATGCTCTCAGCCAGTAAAGAAAAATCGATTTAAATGAATAAGCAAGCAAACAGCATTCATATCACCTTTATTTCACTTTGCTTCCTTGCTTGATTCTAATGATTCTTTATTTCAGTACTGAGAGAAGCTTCACTACGTGGCCAAGCCATCATAAATAAGAATCAAGAAAGTAAATAAAATCACAAACCCAAGTCAGTGTCAGCATTTACTCTCAGCCATTACAAAGATCTTTTAAATAATAAGAAATGTAAGTTCAAGAAAGTCCAAGCTGTTCATTGCTCAGATGGGGCTCACAAATTGCAGGAGATGACAGCAGTCCTTTAATACTAAAAAAACAAATTACAACCCCTATCAGATGTGTTGCCAGCCAGAGGAGAAACTTTATACTTTTTCATTAAGTTCATGGTTCTGCTTTCTTTAATTTGTTCTCAAACAAGGGAGGAAAATGAGGATGAATTCATATAGGGACAGCTGGCATGACAATGTATTGCAAGGGAGGAGAGCTGAAAGAGAAGCATAAAGGAGCCACAGCTGAAAAGAATGAGCCATCATGGACTGTCAGCCCTGTCAGATGGGCCTCTGGGATCAGGGGAGAGTTAGGAATGACAAGTTCTCCCCACCTCAGTCCAGTGGTCCTGTTCTCTGGCAGTGGTGGAATGACCCTCCCTCTCCCCTGCATCCCTTGAACTGCCTGATCTTTGCTTCCCTTCTCCCTGGTCACGGGGCTGGACCCCCTTACTGGCAACACTATTCCCTGTCCTCATAAACATTCTTCTTGCACAGTGCTGAGACAAAACATCCACGCAGAAAGGTCACCAAATACAGCCAGGCTCAGTGGGGGTGAAAGTGAAATATTGCACCAAGGATCTTTGATGGCTTGAATCGACTCAGAACCCCATCAGTCTTGTATTTTAACCCTTTGAAACACTGAATGCTTGAAAAAGACAGTGCAAAGAAAGCTGGGTGGGATTTGAATATGCAAGTATACACATATCTGCTGATACCTAAAGCAACCTGGTATTTGTACTGATAATGGGAAGTCCGTAACCTATTCCTCAAATAAAGGTTATTTCTCAAGGGGTTCAGCTACCCTAGGACACCTAGAATTTAGGTATCTGTACTCTCACCTATCATCTGAATGTGCCTTCAGAGTCACATAACATATCCCACAGTCACAAAATGGTTGAGATTAGAGAGGACTTTAATTCCAACACAGTTTTAGCATAAGCTTAAAAAAATGTGTGCTGGCAGCATCAGTTTTTTATGCCTGTAAAAAGGGCATGAGAACCTGGCCTTGATAGAAACCACTTTCAGGTACCTAAATACCTGAGGGTGATGTCCAGTGAGGGAAAGGGAGAGAAGACTTGGCTACTAGAAAGAGTATAAAGCATTGCTCAGATGTTCCCTACCCCTTTTTGAACTCTTTTTTATTTAGGCCATGCCTGCCACCATGTTTTTAAGCTTCTTGAGAGTTTGCAGAACTAAAACAGTCATGCAAGTTTATGTCTCTAGATACAAAGAGAAGGTGAGCTCTCAGTCCTGGCAGATGTAACTTTAGTTTCCCCCTACCTAGGTTGCACATTAATGTTTTTTTTTCCAGGAGATTGTTCCAGAATTAAAACTTCTTCTGTAGCTTTGTTGTTGTTGTTAGAGTTCCAAATCCCCAGACCTGGTTTACATTTCAGTTCTTCAATAGAAAATTTCTGAAAGCCTAGGTTCTTTTTATTTGTTCACTTGCTTTCTTAGCTGTATTTTTTATCTTTTGTAAAAGCTAGGTTCCCTTTGCCTAACTGTAGGAATTCTCCTAAGGTCTTCAAATTAGTCTTCCTTCCACGACTAGTAGGGACATCACAACCCCTGGGTCACTGTGCTCATGATATATCTGTGTGCATTGAGGGTAGAGGGATTTAAGATGGATAGACTTGGTGAAACCTTACCTAGTCGTTATTTAATCTGTAGACCACACAAGAAGAACACAGGTCCTTCCTGAGAATTTTCTAGGATTCAGCCAGGTACCTGAAGACAGTGGCTCCAAGGCAGTTTAGAATGCATTTCTGGTGGCTGCTCTGTGGTTTACACCAAGCTCCACTCTCGCAGCAGTCATCCTCGGTATTCCAGGATTTAATAAATTGGGATGTTAAATTCATCAGTTTTATCACAAAGTAGAGAGGTAGAGTGTTAAATCATGTCAGTAACTAAACCTCATGAAAAGTAGAGCACAATTCTAGTTGGGAGTAAAGAGCACAACAGATTAGCATAGACACCACTGCTCATACTGCAAAAAGGAAAAACCAGCTTGCAGATGGGGAAACAGGATCTCTGCACATTTGTCCCTCTTATTCACTACTTCAATAATTTCCAAACTTACTGTGCTCATAGATATTCCTTCTTTCCTGAAGCACACTAGAAAAAGAAAATCTTTTCCTTCTTATTGAGCTCCACTTTTTTTGCTAGCCATTAGTTTCTGTGACCTACAGTGACATGTAGAGCTGACTCTGCTGGAATGTCAGCTGCCTACATCTCCAGCATCCCTGCAAGATGATAGTGTGTCCATGGTGACACTGTGGCAGAAACATTATAAAGCATCAGCATTACCTTCAAGTGAGAATTTCTTAATTTTGCCTGTAAGTTTTCTCCTCCAAAACCAATTTTCTCTCATAAGGTAGTAACCATAAGCATGCTCTCCTCATATCTTTGTTAACTCAAGAAAAATATCACAAATATTTTCATATTGTGCTCTTTCTCATACCTTAAAGAAGGAGGCTGAAAAGTAAAAGAAAGACAATACAGAAAAAAACCACACCCTCTGGTAGAAATATTGGGTCAAGATATTCCTAAATATATTCTCAGCCTTCATGCTGATGTCCTCAACCAAGAGTAACAAGATGTTTGTGTTCAAGGTGCAGGCACTGTGGCTTTCTGGCCCATTGCATTAGCAAATGTGTAAGCATGTGTTAGGGACCAGACATAAGGACTGGCCCAGAGTGAGGGCCACTAATCTCTCGTGGGGGAGGTCAACATTCTGGTCCAGTTGGAAATGCGTTTTTGTTCAGATAACAAAGGGATGTAGGGCAGAAAGTTCTGGTGAAGAGAACAGTAGAGACCAGTTTCCTGGAATAATTCTTCCATCTTCCAACTCATTCTCTGTCACCTTCTTTCTCAAGTGTCCTTCTTATGACCCAGGCAACCCAATTAGTTGTTTGAAGGGACTGAATTTGACCTGTGAGCCACATTCCAAGTGTTCTAGAAATTAACAGATGATTTATCCTTGACCTCAGTGTCTCCATCTGCAAAGAAAAACCCCAAAGCAATAATATTTAATGAACAGTGAAGTTGCAACTAATTGGTGCTTGCTCTGCAGCAGCTTTGCCATCTGGGGACTTGAATTCGTGACTGGGGTTGCAGACAGCAATGTTAGGGAACTCATAAGCTGGGATGGACATCAGGAATAGGAAAGGTGTCAGGGGTTATTGGACTGAGGTCTTAGTCTGCTTGTGCAAGGTTGGATCATAAGAGAGAAGTGTGAAATGGAGGGCAGGAGTTCATGTCCTGATTTAAAGATATGAGGAGTGGGAGAAGTTTGATGGTAGGCAGGATCTATTTCACTTCCTAGTGTGGGGAGATATAAAGAGGACACCAAGGAGTCGAGGAGAAAGCAAGAAAACTTGGGTGTCAAATAAGTGAAAGAGTTGATATTTGAGCAGTGAGGCCAGGAAATTGCATCCTTATCCTGGGGAAGAAGGTCTTGTGAAGGATGAGGGACAACTGATGAGTTCTATTGGTATAAGGGAGTATCAGGGTAAATATTGAACAAGCTGGAAAGTGTTTCAAGTAGAAGGGTGGTGGGTAAAAGGAGAGGCAGTCCCAGCGATACCTGCAGCATCACATCCTCTGTAGGAACTGCTCTGTAGGTATAAATAAGAGTGCTCTCGTGAGATGGAAAGTCATAGAGAAAGGAGCAGAGGAACCTCTGGATCTCAACCACACACAGAATAAAGCCCCTACTTATGTAGCCTAAATCCTGTGAGATAAACATAGAAGCAGAACTCTGAAATTGTTCTCCAGTTGACCTAAGTGTAGTTTTAAAGCACCAGCTAATGCCAAGATTGAATCCAGCCACCTCATAGACAACACCTCAGCTGGTTTGGAGTTTTTTTAGATATTTTTTGTGCCCGTGTCTGATCATATGAATAGCTTCTTGATTTTCTGTGCTTTTCTTCAAAGTATAAATAGTTGTAGCAGTTCACAGAACTGTGGGGTCAGACCTCTGGGACTGGAATCCAAATCCACCAGCAGATGCAGATACAAAGCCATCTCATTTGAGAGACCAGTGAAGCTATGGTTTCTATTGGCTTCATCAGGAGTTGATCACTATGTCAGAAAAACTGCCTTTTTAGGCACCTAATGATGGAGATCAGTGTTTAATGGACAGCAGGGAAGTTTAAAATATTATTGTTTTCATTGCATTACAGTAAGCTGACCTCTCCAATATTGTTCCCTCAGCTGATAAAGTGATTTTGCATGGTAGAGCCCTCACTGCACAAAACTCATGTGAAAGGCCTTTTAGAAGTGTAACACTCTGCCCAAGGGCATGAAAAATATTATCAACATTTATTAATTTTTTGTACCTTTTTAACATTGCATTAATTAGAACGGAACACAACTACCCATAAAGCTCCCCAATATAGCACTAAATTCACCACTCATTCAAAAATTTAACAAAAATTACCATATGTGTTAGAGGAAGCTCAACGTATTCTGCTTTTCCAGGCTGCTGAGGCAGCATCCTCTTAGTGTTGATAAAAATTGCTTTGCAAAGGTTGTGCCTCTTTGGATTTATCACTATCAGCATGTGGCAGTGTTTGAGCTTCCAGCTAAAAAAAAAAAAAAATTCAAATGGAATTTTACAGTACTTGCTTTGGGGCTGGAGCGTAAAACTGCTCTCTTAGCAGCTTCCAAGTCCTTGGAAGCTCGGTCCCTGTGTCTCTTGGCTTTGTCACACCCCCCTATGCATTGCTGCTGATCTTTCCCACTTGCTGTTTATTTATTTTATTGCACAGTCTAGAGGCATCTTTTATTATTATTTTTATCTTGTTTTGATTTTGGCTATTCCTGATGGCAGGTGCTTACAGGAGGGCAAGGGTATAAAGTGCAAAACGAATGTACCAAGCATGGTGGGCAAGACACCACCACGGAGGGGAGGAGAAAGCTGCTGAAATAAGATTTTGAAGAAATTTTAGCTTCAGAAAAAAATGGCTGGGTCTACATTAGCAAGCTGTGAGCCCAGTGTGAAGGCAAAGTGATGCTTAGCAGTTGGCATCTACACTGTACACCGGCCTCAGGCTAGCTCTGGTGCTGCGGGTTGGACGTCTGATAGCAATTAGGACAAATTAAGTGCTGACATATTATTCTGGCGTAATGATTTCCTGAAGGACTGCAGTTTGTGTGTTAGCAGCCCCATCTGCAAGCTGAATCTCTGTCTGTGTGCTGAGGTTAAGGAGATACATGGAAGAAGTGCACGGCTGAGCTGGACTGAGGCACGAATGGAACTCACCTGGGAAAAGAGCTAATGTCCTTGGACTGGGTGGAGAAGAGCTGTGGGTTTACTGGTGCAGCAAAACACACAGATCTCAGCAGGTACAAGCCAGTCTCTATTAATATAAGTATCCTCAAACACATTTACTGAAGATCTGGTCTGATAGTCTGTTTTTCAAAAAAATACTTACCTTTGCATATTAGCGTGATTGAGGCATACTGACATTTGTCTTTTTCTGGTGCCTGTCTGGGTTCACTTGGGCTTTTTAGCACTCAGCACTCCACTGTCTGGCTGTATTTTGATTCCCTTGATGAGGTTACACCCAGCATACCTGACCCTGTGTTTCCTTCCTGCACACTTGGAACGGAGCCCTTGGAGAGGGCTGGAAAGGACTCTGAATCCCACAGCCAGCTCAGCCCCATTTCATGGGAAGGGTAAAACGAAGGGTAAATGCTCCATTTCGGAGCCTCCTTTATGTGTTTGATCTTTCACAGCCCTGCTCATTCAATCTGTCCTGCTCTGGTGATATGAAGAAGCCATGAAAGTTAATCCATTTGAGAGATGAATCAGTTCTGGCAACTGTCCTCAGGCACAGGTCAGCAAACACAGGATGGACGGGCATCCCAGGGCGCTCCGGGGGAATAATTCCTTGAAAAACAGCACCTGGAAAATGCTCTCTCCCTTGTTGCTCATCTGCTTTGGGAGTAGGTATCTGGCACAGAGTTCAGTTTCACCTTGGCTCTAGGCAAGGCAGAACAGCCAGACGATGACAGTTTTCAGACAAGAAGCTCGGGGAAAAAAATAATTAAAAAATTACACATACAATCCCTCTGAGGAGAGATCCTTTTTGTGCCAAGCATTAATACACAGCCAGAACAAGTCTTTTCTTTTTTACACGTTCCTGCTGGCACTATAATGCCCCAAAACAAAAGCCTATTGTGGAAAATGTAGAGAACAGAAACAGAAAATATGATAAATTGTCCTGTTTTGTAGGGGCACAAAACATTTCTGATGCTTCATTGATCACACCCAACACTGTAAATAGGAACAATGACCTACTGAAATGGCCAGGTAGAAAAGTTGCTCCATTTAGAGAAAATTCTTGAGAACTGAAGAATGTTGATCCCAACATGGGAAATAAATATATGGAAAGCTGGTCTTTGTCTCAGCTCCCACTGTGAAATCTCTGTGTCTTCTTGTGGTCAGGCCCTGAGAAGTTCAAGGTTTGGGTGTTTCTTTCATTAGCATTTGACCTTCACTAACTTTAAAGAAAGGCTAAGACCCTGATGTTGTTGATCTAAGCTGTACAGAAATTAATTCTAAATCTGAATTTCAGTGACAATGACCATCTCAGCCTCCTTCATCAGAACTGAATACCTGTCAAAACTCAGAAACTCTGAGTTGAATACCTGAGCAAGGTATGAAAATAATGAACTTTTTTCTTTTGTATCTATTGACTGTGCAAGCTCTGGGACAATGTATGGCTATTATACTGTTCTTTATTCAGACCTTAGTTGTCAAAGACAATTTTGGACTTTTTTTGGTAGAAACTTTGGCCCAAAATCCCACATAGAACCACATCTACAGATTTTTTTAACATCCACTTGTTGTTATTATATACCTCTTTATGTAAAGTTTTAACAGCTAAAACAGAAGTGGTGATGGGAAGCCAATTTTTTTCAAGTTTTAATTGATGTCAGCACCCTTCTCCTCTTTAAGAACTGTGAATGTTGTCTCCCCTTGGATTGTTCAAATGTGTATTTTAGGTTACTTTTTGCCTTTGGTGAAAAATTCTCTTCTGCTTTTAGACTAATAAGTTAGGTAGCTCACAGGGAACTGTCATTCTGAGTTGGGATAATTTTTTTTGTGCAGTTCATTTCTCTTTAGGCACAGCTGCTGGAGTTCAGTAGAGCAATCTCTAACAAAGCCATCTAAAGAAAAAAAACCCACAATATAACTGTTAGAAGTGTGAGCACTTGAATTAACACACTCAGTTTTAGCTGAAAGAAATCTAGGTAATGGGCTTCAGGGACTCCTGGGAAGAGAAAATTGTAAGACATGAGCATCCTCTCAGAGCAGCAGTCCTTGGTATTGCTAGTATTCTAATATTCTCCTGGCTTTGGGATGGGTTTTGAGCTTTCCCTGTTTTGTCATCTCTTGCCTCGCTTGCTGACCTAGTCTCATCTGTCCAACCAAGTTTATAAATGAAGAAATACATTTGTCCTTCTCACATGGGAAATCCTAGGACAGAGAATTTGTGTCAGGAAATGGAAACATTCCTGCTAGAGCAAAGAAAAAGCTCTTCTAAGTTAAAAGAATCTTTGAGCAATAAGTTTACTTGCTAGTAGCATGGTTTTGATAATTTAAATTAATAAACAAATAAATAATAATAAAAAACTTGACCCACACAGATGCGAAGTAGTTTAAATTGTAGAAAATATTCAGTGCTTGCTGGATTTTGGTGTTACAGGCTGCCTTCTGTGGCCTCAAACAAGACCCATCACAAATTCTGAAACTTCCAGAAATTCATTAATCTAATCAGTGTCTGTTGCATGTGTTGGCTTCTCCATTACTCTCACCATGAGAATGTGTACATGATGTCCTGGTAGACAGCCTGTTGTCCACCAGCCAGCAAGTGCTTGTGCAGGGCATATAAATAATCCTAAAACATGAGAAAACTTGAAAGTAGATTAAAATTTTAACACCCTTGTCTGGTTCCTGTGCAAATGAGCTGTGCATAGTCCATTGTAATGATGTCCCAAGGTGCATTCTAATATCTGAGATACTTTATCTTCAATATAAAAGATGGACAGCAGTAGGACTACCTTCAGACCAAGTCCTTTGGTTCTACCCCTGTATCCCGAGTATTGAAGCCCCTCTCAGGATGAGCCTGAAGTTGCAATCATGCAGCTCCTGGAAAGAGCTGTCACACGGTGAAATTCAGCACCTTGCAGTCTGAAGGTTGGGCATTCCATCTGAAGTAGTCACCTAGGCAAATATTCACCAGAGGAAAGCTAGTGGAACAAAACATAAGCTAGTTGTCTGGATTCTTCACAGCTAGTGGAGAGAAGCAGATTACCTCTCGCTTCAAGGCAGATGTCTAAAGCCATTAGCTGTGTCATTCTTTAGAGGTGCTTTTTTCCTTCCCTTGCCTATAAAAATATTCTGAATAATTAACTCTGATACAGATGTTTATCGTATAGATGTCTAAAAGGAGATAAACTGACTATTGTTATTGTCGGGGCTCATGAACCAGGATGACAAGGGAGCCTTGGTGTTTCTCTCCTTTACTAACTCTCTCTGAACATGCCAGCACCATCATTAAGCCATCCCTGAGAGTCCTCTGGCAGTAACATGATTAGGGACAATATCTCACTTAACCTAAAACCTGATCTCAAAACTGCCTCTGCTCAGCAGTGCAGCAGTACAACAGTCCTTGACAGCAGATGACCCCAAATGCCAACCACCCACACTTACCCTCTGCCTTTTCCACCCATCTACATAAAGGGAAAGGGATGATTTTCTTGTTCAACAATCCTTCCAAAATTTGTGGTCAGGTCTTTGCCCTGCTGTTGAACATCTCTTTGAACTCAGGTAAGTCTGTCAAGCCCCCATTCCAAAATATTCAGGGCTCAGCCTCCTGCTGCAGTTAATGACTGCTGGTTGCCTGAGAAGCTTTGAAGGTCAGGGGACTGCTCAAACTCGTGTAATCCTCAGAGCTGTGAGGGAGCAGTGTTCCTCAGAACTCCTGCCATTAGAAACAGCTTTATTTCACGCCTCTGTGAATTGTTCTCACACAAATATTTTATGGTTTAAGACAAAATACCGGCTATCTAAATGAAAGGAATCAGGCAGGTGTTTGGTAAAGAAGAAAGAGCAATGCAAATGAGGTGTGGCAGACAGTGCATGACATTTTTCAAAGTGTTAGTCTACCAATTAACTGGAGAAATAAAGGCAACCATTGTGTAATTTTATGTCGAATGGCTCTCAGTTATAGACATAAAGAGAAAATGGAGGCTTCTAGAAATACAGGACTTAGTCTCCAAAGACTGGGTCTCTTTGAAATAAGAAGTTTGCTTTCAGTGTCTGCCAGAAACAGTTTCAGATCTCTCTCCTCTGCTAGTCCACAAGCCAAGAAAACAAACACATCTACTATCAAATTAAAATGCTCCTCCTGAAGCTGTCTTCTGACAATCATTTATAACTTTTAGCAGTCTTTTATATACATTCCACCTCTTCCTATCCCTCTCAGAACACCAAGGTCAGCCTCGTTATAGGAGTCTCTCTTCCCTTCAAGGTGGTTCTAGACTGAGAACATTCTCATTTTTATAGAACCTGCTGTGATGAACACCTGACTTCTAGGAGTCTCCATTTTTTTAAAAAAATGTATTATTAGCACATTTCTGGTTACCACAAAACCACTACCCACTATTGATCTATAGACTGGAGGTGCATATTGTAAGACATATTGTTAGAGATTTTATAAATTCAGCAATGACTTCCATTGGCAGCTAAAAGCAAAGGGAAAAGTTCAAGATGTGCTTTTTAGGCCACTCTTCACACACACTTGCCCTTGATGCCTTCCATCTCCCAAGGAATGTTGTGTAGTTTCTTAAGCATGATCTTTGACTCCTTTCCAGGTCATAGTTTTCTATAGGATTTGATCCTTTCCTTAAAGGACAAAATATAAGGTATTTTTGGAAAAGAGGGAAATTATCTTCCAACTGCATGTTGATTTGCTGTGAAAACTATTCTGCTCTTAGCCTGGTTTTATTTCTGGTCATGGTAAAGACATTTAATTATCCTTTAGATCTTATCTTATCCATTATATGTCAATCAAATATGTTTTGCAAATGAACTTCAGTATATAGTGCCCACAAAATTCTATATGTCCACTGAGTTCTTTTTGCACCGTGTTAAGATAAATGCAATTGTACCTCAAGCTGTATAAGATGATGGTGACATTTTTTAAATTAAAATAGTTACAAAAATAATTTTTGGAGTATTTTTATGCCTGAAAGCTTCCTCATTATCCAGAAATGGTGCAGCAAAAAGCAGTTTTGTAGAAAAACAGAATTATTTAAGTGAGAAGATCGAAGGTTGCAGTTGGCCCCTGTGGGTTTATTTGCAAACAGCCTGCCTCCAGCACTGCTCTCCAAGCCCCTGGGTGCTGTCCCTGCAGAAATATGGCTTTTTCTCTGCATTCCAGATATTTATATTACAAGGTGATAAAATGTTCAGGATCTGAAAATGCTTCCCAGATAAGTAAGTTATTCAGAAAATTATAAACAGCTCCACAGAGGGGAGACTCTGCTATTGATGAGTCTCTAACAAGAGCTTTAACGCTGAAATATTTGACAGGCTAATGTCACAACACTTCTACATCCCTGGCTATTTACAGGTTTCCTAGGTACTCAGAAGCATTGTGTTCCAGTAAGGCATACTAGATAATTTCAAGTTTTTCTTTTGCTGTCAATGCTTTCTTTTATTTTGGACAGGGTGTCAGACCTCTCTGTGTGTCAGTAAAATGAGGAATCTTACTGTTCAAGGAGGCAGAGATGGAACAAAGGGAACGTTGCTGGTTAGGTTTCTTTCTCTCTGATACTGCCCTCTTAACAGCAATTTCCTGAAATAGAATTCCACAAATTCTTAATTATTCTACCTCTTTTTTCTCGGGAAACTATTGAAAGAAAAGTGTTTTCCTATCTCATAATATTATTGAATCGTGTGATTTTTTTAAAAGAGCTTGCACTATGGAAAGCTTTTTAATGAGTTCTTCAGTGAAAAGAATAAGAAAACAAAGAAGAATACATGGGTTATTTTAAATAACACTTTGTTGACAGTCATACTATGTGTTGTTACATGTATGGAAGATATACTTTGTCTCTGTAATGCATGATATTTCAAGAGAAATTAAATCTCTTATCCAGTGCAATTTTCATGGAAACCACATATTCTTCTGAAAGTAAAGTTATTCCTCTTCTTTGGTGTTTAATAGCTAAAAGATTCCTCTAACTTGAGTATTTATGTAGGTGACATTTTTGTATCAGAACATTTTTCAGGCTGTAATGCTTTTTTTCAAACTGCACATTTTTAATACTTTAGATTGTAATTTGGAATTTTCTTGACCTTAAATCAATCTCTTAATCAACATTTATTTTTGCTCCCATGGTCAGAGGCAATATTTTACTTCTCTGCTATGACAAGCAGCAAAGGAAAGGAATAGAGAAGAGATGTCGATGTACTGAAGTCAGAGCACTTCCATACAAATGCAGTTACTAAAGTTAACACACAAACTCTGCTTTTGTATAGGGAAAAAAAGAAAAAAAATTAATAAATTTTATATTTATGAGGAGTTTTAAAGGAAAATACTGCCTCTTTGGTAATATAATGTAATATTAGATCTGCATGGCATACAGCAACATACAGAAACATCTTATAAGACCAATATTTTGTTAATTGCATATTAAAAACCAACTAGATTTTTTTAAAAATATGCCATTTTAAGATCACTAATCTGTTCCACTATACTCAGCTGCCAGCATATTCCTCTCAATGCAAGAAATGCGTATTTTCTTAATTTAAAAGGAAAAAATGTGCCTCCCTGCATGTGCTGAAATAAGTGAAGGGAAGGAAAATGTCAGCTGTGTGTGCAGGCAGCCGCCTTCCAGCAATACAAAGACTCTGGGCACGTACCAGGAGGATCAGCTGAGAGCAGCAGTGCACAGACCCCGCTCAGAGACTCAGCCTGCAGCTCCCCAGAGCCCCCGATCCAGGTCCAGGGCAGGGAATTGTCTCAGGCTCCCCGGGGAGCCTCAGTGTCCTGGGAAGTGTGTGCAGATCCCTTCTGCTGGGACACTCTCTGCCGGGGAACTTGTCACTTAAATAACCACAAGAGGTGGGTGTAGGTTGCTGAAAAGCAGATTAGTGGCAGATCCAGGATGAAAAGTCGACTCCCCTCAGTCTCAGGAGAGCACCTCAGTTACTCTGAAGCCTCTGCTCCCCCGCTGCTGCACGCAGAGCAGAGCTGCTGAAGTGCTGAGGTTTCTCAGTTTTCCCTGCTTTTGGCATGGGATGCACGGAAGTGGCTCGGTGTCATGTTTAAGACTGAGTTTCCAGGACCAATTCAGAGAGATTGAGATTTCTAAATAATCCTTTCCTTGGAAGTGCCTGTAATTTAAAACTCCCTTAGCATGCTTTTCTCTCATGAAAGAGTCTTTCTGATTCATGTCACTTTTATTTGTGACCTGAGGATTTTGCTGGAATCCCATCTGCTTTTTCTGTGCCATCAGTCCGAGAAGAGGTTTTATGAATATGCTCTTGCTCAAGGAGCACTTTGATATATTATCCTGTTGCGATTACTTATCAAAAATACATATGCATTAAGTGCAGATTCTACAATTACTTGGTACATCTAAATATGAAAAAAAAAATAAAAAGAATTGCACCAGCAACAGTTAGATTATGACTTGCACCAAAATATTTACCTTGTTTACTTTCACATTTGAAGTGGTTGGGGAAAATGATGTATTGAGTTTATTTCTTTTCTGTCACCTGA
Source organism: Daphoenositta chrysoptera (assembly GCA_013397915.1). Classification (NCBI taxonomy): domain Eukaryota; kingdom Metazoa; phylum Chordata; class Aves; order Passeriformes; genus Daphoenositta; species Daphoenositta chrysoptera. Next base: position 403,646 of record VZRO01007528.1, on the reverse strand, counting down.
GATATGTCATCTGACCTTTAGCTGGGGCTGAGGAACAGAGAAGTCAGCTGATGCAGCAGCCCAGGGTTTCATTATCTGCTACCTCTGAAGGACCTAACTCTTATCCAGCACAGGTCACAGTGTGGTGACTTCAGCTGAGCCTCACGGGGATAAAAGCCTGTCACTCATATTCACTGTGGCCTTTGCTTCAAAAACACCAGGATCAAACAAGTTTAAGGAAGGCATTAATTTCCAGATGAGCTGAGGAAATTGGGTTGAGAGCTTGGGTTTAACATAGCAAATGAGCTCCTTACCATAATCTTTTTACTCACCAGCAAAAAAAAATAACCAAATTTCGTGTTTATTTTCAGAAATATAAATCACTATCTATATAAACTTTTAGAATGCGAAATTTAATGCACAAAACAAACAATAGGTTTTGAGGCCAAATATTGTAATCCTTAGTCACCCAAGGGATATTTTTTCTTTTGAGTATTTCTCTTATACTACAGAAGAAAAAGGAAGATGAAATTTCTCTTTACTGTGAAATTATATTTGATCCTAATTTTGGTAAGAAAGTAAATATTTCCATCCCCGAGGACCATCATGATACAAACAGCCCAGATGTTAAAGCAACAGTGTCCCTAGTCTATTGCAGATTAAACATCCTTATATTTTTATGGTGGAAATATTCTCCTTTATTCCTAAGCAATAAAGAAGAAGGGAGAGTCTAATCAAACTAGAGAAAGATATGTTTTATTTCCAGTTTTTCAACAAGCTTCTCATGTATCATTTAAGCAGACCAAAGATGCTCTTTGTACATTGGAATATGTCTACCACAGATGAATAAGAAGATGCCTGAGTTTGTTCTGCTTATTGTCATCTCAGATCAACACAAATGAGAAAATTACACCAGGGACCTGGGGTGGTTAGAAATCATATTGAAAGATTTCTTCTTTCAAGATTAATGCTCTATTTTTGTTACCATTGAGCTTTTAAAGTAGAGAAGACTCCCATCAAGCCACGTCAGCTTTGTGCTGCATTTTCCTGCATTTCAGATTACAAGATTAGCTGAGATATGTAGGGTCTCTTAGCACTAATTCAAACTGCTATTTTCCCATTTTCTTTCTCTATAGCATAAGATCAAGACTGTAATCCACCTAGAAGGAGTTCTAGGGACCAGTGACAGTGATACATTCAGCTGGTGGGTGAGGTTTTCTGTGTACCTGTCAATTCCCATGTAGAATTGAATTACAATTTACTAATAGATTAGCAAGTTGTTTCAAAAATATTGTAATTTATTAATATTATTACAGGCCACTTGTCTATGCAAAATGATCTAATCAAAAAGCTTTTTAATCATGAGGGGAACATATTTTCATCAAAGTGAACAGCGCACTTTAATTAAATAGAGTAGAAAGCAAAAGTCAAGTTCTGAAATGTTATCTTTTGCTGAGGCTCCAGGGGACTAAGGAAATCCTTTCAAAAGCTGACCTTTCAGAGGGAAAGCCCATTTGGGTTTATAGCTATTGCTTATCTCTACATGAGAGATTTATGCAGGTAAGTGCCTGCTCTAGAGATGAGAAGATACTTCATCATTCATTGTTATTCCAGGCACTAAGTTGACTGGCAGGGCCAGAGCCCACTATTGTGAAAAAGGCATTACTCCAAGGCAGGTTATGAAGGATTAAAAAGCCTTTCTTCTTAGTACAGATTGCAGTTGAGGAGCAGGTCTGTAAAAATCACCACTAACAGGGAATTATTTGGCAACAGGGATCAGTTTAGACCTGGTGATCACCTAATCCATGCTGCCTAAATTTCATTTGACTATAGAACATCTTGAAAGCCATGGCCTGGATGTTGCTCTGATTCCAACGTGGCATAGCACAAGAGGATGAGAGCTGCTCTGTGGAACTATGGGAATTTAGAGCCCAGACAGAAAAAGTTAGCATGGATTTATGCTTTTGATACGACCCCTGAGGTAACACTGGTTTAATTACTGTTCATCAGCTGTTTTGCTGGCCACACCAGTGGGTGGGGTGACATCATCAGAGGAATTTCTCACTCTGTCAAGTCCTTCCTTTTACTGGTACCCCGGGAGAGAGGCTGCGACAGCCTGGACTGTGCTTCTAAGGGGCTGCCCACGTACCCATCCTGTAGCTCAGCACACTGCCAGACCTAACCAGGCAGGATATTCACAAGCAGCAGTGAATTTTCTGTGTTCAGAGCCATTTCATATCTCTGTTCAGAAGTTTTAGCCCTTGGATTGTCTCCTTGTAAAGGTCTCCATTAACACATTTTGTGATATTGCTGTCTTCCTGTACTTGGCCAGAAAATCTCTTCCACAATCCAAATTTTTGTTTACAACCTTTTTCTTTTCCCCTAGAAAGATCTCCTCTTTTAAATTGTTAAATCAGTTAATGTTCAAAGACTTTGTGGTCTTTTTAAATATGCTTATAATATTTAAGGTCCAGCTTTTTCCTGACTACCATAGTAGGGTGTCGTGCAGGCCGTTTCTAGAAGCCATAACAGCCTCATTTTTTCAAGGGAATTGTGAGAATTTTTGGCAAATGAATACTTGTTTAAAAATTCCCATCCTGGATTCTGTTGGATTGGAGTGCTAATTAAACCAGGCTGCTGATTTTATTTTGGTTGCATTATCTCAAATAACATCCAGTAAACCCCTGGATCAACAAATTTTTTTCTATTATTATTATTTTTTTTCTGTTGATCAGAGCAGAACAATCAAAATAAATAAACAAGCTTCTTACTTACCATAGCAATTAATCACAAAGTCCACATCTCCAGAGGTAACTCTGAGTCAGTCATACTGAAAAAGAATTTGCATTCAAGAGCTGGTAAGGAAGGGGGAGGGCATATTATTGACTGTCTTTAAACAGAGAAGCATGAAAGAGTCTAACCTCTCATTTATACTTCTTTAACTAGGGGATGATGAAGGGAGAGGGACACAAAAGCAATTAAAAATGAAGGCTTACAAAGGAATTGTTTGTAGCTAATCGAGTTGCTGTGATACCCTGTTTGGTGTTTTCATTCTTCCTGCAATTTGTTAGGGGAAAATCGTTTGTTGCAGGGAACAGAATTCATTTTGGAAATTGTTTTCTGGCATTCAACACGAGGTTAAACCACAACCTCTGATGCAGGCACAGAGGCCTCTTACCTCTACAAAATAACAACATTTATCCAAGGTAGTTGCTTAAAAATCTTTTAGTAAGGCCACTGATTATCATAGCAAATCAGCCATCTCTATGAAATTAATCATCTCATCCCAGTGTAAATGTCAAAAGTACATTACAGGTGCATCCAAGGAGTGTCCAATAGGGCTGAAAAATGAGAAAGCACTGATGTATGAACCAGATGGACTAAAATTGCTGTCTATGCATTCATTAGAGAGGAAGGGTCTGATCTGATGGTGGCTGGACAATTTTCTACCCTTGCCCAGATCTGTGAGCTCCAGCTGATATTGTGTTATGGCCAGAAACAGAAGTGATGGACGCAGTTCAACTTCTTCCTTCCTGTGAATTGTCAATATTAATTTTGCAGCTATTAATTTTCAATTTCCTTATTGAATTCAAGTTTAAGAGTGTTGGAAGATGAATGAAAAAAAGCATTAAATTAATCTGCAGAGAAAGAGTCAGTTTTGTTTTTAACCCATTTCAGTCCAAGAGAAGGAAAGAAAATAGTGTCCAGACTCCTATGAAATGTGAGTGGGAATGTTCAGAGATAATGCTCAGAATGAAACTACACAGACACAATTATAACTATTTATACACATATACCAAGACAGGGCATATCCACCTCTACTGGCTCATTTGGCCACACTGTGCCTTCATAACTAAGAGCAAATGGTGACCCTAGGAAATTACCTATCTCTGGTTTAAGAGAATTATGAAAATATATCCCAGGACAATACCAACAGAAACCTTCCCCCAAAAAAACCAAACCAAGAAAAAATTTAGGAGAGTTCTACACTGAACTCAGTGAATTCAATCTAGCAATGATGTTATTTAGGCTTATTTTGTGCCGAAAATAGAGGCCAGAAAACTGAGTGAGTGCATGCTGATAATAATTTTTTAAAAAGTACAGTCTCCATCAAATGAAAACTTGCTGGTCTTTTGAAGTGACTGACAGAAGATACTTTACAGAACTGCATACTAATGATAAACCCTTAAGAGTTCATTGCAGTTGCACATCTGGATTTTTTAACTAATTTATGTGCTATCCTGACACTCTTTAATATTATATTACCTTCTAAAATCATCATTTAGAAACCCTAAACTAGTCTCCAATGTCTTGAATAGCAAAGCTATTAAAGATTTAATAAAATGAAACACACATACAATGCAATTAAAAAATCTATATCACACATTAGTGCAACATTTTACAAGAATACGGAGCATAATCAAATTTAAAATTAGAAATATATTTTCACTAAGTTTCCTACAATTTAAAAAAAAATTACTCCAGACCATGCAGTCTACAAATATAAATGACTCACTGACATCTCATTAGAAGACACAGCAAAATTGATTACTTGTTAAGAAAAACTAGCACTGCTGGAATTTCATTCCTTCCTCAAGTTCCCAAACTTGTCTTGAATTACAGTCAGTACCATTGCTGGTTTGCAGCTCTACTTTATCTTAGATTTAGTTTTTCTCTTAAAATCGTGTTTCTTCCTTCACTTTCATTGACTTTAGGCCTGAAAAAAATCCCCAAAATCACTCTGAACATGCAAAGCAAGTTCTTGACAAAGAAAAGGAGACCGTACAGAGGTCTATCCATCAGTTCAGAGTGTCTCTGACACTGACCTTGAGGAGAAAGATGAGGAGAATTGGAAGGAATCTGTGGCCTGGAGATAATTCAGCTGTCACTGATGAAGCCATCCCAGGGCCTGGTGGACCAGAGGCATTTTTTGACACCAGACAAAGGAAGAATATCTGTAAACATTCTGATTCTCAAATGCTGCCCTTCAAAGGGGGACTCCTGTCTGGGATACGGATTCCAGCTTTACCTAGGAAATGGAGTGATTCTTTTGTTGTGTAAGAGCCTGTCTTGTAACACCCTGGATTTCTGTGCCAGTTTAGGAACTCTAGGTACAGCCTTGCTATTTGGTATCTATTATATTATACATCCAGTATAAGAATACTGAAGTGATCTTCACCTTCTTTAAGAACAAAACCTCTTAATGAGAAAAAAGCATTTTTAAGTGATCCTTTTTTATTCCTGTCTGCTTAATCTCTCAAAGAAGCAGCTGAATTATCATCATAAACCTACATTATAACATGTTGCAAAACACATATTATCCAAGTGTTTTAGTGCAAGTAGCAGCCTGCCTTTTGATTTCTGCTTTCCTTAGACAGCCTGCCTTGTAACAAGGACCTTTTCATTGCTTCATTATTACTTGAGAGCTTCCTATTATAAAAGCATTATTTAAACAATGGTCTTGATGATCCCACAATGATAATTGTGTGGAAAAGTTTCCATGGAAACGATACACAACATATCAATAGCTGAAACAGCACTGAACTCTGCTTTTGGTCTACAACAAAATACCAGAAACACATGAGAAACCTTTAAATGCTTTAAATGATCTTATACATTGTATTTTTTATGCCAAGGTTTTCATATTCCTGCAGCTACAAAGACATATGGCAAAGTCCCTCAATAATTATAACTGTGTAATAGCAGGAGAGGTAATTATAGCTTCTGTAGCCAGATTTAATGTATTTCAGGCAAAAAAAAAATTACATCTTCTTAAGCACAAAATACCACTTCATTCATTCATGTCTATTTCTAGTGAAACAGAGATCCTACTATGGATATCTATATTGTGGCCAAATGAGATGCAAACTTTTTTTTTGAGCCTTGGTCTTGCTTTCAAGAGAAATGACAGGAAAGATGTTCTCCACAGGAACACCCCCACATCTACCTCCTTAAAAACCCCTTTGTGCTCATTAGAAGACAGAAAAGTTATAGCATCCCCCTACAAATCTCTTCCTACCCCTGCAAAAAAAAAAAAAAAAAAAAAGAAAAAAAGACAATTTTAAAAAAGCACCCCATTTTTGCTGCCTAACTAGGGAAAGTTCAAGTGTCTAAGTTAGCAGGTGTATTTACCAACTGTGGTTCTTCAGCCTGGATTCAATGAAACAATCCTGTTTAAACAAACTTCTTAATCATGGTTCTATCCTGAATTATGATTCCTCTGATATCGTTAGCATTTGCAAGTGTGTACATATATATATATACACACATAGATACATATATATATATATATATATGCATGTGTACAAACACATGCACACAGCTTTTGGATCAATTATATTTGACTTAGGCCACTGTTTCAAGTTTTCTTCTGTAATAGAGCAGGTGAGAAGTTTGCATTTTTACTGCAAAAGAAAAATTTCCCAGTACTCAAACTAACCCAGGTGCTTCTACAAAGCAACAAATATCCTTACAATATTAGTAAAGCAGTGAGAGCTGGCAATGCAGCTGTACTAAAAGGCTTTGCTTAATAGACCCCAAAGGCATTGAATCTTCTGATTTTCACCAAAAGCAAGTAACACAGCATTTCTGTAAATAGGGCATTCTTTCTATGCCACTGAGTATTTTTCCTATGGTTTGCATGATCACTTGCTAAATCTGTTATGACAGGCTACTTATCTCAGTCCAGAGCTTTAAGATTTTTGGATCATTTGCCCAACTCTAGACATTTCGGTGATAAATCTAGCACATCTATCAAGCATTTTATAGCACATCAGAAGAAAAAAAAACATTATAGCAGGTTAATTTCACAAGTGCTGTTTTTGCTTCAAGCCAGTTTCTCATCCTAATTGGCCACCTAAGACAGGTATGTGGCTGCTTTGCATCTACAGAGTGGCACAGGGAAGCCTGGGCTAATATATTTATGTGCCTAAAATAAGTGGCCTAATTTTCAAAGAGACATAACACCAACACCTCCTACCAACAGAAATGAGAGTTGTGATCTCAGCACTTTTTAAAATGAAAAATTAATTTGAAACAGAAACTTTTATGCCTGTGTAGGGAGATCCTCATGCAGGTAGCAAGAGCTCAGGTGGAAATAGACTGACATAACTTTTTAGAGGCTATTTTGCATCTATGATTCAGAATACACGTGGAACCTTATCTGGTTTGCTATTTTATGGCCTTTCACGTTCTCTTCCAGTTGAGTCTGCAAGTTTCAAATTATTGGCTGGGTAGTAAAGATCTGTATTTATCACACCAATAAATCTTTTTGGTAACTTGTGCCTTCAAACCAGGGGTGCTAAGAAACCACGGAAATGCAATTTTTTAGCTGATCTGATTTCTTAGATCAAAGTTATTTCTTCCCAGTCTGAGTCAGGCCTTTTCTGGTGTATAGAACCTGTCTGCCTCAGACTTTCAGATTGAGCTTTAAAATGTTGGAAGGCAGAGCTGTGTCAAAAATATATTGTACTCTTTGAGAGCAGTTCATTTCAGCATGCCAGGTTAGAAACTTTTTGCAATTTGGGCACAAAGTGGAGCCAGTTGGAGGCATCTCCTGCTGCCACAAACCTGTTGTCTCTCAGGTTCTCACAGGCATAATTTGCAGAAAATAATGTCACATTCTCCAGCATGGAACATTTTGTTTGTAAGTTTTATTGTTGCCTTTTTGTGCCCTGTTGGGAAGCAGTCCCTTTCCAGCTTTCAACCACATGCAATATTTTACAGCACTGGAAGTAAAGGTATGCATTTATATAGAGAGATATACTAATGTTTCTTGGCTTTTATCTGTGGCAAAAATACATGGTTTTCATAATTGTGGTTTCTAAGAAGCTTTTATGGTTTTCCCCTCAGATCAACACTGGGCAAAGTGACAATTTTTACCATTTTATTTACAGAAATCTGAAACACAGAGAAAGGTATTTAAGATCATAGAAGAAGTGAAAAGGGAAGCAAAGAATTAAACTGGAGCTGCTGAGATGCACACTGGTTTTTTCCTTCCCTCTCCTCTTCAGAAATAGAGGTGCTTATATGAACCCAATGTGAGTGAGGTCTACTTTTCTTTGAGCTCAGGTAAATCTCCCTTATAATGGCTTAAGCAAATCAATTTGGTTAAACTTGGTATTCTATTTTTTAAGATCTTAAATCATGGAGTCACATAAAAAGTCAAGATGGCAGGAACATCTGGGGGTTATTTGGTCCAGCCTCTGTCTGGAACCTCAAATTTTCATTCAGAAATTTCAGTGGGAAAAGACACTTCCTTTTCAAAGCCCCATTCTCCCCATCCTCTTCATCAAAATAGAAAAAAAACCCCAAAAACTAAAAAAGCCTTCAATAGGAAAAAATGAAAATAGCAAAAGTTTAGAAAAAAAAGATAAAGTGTAAAATTATTTTATTTATCTACAATGAATACACACAAAAATAAATTAAATTTATAAAAGAGGCACACACACCATGTATAGAGTGTCCCTTTTTCTTACAGAGAAATTTTTAAAAAATGGGGAGAATGCTGTTTTTATGTCTAACAGTAACTTTTAGAAGTCAGCAAAATGTACTGATAACTGTGAATACACAACCTACATTTTCTAGCGGAGAATCATAGTTCAAGTGAAATACTCAGAAGGGGTCATTTTCCTATACATTTTCTACATATTTCTATGAGCATACACCCCTTGAAGTCCCCAGAGGCACTGGAAGAGAATTAAGGTGTCAGGAAACTTGTATCTTTCCTTCTGTTGTCAAGACAGACATTTGAACTCAAGTGTGTGAATACCAGTAAATAAACCTTCAGCAAAATTGCCCTTCCTGGAAAAAAAAAATATATATATTTGATAGGAGGCTCATTTCAAATCATAATTCTCTTACAGGATAATTGATTGTTGCATTTCAGGGAAGTGGGAGGAAAAATTCATGTACTGCATGTGGACTGTATGATTTACCTAGAGAAGAAGATTGACCTCTTCAACCTTTTCCCAATTTGCAGTGTGTTTTCTCCAGTTTCCTGTTCTCCACCAGGAGAGACCATGAGGTGTCATTTTAAATATTAATCCAAAAATTTTGTAAAGTCTGAATATTCTGTTACATCTTTATCAGGGTAGTGAATATTGTTCCTACCTAGGGTAATAATAGTACCTGATTTTAACCATCAAACCATTGGAAATTCACTGGAAGATAATGCTAAGGTTCAGCCTAAGGGCTCTGCAAGGCCTCAGGAGAGAAATGTTTCATGTTGCCCTGAGATGAGAGATAAAGAAAGGTAAATAAAAATAACTTACATGTGCTTTTCCTCTTCACTGGCTATTGAGGACTCCTACAGGATTAGTTTAGGGTGGATGTCTAAGCAGAAAATCCTTGGAGCCAAATGAACTTTGGAGCCTGTATAACCTTATCAGCATTTACCCCTGGCCAGTGCTGTATGGATTCTTCCAGACAGCAGGAGAAGCAGGTTGGAATCTTGCAGGATTCCTTCATATTCCTTAACCCTAGCTCAGCAGACTTTACCTGTGTGAAATCCAAATGGATTTACACAGTACAATCACTCAGAGATCTCTGTGAGGCCAGTGACTCAAACTGGAATGCAATATGTGCTTCCAAACTCCTTGTAACTGGCCATGGTCTCAAAATATAGCATCCAACCCAGAGAGTGCATCCAGCAACCCTCTTTTGTACAGCTGATATATCTGAAGCAAAAATAGAATGAGAAAACAATAGAAAATGCAAAAGAATAGAATTTCCGTGTTGAAATTCAATGTGTCATTGTTCATGCCAGAGGCAAGTAATATCATATTCAAATAATCAGAGATTTTCATTTGGACACTGAATAGAATATATGACTTTAATTTTGGATTCTGCCTGATTTGGGAGATACTTATATATGCATTTCTACATCTATCTTAGAGCTGCAGAGATGCACAAATTCAGTCCAAGTTCCAGGATCAAGCAGTAATTTCTGGGTGTGATGCCACAAGTCCTTTCCCCAAGTAAAGCAGAGCAACTAATCACACAAGTCAAGATTTACTCTGCAGGATCAAGGGTTGCTGTATTTAACTCTAACTCTCATTTGACAGGTCCACTTAATTACCTTTTATTCCATTAATAGATGATTTGATTTAGTCTGCATAAGTATTAATTTTCAATTTACCATTTAAATAGAGGAACCAGCATTGTACTTTTCAGATTTACTTGTAAAATTATTTTTGACTTTAAAAATATTTGCATTCATGGCGTTTTGCTACTTTAATTAGGTGAGGTTAAAACTTAAAAAAAAAATATTGCAGTTAGTATGATAATGGGAAAATATGAAAGGTTTTGAAATGAGGCAGGTTGCTAAATGGAAAGACCCCAACCAGTAATAATCCCAAACAGTTAAATAGTGTATTCTGCAAAGGTCTGCACCTCAAAGTGCTGTGAAATGGAGGTAAGCAGCATTTCACCGTTTTAAACAGACCCCTAAGTCTTTATAAATGATGATGAAACGCCTGCTCTTTTTGTTTGTTCTTTTCCCTCCGGGGACCCTGTAACTGTAATCATGTGGAAGTGAACTCTCCTCTGTTATGCAAAGCTTGTTTTAGGTACAAGGTGGGCACAAGGTGCTCTGGAGAGCTAAGCTATTGTTGTTGGCCAACCCGTTCTATTTTAAACCCCTCAGTAAATCACTTCTTGCTTTTCTTGATTACTTACTTCAGACAAACCAATTTTGAAGCCTATATAGAGTTGTTGTGCCTCTGGGGTTAAGAAGTTGACTTTCTTTGGTTCTCATAAGCTAATGGCTCTTAGTCACTTCTGTTCATAAGGCTGGGTTACCTAATTGACTGAGGGCCGTACTGAGACTTCCAGTAATGTCTGCCAAATTTAGCTTTTGTGAATTCTCCCATCTGTTGACTGTGTGCAGGAATAGACTCACAGCTCTGCTGGATTAGAGGTGGCTGGAATGACTCACCAGCCTTCCCCACCAGTGCCACAGCAGGCCCTGAGGCTCAGAGAGGACCAGCAACAGACAGGGGGAACATCTTTGCTGCACGTGGAACTGTGAGCATCACAGAAGCTTACAGGCACTCGTGCACTTTTATGTTACCCACTCCTGTGTGTCTGGTCTCAGCAAGCCTGGCTTAGCTGGGATAGGAACAGCCAATTAAACATCAGAAGAGATTGCCTGAGAAGCTGAGCTGTCTCCACCTTTAGGGATGTGTAACCCCAGATTAGACAGGAGCATGGGATCAGTGGTGTGGGTGCAGCTGGTAGCACCAAAGGGCAGATGCTGGGCTGTGCTGGGCACCTGGAGGGTCCTTTCCAGCAGGGCTTCCTGCCAGTATCTGACTCTAGTGAACTATCTAGTGAAATATCTAGAACTCTCACGTGAGTTCTCAAACCATGTGAGGAGCTTATTTGCTGAAATGACACATGAAAACATATGTCCTCTTTTTGTTTCACATAGCTATTGCTTACTGCAACAGCATTCTCCAAGGGCAGAAAATAGGCACCCTTAGGTCTTTTTCAAAAATTACATCTGTAGTACACAACTAAACCCAGATTATGCCATTGACTCCTTTCTTACACAATCAGTTTCAACATTTCCTCAGCATATTTACTTTCGTTAAACTGTATCAGACAGTCTCTGTACTGTGTTTCAAATATTGTCCCAGTGAAGCAGAAATCAATGGGACAATTTGAGAATAAGGGTCTGCCTGACTTGTACACACGGGTATTTAAATCTAATTCATTACCTTTTTCATGGTTATCAACCAAGATTTTGACAAATCACCTTACTTTTCAAAAAAAAAAAAAAAAAAAAAGAGAAATCATGCCAAATATACTGTCTTCAAATTTTTCCAGGTTTAAGAGTTCCATTTACTCATTACATTATACCATGGACACTGCATCTTGCTTAAAAGTCAGCGTAACAAATTCTGCATTAAAAACTTAGTAACATCCAGATTAACTCAGTTTCATTGTTGCTGAAAGGTATCTTTTTCAAATGCTAAGACTAAGAAAAATATTAAAGAATGAAATATTTCTTATGTATTTCTTGATTTCTTCCTCTCTCATCATATGCTGATGTCTTATATTAATATCTTGTATTTATCTCCTCCTTTTTAAACATTTAGGGATAGAGTTTTGGAAAAGAGCTTTAGAGTTCAGTCCTGCCCTATTTGAAGAAATCTCCTTTAAAACATGGGTCACACTGTAGAAAGAGTTCAGTTGTCTCTGCTTTCAATTAAAGCCTGAGGAAAACATCTGTGCTCAGTTAAACTTCAAAGACCTTTGTGGCACTGGGGATACAATATTTTCACAAGGCTGCAGATAACCCCCCACAGGCAGGCAGCTGGCAAGCACAACATTTGTGTTCTCAATTCATAGGTGAGCTTGCAATGCTCTGCTCTGTCAGTGAGCTCAGACTTCATTCTCTTGAATGGTGCTTTGCTTCTTATAAATTTGACCAAAATTCATATATTCTGTAAGATTTCCTGGAGATACTATATTGCTTCATCTCTTCAGGGAAGGGTTTGGTAAGAAGATCATGTAATTTGAGTCAAAGATTGTCTGAGATTATGCTTTTGTTTCCAGCAGAAATATGTAAATAAACATTTGCAAATAGAACCCCTATTTTTATGCAGATCTGGAGATTAACCTGTGTCCCTTTAGTATAGTACCAAACAAAATTTTGAATTAATATGACACATAAAGATCTTTGCTGTTTAAGGGTCAGAAGAGTTGCTTGAATATCTCCATTCTGACTTGCCTGATCTTCAGTGGGCTAAGTTTTTGTAACTTCATACTGTGAGATGATATAAGATTCCTTTTCACAGTCTTTACCCAATATTGAATTATCTAAGGGGTTTTTTTGCAAATGAATAAACTGACACCACTGAACATCATCTTTCCAATGTTAGAAATGTCAAGCTAAATAACCTCAAAGAGACAAATCCCTTTGCTCTTACCCAGATATTGTGCAATGTCCTAATTAGCATTTTGAAGGCTCTCAATGTTCAATCAAATACTGTGCTCCTGTTCCGAAGCTGATTCACCTCCAGACAGCTCAGAACACGAGCTATCCCTGTCGGTCATTGTTGGATTCCTGCCTCCCTGGTGTAGCTGTGCTTCTTAGTTAGGCTTTTCCCCCTAACGGGGGACCGATTTTAAAGAAACTTTCAGCACTCTCTGCTTCAAGATAGTTTATTACATCTTATCAGAGAAACAAGATCACATAGCATACACCAGAGAAGTGCAGAAGGAGAAATGCCCTCAGAATGTCCGAGAGTGTCTGAGAGTGTCCGAGAATGTCCGCAGAATGTCCCCTTATCAAGGTAACATGGTCTTCTTGAAGGTAAATCATCCAATTAAAGCTTAAAACGAAAGATATTTTCACTGTTCTACCAATGTTAGACAAATGATTTAGTCACATATACAGGAACTGCAGAATTTTTCATCCAATAATTTTTAGGAGCCTACTACTGCAAAATATGGCATACTAGAAGAAGAAAGCCTAGAAACAATAACAATCCTCCATTTTGGAGTTTTTGCTTTTTATCTATTTACTACATTAATAAACCCAAAACCTTTAGATTTTTCACCCTGTGATAACCTTACATAATACTCTATTATTTAGTTCTCACTGAAGTAGATTCTAGCTCTTCCCAAAGAGTTGGCAATTTTCTCCATGGAAAAGGGTCAAAGACAGTGTTGTCCAGGCGGGTAGAACCCTTCAAAACAGCCAGGGAAATATTCTCTGCATTCAGGGCTCCTACAGGTCATGTAAATATATGGTGTAAAAGCTAAATTCCCCTTATTCTGCCTGGGCCCAAGCGAACAAGCAGCACCTGAAGGGCAGCAGTGTGCAGGTTCCAAGGCAGGAGGATCTCCCAGCAGGGCAAGGTCACTGCAGGTGCAGTCCCTGGTTGAGAATGAGGAGGATCACTCCTGCTGACAGGCTGGTTCCCCACGCTGCCTCATGGGCTGTTCTGCATCCACAGGCTGTTAGAATGGATCCTCGGGGCCTGTCAGCTGTTATTACAAACTAATCCCCAATTAGCATCTTTATTTAATTGTAAGAATAATAATTTTTTTTTTTTTTTAAGTCCAGATAGAATAACCGCCAAATGGAAAAATGAGTTCACTTTAATTAAAATGTAATAGCATTTGTGAATTTAGACTTAAATTGAGGGGGGAAATTCAATAGACATTTATTTTATTTGGGAACCGCAGAAAGGTAATTAAATGCACTAATTTGTTTTGAGTCCTCCCTGAGGATCTCTTAAAGTCAGGGCATGGTCTGAACTAGTGCTATCATCAGATTGATTTAAAAATATTTATATAACTAACATGTATTCCCAGAATTCTGATCACAGCATCAACTAGATGGTAGCTTTTGGTAACGTGTCTAGCTTGCAGGACTGTACAGAGTTCTGAGCTAACTGGAATTATTTTCTTTTGCTAGTATGAACTTTGGGATTTCTGCTATCCAAAGTTTTGTTCAAACTTTAGCATCCTTGATATTCAAGAGAGATTGTTAACCTAATAGCATTTGCAGAAAATTGGGGAAACCATTCTTCTTTGTTTCTTTAGGATTTTTTTTACTTGGATAAGTTTAAAAGTTTTATGTCCAGAAACTGGAGTAAGTTAGTGGTGAAATAACATTTCTCTCTGTAGATATATATTTATGTACACACACATACATATATACAATAAATAAAAATGTATTATTATATATAAAATAATGTGTAATATGATATCATTAATACTGTCCTATTATACATAGGTGTACACACATGTACACAACCTACATGTCTATTTTTGTGTGTGTAACATAATTTGGTGCCTGGCTTTTTGTCACACCACCTGAGACCAGGTTCATCCAAGGGACATGAAACCTGAGGAGTGATTAACAGATTTCCAGGCAATATTAGTCTGTATTGGTTTAGGGTTGCCAGCTGATGTAGTACTGCCCCTTTCATAAGCTCAGCATTTATTTGTGCTCTGTTTTGGTATTCAGTTGGAATTAATCTCACTTACCTTTAAAACCCATACTGTATATTCCAGGCAGCCATCATAGGCTCTTNGTGTATTTTAAGTTAAATAAAAAAGAAAAAAGAAAAAAAAAAAAAAAAAAAAAAAAAAGGCATGCATTTTGAAGGTACTATTGGCCTTATATGATTTAGACAAATCAGATACTCATCATATCTTTATCTCTTCATTAATCATCACTGAAACTTCAGGGTGGTTTGCTCAGTGGGTGTCTAAATGAGGTGAAGCAGGCCCACCCCTTTTCTTTAACGTGGGAGCTGATCCTTCCTAGTTGCTAGAGTAATACTTCATTCAAACCCTTTCCTATGAACTACAGGAAAAAGGATAAAATAAAAATAATCATCATAGCAATTGTACCCAGACCCCTGTCTGTAATTAGAAACCTGATTTCCATTGATCTGTCATTGGTAATCATTTGGAAAACTCTACCTACACAGGAAAGAGATCTGCAGTGAATCAGATTTTTTATTCAACATTTTCTGATGCCGCTCACTCCTCTGGTAGGCTGTCACAACAGTGGTGATGCAGGCTGCCTTCTGTTGATCTCCTTGGTAATTAGTTTTTGAAGGTTAATCCCACTAGGCATTCCCTGTGTCAGCTTGGAGTTTAATGACTTTCTGAGCTTTAAAGCACTATGTGCTGGAGATAAAATATTGCACAAAGTTTAGGTCTGTCTGATCCTCCAACATGCTGACCTGATCAAATTCAGATACCCAACCCATCAGGGCAGCACGGATGAGGCATTGGTATTTTCCCTGTCATGGGCTCCCTTCTGGCACACAGGGAGCCCGTGGTGTAACCTGTGCATCCAGTGACTTTGTGACACTCATGGAAAAGGAATACATATCTATATATATCTCAGCCAGAGAAAATTGCCTTTTAATGGAGATCCGGCTCAAAGTTACACCTTGACCTCCAGCAAGGCCTGAAATTTATTTGGAAATAAAACCCAACTCCTCAAGTGCCTACACCTATTTGGCTGTGGGACTGTAACAGGTGACAAAGCTGTTTTCAGGTTCTCATGCTCTTCTAGAAGGGATATTCTCTTGGCCATTGCTCCAGACAGGATTTCTGGTCTCATCCAACATGACTGTACTGATCTTTTGTGTAGGGATTGTAACTCAAAACCAAGTAAAGAATAAGGAGCTAATATGATATGTAGTGTGCATAAAAAGACCAAATATAGTCCCAAAACAAAGTGAAGAAACCTTGTTACAACTGGAATTTAATGCATTCTCGGTGAACAATAATCTCAAATGAACTGATTTTATATAACTTTAGTCCAATAAAATTTCATAGAATCACAGAATATTCTGAGTGGGAAAGGAGCCACCAGGATCATCGAGTTCAACTCCTGGCCCTGCTCAAGAAACCCAAGAATCACATATTTAGATAAATAGGTTCACCTAAACTAAAAGTTAATATCCGTCCCTGAGAACATAATTCTTCTTTTCTTTTATAGTCATCACTGGGGAAACAGGTATTTTTGGGGGAACAGTTCCTCTCTCCTCTAATCTGACATTTAATTGAGATCAGATGAGTCATGTCCTTAGTTTTCATACCATCAATGGAGAGAGGAAGGCACCAGAGATAATGAATCATCCTACCTGTGCTAGGTGCCTTTTTAAGGAGTATGCTTCATCATAGAGCTATCTTTGTATCTTTCCAGTGTATTAATATTTCCTTGATAACTAGTTTATATATTACATGCCAGACATAAATAAATCCATCCATCAGGCTTGCACACATTATGCATGTGTTCTTTAAGGGAAAGAAGAAATTCCTCATGCAGTGATAAGTTTTCCTTCTGCAGTGAAGTTTGATCTTAGCTTATCCCTATGGCACCAAAGTTAGTCTGCATGGTTAAATATCTGACAGAAGGAATATTTGTAAATAAA
The DNA here is from genome assembly GCA_013397915.1 of Daphoenositta chrysoptera. Classification (NCBI taxonomy): domain Eukaryota; kingdom Metazoa; phylum Chordata; class Aves; order Passeriformes; genus Daphoenositta; species Daphoenositta chrysoptera. The sequence goes on along the minus strand of VZRO01007528.1, from coordinate 386,751 downwards.
TTCCCTTTCAGGGCACAAGTACCTGCTTGGTGAAGACCAGTGTGGCTGTGCTGGGGCTCAGCTGTTTTCCATTAGGGCTAATGACAACCATTGGGAGATATCTGCAGGATGCACTGGCTCCAAGGGAGATGCAGAGATTTTCTAATCTGTTCCCTTTCATTTATTGTAGCTCAGGAGGAGAATGCCTGGGCCATTAGTTTTAAGAAAGGCTGTAACAGGATATAAGGAAAAGAAAATGAAAAAAAAAAAAAAAGCAAAGTAGGAAAAAAAATGAAAAAAGAAACATAGAAGTAATTTGATGATAGCTTCAATTAAAGTGCATAAACCTCCTTAAGGTGCATTTTTACTGGTTGAAACATATTTGTTGACTAAAACACCATGTAGACTTATACTCTGGAAGTAACAAAAACACTTTTATTTCCTCAGAAGGAAGGTCTAGCTCAAGTTCTCCTTCCTTCCCTGACCCAAACTAGATTGGTAGCCTTTGTTGTCTCATGTAGTCAGGTGAGCAGCCTGGGGCAGGTTGTTCAGTGAATGCCAAGGCTGAACCCCAAGGGAGAGCTCAGGGAGAGATTAAAAATTGGTCAACTATCCTCATCCTGGGGAGATTAGAGACACAAACCCACAGAGAGCATTGGTTTGGAGGCTCCTGATGAGAGAAAATTGAAGATATATCCCCTGTGCTGACCTTCAGCACAGCTACGTGATGTGGCAGCTAAATGTCTCGAAGGAATACTGTGAAAATCCTAATGTTGCTGGCATGTGAAGAGCATGAAGAGCACATGCTGTGAGCATTGCAGTTTCTCCTCTGCTTGGCCTTCCAAGACAGGAGCCTGCTGTACAGAGTGCTGAGAAATTTCAACTCCCACTGAAATCAGCGGCTGTCAAGGGTTCACCAAACCATGTCAGAGACATAATCAGGTACAAAAATAGTTTTTATGTGGACTTACACAAGTTGTAAGTCTTGCTCTTGTTGTTGTTGTTCCTAGTGATAAGAAGAAACTTACTTCAGGATTATTAAATTAAAAGGGATATATACACAAGATGGTTGCAGAGATGTTTGCCCTTTAACAAAACAGTTTCTCACTATCTGAAGGTCTGAATGCATATCTTGGATCTAAATTCATTACCTGTATACTATAGATGTGCAGAACCCATATCTGAATCCTTAAAACGAATTACAACGTTTTACCTTTGTCACAGGACGATTGGACAGTTTGGGTTGGAAGGGACCTGCAAAGGTCATGTGGCCCAACTCCTCTGCAGTGAGCAGGGACATTTTCAGCTAGACCAGGTCCCTTAGAGCCCTGCCCAGGGCAAATTGTGCAAATCATGCCAGTGTTTCACCACCTTCTTAGTGAAAATATTTTTCCCTGTATTGAATCTAAATCTACCCTCTTTTAGTTTAAAATCCTTGTCCTGTCACAACAGGCCCTGTCCTGATCTTTCCTATATACTGCCTTTAAGTATTGAAAAGCTGCAATAAAACTCCCCAGAGCCTTCTCTTCTCCAGGTGGAACAGCCTTAATTCTCTCAGCCTTTCCTCATAAGAGAGGTGCTCCATGCCTGTGACCACCTTCATCATCCTCCTCTGGACTCACTTCAACAGGTCCATGCCTGACCTTTAAGGTCCCACCCAACCCCAGCTGGTGACTCTGTGACCTGAAATTGTTCTGGGTCAAATATGGACCCCTGATGGAGTTGTTGAGCACTGCTCACTGGACAAAGCCATCCAGCCAATTCCTTAGCCACCCAACGGGCTATCCATCAAATACACATCTCTCCAATTTAGAGATGGATGTTTTAGGGAGCCTGTCTCAAAAGCCTTCCAGAAATCCAGATAGATGACATCCATAGATCTTCCCCTGTCCTCCTTATTGTCTCTATATTTCCACTTCAGAATGTTTCTTTTCCAAGATTTATGAACCAGTGATGTGAAAATGCACATAACAGCAAAAATCTTATTAATTTAAGTAGGAACAATAACCAAGTAATTTTCTTACCAAACTTAGAAAAATGCTGTGAGCTTTTGTTATTAAAGTGATTAGAGGATGCATTCAAGGTATTATTCATTTTCTGAGCTTTTCTTCAATTGCATCCATTCTGATTCTTAATACCTATTAATTGGATAATGAAAGTTATTCAAAGAAAATACTGTTTAATCAAATGTCATTTTCTTAAGCAACTGGTATTTTACACTTATCAAAAAGTATTGTTATTCCATGAATGGTTAAAAGCAAAATTCTTAATTAAATTGATGGATAAAAGCCACAGATTTTATGATGCAACATCTATTGGCTTCAGTTTTGAATTGAATCCAAAGACCTGAAGGAGGAAATGTAGCAATTCAAAATGTCTCTGACTAAACAGTTATGGTTCTGTTTATGATATTAGAAGCACTACCACATGGTTCCCAGTCTGTGATATGGTCACATGGGGGGAAGTCTATGCCAGGGTAGGGGTGTTTTTTCTTTTTTGTTATCCATATATATGGTAAGATCAAAATGAAATAAAATAAGAAGAAGACATTATTTATTCAAGGTAATCTAGACTATTATGTCAATCCTTTTTTCTCAAATGTGTATTCAAAAGAGAATATAAAAATACACAAAAAATCTCTTTGAAAAGAGAAATAAATTTTCTATGATTTAAATTTTCAGCAGTTTATTTGATTCAGATAAATATTTTCCACATGCAGTTGTTACAGTTGTGTAATAATGAGATTCAGAATGATGTGTCTGAGACAGACATGACTTTTCTGTCAAAATAGTATGCAACTGAAATTCAGAAGGTTCAAAATCAACTCAATAGAAATTATTATATTCTGAGTTTCTACATAAAGACTTGCATAAATACTTTACTTCATCTTTGTTGCTGCTATTTCTATCACATTAAAAGAATATGTGTTTTCAGGTGTTCTAGTGGCTAGCATTAAACCAAAATCCACAAAGAAGTTAAGCCAGTCTCCATCTAACCTTGGCACTCACAAAGAAGAAGGCATCTGATTTCACAGCCAAACCATCCTTCCTACGTGTAGGTTGGTTTGTTCCTGAGCATGCCAAAGAGCACACGTGATTTCAAACATTTTTTCAGTTTGAATACATTTCCTTTTCCCTCTGTGTCTGAAAAAAATATATCATTCAGGTTAAGTTAACATGGGTTTATATGTATTTGTAAATATTGACTTTGTGAGATTGAACTGGATGTTTTATGCTGCTTTATCTACAACTCACTAATCTGCTGCTCAGATAGAATGGCAATGTCTTCCCTTTTCATCTTTAACTTGCAGACTTTTCAGGAAACTGTCTTCTCATCTAACTTTCATAAAAACATATATTAAACTAATTTTCATACTGGTCAAAACTAAAAATTTTCTTTTATTCCACATATTGACGTTTCCACATTTATATTTGGCAATATAATTCAAACTTTAAACTCCCATAATTTCCCATGAACCTACATTTAAAGGTGCTATTACTGATACACCTAAAATATCCTGTTTATAAAAGAGAAAGGTCTCACTCAAATTTAACTTAAAATATAGCATAGTTTAGTACATACAGCTAAAAATATGTTATAAAGGAAACAAATTGAAATCTTTGCTTCTCGTGATATTGAGAGTGCTAATAAATGAAAATGCTTTATCTTAATAATCTCTTCCTTGTGGATTATTTAAGTAGAAATTCAATGAAATTTTTATGAGGGAAAAACAAAACCTCATTACAAAGCTTTCATTTTGCCAAGTGTGATAACAGTACTCACAAAAGAAAATTCTGGCTCTTTGCTCATACTTTTGTGTGCAGTTCAGATAAAAGTTGAAGCTTCTTTTCCCCTGTAAGCAGAAGTTAAGCACCTGCTACAACTATGGTTTTGGAGCACACACTACATTAGATTATAGCCTTAGGATCTCCTTTGTTTCATCCAACTAGAGACATTTAAGAGATGATAAGCTTAAGCTAATTGTCTAGGCTTTCTTTTTAATCAATCAAGAAAGACAGGCATCTCCAAAGCATGATTTGTCCTGCTTATCTTAGAAACATAGGTGCAGAAATCTCATTACCATGGGAGGCGTTGCCTTTTCAGAAATCTCTCTCTTTCCTTTGACTACAAAAGATCTTAGATAGTATGGTCAAATTACCCGTGCAACTTCCAAATCACTCCAACGAGATGAGGGTAATCTCCTTACCTTTTACACATGAGACTAAATAATTTTCTAATATGTTACTTAAGCCTTGAAGTTCTGAACTCTGTGGGTGAACTGTAGGTTTTGACAGAGAAAAGAGTGAAAGGGAAGGTCCCTGTCTGTGACCTTGAGTTTTGTCTTGAGTTTTGGGCTTCTGAGGAGTTTAGGAGAAAAAGGAAGGCTCTGGTTTCTGGTTTGACATCAAGAAGGGAGCTCTTAGGTGAGCCCCTGTGGAGACTCACTGCCGTGTTTTGTTGGACCGAGTCCCGAGAGGGGCCACAAAGATGCTCAGGTGGAGGGAACACCTCTCCTGTGAGGAAAGGCTCAGAGACTGGGGTTGTTCAGCCTAGATGAGAAAAGGCTCCAGGATTGCTTAATGCAGCCTTTCAGTATTGGCACAGGCTGCCCAGAGAAGCTGCAGCTGCTCCATCCCTGGAAGTGTTCAAGGCCAGGTTGGATGGGGCTTGGAGCAACCTGGTCCGGTGGAAGGCTGGCACATGGCAGGGGGCTGAAACAAGATGAACTTTCAGGTTCCTTCCAAATCAAACTATTCAATGATTCTGTGTTTTGTACAGCCATAGTTCTGACACGTATTGAAAACTCAGCACAGTAAATCCTTATGCTTCACATAGTTCTGGAGGCATAAAAACTGCATGGCATTTACAGTCAGTAAACCTTATTATAAATTGTATCATATGCATGCATTTCAACTGTGTTGTGATTCAAAGCTGTATTTTTACTGGCATCTTTTTACACAATTTTATTTGGGCATCAGAGTCTAAATAAATTAGGCTATACAAACTTTACATTTCTTACTATAAGATCTGAGTCTTGTTCACGGATTCCAGGAGTCAGTAGTGGTTTTTTCTTTAGTTGGGATTTTTTTCCTCTTTTTTAAAAAAATATGTGTATGCCAGAAATGTGTGTTAAGTGTTTCTATTCCTGAAGCAATTACAATTTGCAAATGAGAATTCATGAAAGCTTTGTTCTTTAGTTATTTCTCAGGCAAAGGGAGAAAATCAACCTTTGAATTGTTTAAGTGACATGACATGAGGGTGTTTCAAGGGCCTGGTGTTTTATTATTGACTTCTGAGCATACAGGTTGAAGCAAAATTATCCAGATAAAACTCTTTAATATAAAATGGATAAAGGAATCTAAATCTCTGGAAACTATAGACTCCGACTGCTAATCACTTTGGGTAGTGTTGGCATCTTCTAGCTTTAGACATCTATATTGTGGGAATCTCTTTTTCTTTCCTAAGCCTATCTGAAGGTAGACACCTAATCCAAATCAGATGAGCTAAGATTTAGGATTGGTTATTTCTCACCATTGTTTTTAAATGGACTTCAAGTACTTCAGATAACCCGTGTGTTAGATGAAACCCATCCCACAAGTAGCACAGATGTAACACGGATGTCAGGAGAGATGAATGCTACCTTCATTGATCATTTCCAGCTTAGACTAGCATAAACTTCATTAGCACATTTTGAATACATTATGGTCAGCACTGTGATTGCATTTTGAAGGCTGAAAAGCTCAGAGTTAGCCCAGAGGAGTAGAGTGGTGTGTGCAGTAGGGTAGGCACTGGCAGAACTGGCATTACAAGCAGGGTCCTCTGGAGCCCTGCCCAGCTGGGGTATTAAATGGGCAGCACCCAACAGAGAAAATATTAAAACATCTGAAAAATCTGCACCAAAGCAATTCTGAAAATGCCATCTGATTCATCTACAGGCACAATTCGTTCTAAAGACCTTTTAATCTAGCCCAGCCAGGAGTTTGAAATGGAAGCCATACATTTGTATATATCTGCAGTGATTTCTTCTTCTTAATAACCTTTACAATCCCCAATGTAAAGTACCAGCAGCACTTTAATATTAATCAGGAATTAATTTGTTCCATACCTAAACTGAGTAGTAGAAAATATTAGTTTTGTCTTTTTTTTTTTGTTTTGGATCACGAATAGCTGAATATAATAAATAAAATATTTTAATTTGTGACTTCTTAAATAGCGAGCTTATTAGTAGATGCTGAAGTAATTTGCTTCTGTTTTTCAAGCAAATTACTTTCCTATCAAAGGAAATTCATCTCTGCTGGAGCAGTACTCTAGCTCCCGGGCAAGGAGCCGGAGCTATCTCCAGCAGATCCTCTCTGAGAAAATCAAACTCCAAGTTTGCTTGAAAATGAGAAGTGCTCAGATTTGGAGCCCATACCTATCATAGCCGAGCAGCAAAACCAAAAGTGAACTCACTAAAGACCAGTGGGAATCTTATCACTGCCTAGACCCTTCTGGGGATGGATTCTCTGGGAATTGGAAAAGTATCTGACATGTACAAAAAGCTGTTTTGGATCACAGTGACAGTGTTGGTACCCCATGGAACATGACTGCTTCATAAGGAAAATTTATGAGTTAGAAGAAATTTGGAGAATGACTAAAAGGAAGGGGTCAATGGGGTGAAATAAAAGGACTTGAGACAGATAGGGCTGGACTTCCCCAGGGATAGGTCTTGGATTGATTTTGCATATCCTCATTAATTATTCTGACAAAATGCAGGAATGCTATATTAATTTTGGCTAACAGCCTGATTTTTGGGGGTATGGTCAGAACAGAAAATCATTGTTCATAGGCAAGCAGCTTTGTATTTCTGAAACAAAAGGAGAAAATATGTACATGCAAAAAATATTTTGTTAAATTCAATTTAGCCTAGCTGATCAGAAACTACAGCTGGTTTCCTGCTGTGAAGTAAAATCTTAACAAAGAATTCAAGTGTGTTTTGCTGCAGTGATCATGGTTGATACTGCTCCCTCTCCCATTCTTCTATACCTGTCCTTATACTGTTAGAGCCTAAAGAGAGGAATGTGTACAGTTGGTCCTTGGTAGAGCAAAAAAATGTGTGCTTTGAGCTTCTGGCTGGACTTAACGAATTGCAGGTCATGAATTTCACTGAATTCGTTCCTTTTGGCATGATTGCAGTTTTAATGAAGACTAGTCCTGTTGAATTATGCAAAAACCTTATACAAGATTTAGAGCAACTATCCTTAAAGCATTTGAGAAGTAAACATTTGCTGTTAAAAATAAGTGCCTTACTTCCAATCTGAAAATACAGGTATGTAACCATCAGCCATCACTTCTCTTTATGCATAGGACAAAATCATCCCTCAATCTCCTCCTAAGTGGATTGAGCAGTAATGCAGACCTTCCTATCCTTTAGCAACTCTCAGAGCTTTAATCAGTTTGATGCTGGTAATTGCTGTACTTTCAAGTTAACAGCTATGTTTCTTTTCTGGTCAAGGGGAAAATGTTACCATCATCATCCTCTCAGGATGAGAAAAATCACTCTTTGGAGGTGTGCGCTGCTCTCTGCTGATCATAAAGTGAACTTGGGGGTCAGATTTGGATGTCTAAGTCCCAAAGGACCACAGAAGGGCAAATTACTCTAATCTTACTCACATCAACTCTCTTTAACAGGTGATTTGAATAACTCTGTATCAATCACCTATCATCTTATTTCATCCTGCTTTCCTGACCTTGCAGTCAACACCAAATTTATCAGCTATGAGACTGCATTTAGTTCCTAAACACTGATAAATATAATGAATAGTACAGATCAAATAGCTCATCTCTGTGCAGTCCAACAGAAATAAACCTGTTTAACATTAATTTGCCTTTTATACACTTATTCAGAGAACCCTATAAAAGTCAGTTCAAAAATATCTAGTGTTTTAGAAAGTGTTTTCCATGTTAGTTGGTATTATTTCACTCCTTTAAATCCTTGCTATTCAAGTCTTGAGATCAGTATCAGACTGACAGGAAGGGAAATTTATTATCTCATTTATCCCTTAAAAGCAATGGTATAACATTAACATCCCTACAACATTCTGAACTTCTTCCTATTCAGTGGTTATTGAAAATGGAGCATGAATGCTACTGAGAGTTTCTTGACTCAACAAAATCCCAAATGCAAGAACCTGGATTTCCTGGCTGAATTGGTCCTTGGTAGAGCATTTAGTAGAGTTTATAACTACTCTTTAGTGGAGTTAAAGAGGAGAGTTTTCTTTAGGATCCTCATCTTCTGAGACATCTTACCAGAAGATGAATGCAATAATCAAGTCCTGACCTTACTACTGCCATGTCCAGATGGGCCCAAAAAACACATAAACTTATTAGGGATTTACATATATACATATGCTTGATAGATTGAAAAGTTAATAACATGCTTTTACAGGGAAACACATTTTCTCAAAAATAATAATAACAGCAGTCTGTGATAATGTTATGCCACTGGCAGCCACGAGGAATTCCTTCAGGACAAGTCAGGGTGTGTGAAATTCATGCTGCTTGTTGCATAGACTTCCCACTGTTTTGAACTCCAAAGCTGAGAGATACTGAGCCCTGTTAATTAGCATCTGTAATGACAGTTCTATTTCCATCATTTTGTAACTCTGTAGAAAGTGTGACTCTTACTCGATTTCTTCTCTCTGCTTGATTAGTCATGCCACTAACACCACCCTTAAACCCTTACCAGTTCTCCATTTCACTTCCCTGATACTTATTTCCATCTTATGACGAAGAGCAGAACATTCTTTTCCAGAATTTGTGCCTCATATAAAAAAAATACTGTTGCTTCAGATGCCATTCCTCCTGGATTTTCCTTTGCCTCCTTAATTAATCTCTGCTACTCTTTTGCAGCTATTATTAGATAAAATTGCTAAGCGAGAATAATTATATACAACCTGTTGTAACCTCCTTAACCCAAAATAACGAACTGTATATTATACTTGAAAAATTAATCTCTTGCCCAGTACTGGTACTGATGACATATTGACTAAAATCTGTGCTTTCAGGATATTTTCTACAAGAGGCAGAATTTGAGAAAGGTTTTTATATCTTTAGTTTTAAAAGACAAAAAAAAAAAGGGAAACAAATCAAGTCAGAGGGGAAGAAAGTGAGAGGAGGGATGGAGGGAGGAAAGGATGGAGAATATGTCAGTATGAATCCAAACTGGTTGCTAGGGTTGTCAGTAGTTAGTAACCTCTTCTTAATACAGATGACAATTGTTGCTCTTGCCCAGTCTCAGTATCAGGTATTAAGCCTCTCTGCCTCCCAGTGACTGATAGCAGAGACACCCCCTGCTGAATAATCAAGCACTCAAGGAGACAATACAGGAAATTTAGATCCCCCACACAACATTGCCCGGTGCATATAAAGAAGCTGTTATTGCTTGGCCTGTGAGTGTATTGAAAATTTCAATTCCCAGTTCTGTGAATTCTGCGGTTTTGTAGATAAAAGTTAACACTTGCTAAAGAAAGGGTGGAGATTCCTAAACCAACATCAACAGAAAATACTTGACAAAAACAGTAACAAAACTGGCAGGAGGGAAAGAAAGTGGGGAATGAGAATTTGAGCCTTGAAGCAATTTGGGACCTAAATACAGGCAAGACACTGAGGCTGAGCTGATGAAGCTCTTTGCTCCCTTGGGTCCCATCTGGGAGCTCCAGCTGCTGGTTCCTGTCACAGTCCTGTGACAGGGAGTTCCTTCTGTCTCTCACCCACTAGGGCAGAGCTGGCAAACTGAGGATTTTACCTCTGCAAGAGGCAATGTGGCTCTCAGCTAGCTAGCCTCAGCTGTTCTCAGTCCCCACCCCAAAAAAGCAGAAAGAGCTGCCTGAGGCTCCTGGTTGTGACACTGCACAGCTTTGCAGGGGCAACGGGCAGGCTGAATGCAGCTTCTTCTCTCCAAAACACTGGGAAGAGGAGAAGAGCGGGTTATCATCTCAATGCTCAATTCTTTAAAAACTGAGAGCGTGGCACGATCCTTCCCTGACATTAGGGCACGAGGGAGAGATAAGTTACAGGGTACAGCAGCCACCTGCTTTGGTCTAGACAGCAGAGTTACAGTGACAGCAAGAACAAAAGGATTTCTTAAGGTGTCACAAATAGCCTATCCTCCCATCATCCTGATCTTCCCAATTTAATCAGCAATATAGTGTTTCTGGTTTAGGGTTTTTTTGTTTTCTTTTCTTTTGTTTTTTCTTCTCCTACCCCACTTGAGCAGACAGGTAGGGAAGGGAGCAATGCTCATTGACTTGTCATTTTTTCAGCAGTTCTTCAAAACCCTGAGTCAATATTCATCGGAGGATTAGCACCAGAGGAAAGGGCTTGAAAGCCTGTCTCACACTGCCTTCTAACAGAGAGAAAGCTCCAAATGAGATTATGTGAATCTGGAAAAAAGCCATTCTCAATCCCAAAATGTCTGCCTGCTCAGAAGCCTGGTGGACCAGCCAGAAGCCTCCTGCAGACTGTTCATCCAACAACATTTTGTGTCAGTCTTTCTGATGTCCTTTAAAAATCAAACTCCAGTGGCATCCAAAGCCTTGTGTGGGCAAGTCAAGCAATGAATATATAAATCTCAGATGGTTTCATCCTTTGAGCAACACTGGAAGTTGGATGAATCCTGGCTTAAGCCTTTTATCTCATGCCAAGTTCTTCCCTGTCTGTGAAGCCCATGGTATTTTCTGCCATTCGTGCTCAAGTCCTGAAATGAGATTTAAAGTCTGTTCTCTGCTTCTATCCCTGAGCACCATTTTATTTGCAGTTTTAATTCAGATACACATCAATCCTATTAGACACTCTGAATTACGTGTTAATTAAACGTGGAACTCATAAATGGTTCTGCTGAAGTTAGTGGCAAATCTCTTATTGCCTGTAGCAGGAATGGCTCCAAAGAATTTACAGAGTGCTGTTTTGATCACTGCTGTGAACTAAAAGTGACAAAGGCCAAAACCAGCTTTATTCCAGTACCAAAAGCATAGATATTAAAATATGTCAGCATTTACTGAAAAAAAAACACCAGAGAGTTCAGGTCTGATGACTGAGCCATTGGATGCAGGTGGTTGAACTGAGAAGATTTTGGCATGTGTTTGTGTCAGCATTCTCGGAATTTGCAGCAAGATGATCTGGTTCAGGATTCAGTTGCCTAGACTTAAATATCTTATTCCATTTTAGATATCTTATAATATCTGACATGGCTTCCAGTTGCTGCTGCAGAGGGTAGGTGTCCCAAACACCTTGGTGTGTTTCAAATACATAACAGAATGTTTTGAAAATTTAATAGCACTACTTTGTGCCATGGAAACACCTTCACTGACATGCATGAAAAGAAAGTCAGAGGAAACCAGCAGGCCTTTGTCTCAGCCATTTATGTGAGGAAGGAAGGAAAGGAGGATGGGAGGAAGGAAAGGAAGGAAGGACAACAACAACAACAAAACAAAATTAAGGAGAGCGAAAAGAAACCCAGAGGTGATAGAGGAATAAAAGTTTAATTGTGTAAGTTTAGATCTCATAGAGAACACTAGACAGGAAAACCGTTCTGTTTCTGAGGGCTTAAAAGAAATAAAAGAATACAACAGTTATTTCAATTTTTCTACAGGGAAGAAAAAAGAAAGTAACTTCAATAAGGAGCTTTGCAAAAAGTTGTAAAGAATGTAATTTAAGTCTAGGAAGTCAAACAGAAATTTCCAGCTCAGTCATGACAGCTGGAGTAGCCCTGGAAGATTGATGGAGCTCCAAGTAAGAGCTGCATAACTCAGAAGCTGGGTTTGGACTAATTCCATGGTAGTCCTGCAGGCATCCAAGCTACACCTGTATGGCTGGAAGCTCACACCAGGTGAACCTGATATTTTTCAAACTTCTTAACAGACAGAACCTCTCAAGACTCCAGGCTGAGGCTGCTGACACTGCTGCTGGCACTGCAGCCCTGGAACTGGAGAGTTGAAATTCTTGTTTTTCCTACCCTGAAGACTGTACTTGTGAGAGACAGCACCTACTGTTGAGCTTGGATTCATTTGCAGGCTGCTGGGTCAATTGTCTGGTTTCATTTGAAACTTTCAAGATTTAAGTTGTTTCTGATGGAATATTTTAGTTTATAAGCTATTAATATAACCTGCTGACCTAGACCTTATATTTTGCTAGGATGTGGTGCTGCAGTGCATTGTGGAGAAAGGTAGCTCTGCCTTACAAAGTACCTCTCCATTATGTTTGACCTCTTATGCATTTGTGATAGGAAGAAAACACACAACTGATTATTTTGAAACTGACTGTGTGAAAGGCTTATCCTTTGTTTTACTCCCTGAACACCTTGGCATTTGTAGTCAACCTGATCAGAGCTGTGAGTTCTGGAAGCCCTGGGTTGTCCAGCATCCACTTTATATTCCCTCAGTGCTCCTCTCCAGTCTGTCATTCTCCTTTTTTGGAGAAGATTGGTGGTATTCATCATCCTCTCCCTTTTTGTTTTTGCATGGGATTAACTTTCTCTCTTCTAATTCACTTTCTCTTTCACTAGAGCTATAGACAGTGGAGAAGCCAGAGGACACGGTCTGAAGAAAGTCTTTCACTTTGATGGATGAAAGCAAAAGTCAAGCCCAAATTCTCTGGAAGAAAACTGATACTTGGTATCTCTCAAAACCTCACACTCAAGAGGCAGAGCTAATTTGCCCCTCCTCACTGGAAATTGTCATAGTGGAGAACAGGACCTCAGAGGTAAAACCAGGATCAACTCCAACAGACTGGAGTTGGAGACAATATTCTGTATAGAACTCTCTGTGAAAGCAAAGTGATTTGTTTTGAAGTCCTTTTTAAGAGTCTTACAGGGGTTTGGGAGTCCTCATCAGGAACCAAATCTTTCCCCATGGCCTTCTGGGGACTTATCTTTGCTCTTTTCCTTCTCTCTATATTAGCAACATCTGATAGAGTGAAGAGCTAGAAGCTCTTAATTTGATTTTCAGAATTTGTTCTTCTCTTCGAGTCTTATTCTGCTGAGTGGAAGCAATCTGCAGCCCTGAAGAATCTGCTTTTCTGACTTCATCTAGACATATCCCACAGTTTTTATAAACCAGCTTTCTTCCATATTGAGTCTTTCTGCAGACTCAACTGTCCTAAGCGTGGAAATAATGAGATTTATCGGTCAGTTTCTTCTGAGTCTACAGAATCAGCAGCTCATATTGCTTCTTGGTATTCAGCATCCATATGTATTTCTGGAGAAAAAATGCAGCTTTTACTATTTCTTTAAGACTGGCTGGATGGCACTTTTCCTGGGAGTCCCCTCCATGGCTCTGAATGTGCTGGCTCCCTGGAGATATTATCACTCCACCCAGTTCTGATTTTTCTACCTGAACTGTGTCTAAGTGCACAAAACCAGAGATATGCAATAGTTAAAAACTGTGTTGGCATGAGTTTGTCATTCTATCACACTTGGAAGTTGTTCACACATTCCATGTTATTACAGCCTAATATAATTTGCAAAAGAGCAAATTTGTTTTAATTCCAGCCCTGACAAGCAGCATACTAGTGCCTAGTTCTTAAAAAAATTAGCCATTGATTCCTGGAGGTTTCTTTTTTCAAGTTAGTATGATAACACAAGAAAATAAATAAATTAATTTTCCAAGCATTCATTCATTACTAAAATGATGATGACTCATTAAATAATAATCATCTCATAGGGAGAAGTTTGTTCTTAACTTTTTGTGTCTGCAGTTGGTTTATGCCCTGAAGCAAGGACCTTACAGCTTTATGACTTCCATTCTCTGTAAAATAGCTGTTGCTTTTGCTGGGCAGGACTAATCTTTATCAGGATCTTGTTAATGCCCATGTAAAATTTTGTGCTAGTGAGCCTCAGGGATTATTGGCAATTAATAAAGGATATTCTTTCTAATGTTTTTAAATTTTTTTTGTGTAAATGGGAGCAATCTCAGTTCAAAAACTTCAGGCCTTATGCTGTATGTTAGTCAGAGATAAAGATTTCAACCCATACGCATCTCCCAGCCAGACAAGTCAAGACTGAATGTTGAATTTCATGTTCCTTGAGCTTGACCTTTTACTGTCTGGCACTTTTTTTGCTGCACTATTTTTGGAATTTTATTTGATGTTAAACTTTTCCACCTCATTACTTGCACAATCCTCAGAAACATTTGGCAGTAAAGAATAGGTTTATTTGCCAATTAAACCGTTAATTGGTTTCCAGATTATTTTACATGTCTTTCACAGGCTTTCACCAACTACTTCTGTTGCTACCACCCAGCTGAGCCTGGGGAAGGGATTGAATATTGCTGAAACCATCATGCACTCTGCAGCTACCATTTTTAAGATGAGACTGAGGAACTCTCTACATTTAGTGGTGAAACCCATGCATCAGGCTGTGTTGCATGCAGCACAATTTGCTCAGTAAGCCACTGAATTAAAAGTGTTTCCACGTTGCACCTCAGAAGTGGCCACAGGAGATGGCCCTGCTAAGGACAGGCCACAACCTGTGCTGCCAGTGCAAGCCAGGTCAGGGCTGTTGGACCAGGCCTTTCTTGGAAAAATAGTCTGTTCCTGTGTGAATCCACTCTGTTCTTCTGTTTGGTGTTCTGTCAGATGCTAAGCTGCAGTCTCAACCATTTTAATGGGAATCCAGCAGTTTCCCTCTAATGGGTCCTGTAACAGATACAAGATATGAGGGAGTAGGTCTCTATCACCTCATAAACTTTCAGTATTTTGATCAAGACAGAGATGTGGAATAAAGGTCTAGTTACTATGGGAGTTTTCAAACTGGATGGAGTATAATAAACTCTAGAAATCTCTACACAACTTGCTTAACAATGAGCTACTACAGAAATCCTTTCACCAAAGGAAAAGCCTGTATCAAAGTTAAGAGCACAAGAGTCAAACTGAAAGGAATAAATCCCTTCACAACAAGATGGTGACTGTTGAAGGCCATAGAATTTTAATCTGATCTGAGTTGAAGATGACAAACTAAAATATTCATGTGTAATTCCAGAAATCACTAGCACATGCTTCTTTTCCTATGGAAATTAGAGCAGCAAAAATCAGGATTTAGCAGGATGGCTGAGAAGACTTTGAATATTTTTTTTCTTCTCGGAAAATAATGACTCAATAGAAAAATAAACTTTCTCACAGAGTTTTTGTAAGTCTTGTTTCCAATAAGAATGGGCAAGCAAACAGATCTTAGGGACCTTTTTTTTTTTTTTCAGAATTGCCGACACTTTGTTTTGACATTTTCAAAACGAAAAATGCTGCTTTCTTGAGTCAATGCATTTTTTGGTTTACTAGTCAAAACAGAGTTATGTCTGCCATCACTTACAAGTGTAGAAGGTTGCAGTTTTTGGATTGAGTATTGCATAGAAGGCGTATGCAATGACACAATTCCTGCTCCCAGGGTGTGTGCAGATGGATACCTCTCAGAATTAAGCAGTCTTTAAAAACTTGAGCATTATTTTTCCACTTTTGCACTAACAGATCTTTCTTAGAAGTCTGTAGCAGTTTGTAGGAAGGAGGGTTAGTCCCCAGTTAAGAGAAGTAGTCATTGTATTAAATAAAAATGGAGTAGGAGTGCTTTGCTACACCGAAGCCCAGACGTGACTGTTCAAGATGAGCACCTCAACACCAGCAGCTCGACCAGTCTCTCATCTCCTGCTTGTCCAGAAATTGATCAGCCAGGATTTTTCTCTGCAGCAGAGCAGCGAGGTTTTCGCTAAACAAAGCTGGCTCATGCACATATTTGGCTGGGCACACAAAACACATTGTGTGAAGAATGGTCTGGGAATGATGCAAAGGGTGCAAACAGTTCTGCAACAAGAGGTCAAGAAAATAAATATTGTTTCTCCTGGAGCAGAGAATGAAGTCAGTATAGACACACTAATTAACACCATGATCCTGAAGACAGCTCTATACTGGAAGATGCTGATTTACTTGGTTGTGTTGGGTGTCTCATGTCCATTTACTAAGAATTCACTCCAGAATTACAATTGTGTTGAAAAATTGTTGCTAAACATCAGTTTCATACAGCACAATGTATCAAACAGTCTCCTATGATATCCTTCATTCCCTGGCTAAGGAATACCTCCATTAAAACTCGTATATTTAAAATGAAATTGCAGTTAAGATAGTTCATTTGAATTCAAGATTCAACAGGTTGAAGAAGAATGTCAATCACTGTTCAAATTAAAGAAGTGTGGTCTGGCACTGTGTATTCAGTCAGCAAAAATAAGCTAAATCATTAAATGTTCATTTGTAATATAGATCTATTTTCTGAAAGTTCAAATAGCATAACTTCATTTTAATTTTAAATACAGCAGGTACACAGGGGTTAACTCTGATAATTATGTTTGGGTGTTATGCGCATAAATCATATTAGCATATAACAGGATTTGTGACTGCAACGCCCACGCACCAGCTCTCGTATTTACTGCAAACACTCTAACTAGGTTTCCCTTCCCAAACTATTCTCTAAGTCTGATTTCCTTCTCCAGGAACTGTCGTGGGGCCGGGCTGACTTACTGAGTTACAATACAGTACAATGCTTTCTCTGCTCTATCAATGTTCTTATTTCTCATCCAGAGAAGGATTATAAAGACAAAGGACCAGTTTCTCCTAATTGCACCACCATGGTGCACACTGGGATAATTTTTGAGACTGCAGCTGCAACTAGAGCTGTAATAAAGGTAAATGATGTACCCTTTAAATATGAGCAATTACAACGTTTTCCCTTGGAACATCTTACTACTAATGGATATACAAGTTACTATGTGAAATGAGTAACAAAAAGAATTGCTGTAACAAGCAAACTCTGTGTATATTTCAAAAAATGTCATTCAAGTATTCAACTATGAGTTCAAACAGCAATGCAATCCATCCTCTTAGGAATGAATGTGGATAGCAAGAAAAGTACTATTGAAGTTTGTCAAAAAATACCTCCTGGACCTAGAAATTATTTATATGGAGCCTCTTTTTAAAGCAGTGGAATAGGTTTCCATACAAAAAAGAATCTGGCCCACACTGAGTGAATGACAGTCTGCTGTGTTGCCGAGGGGGACAGATTGTGCATGGGGCTTAGTGTCTTCTCAAGTATGCTCAGATTTCTGCCTGCATCCTCTCATTTCACCCTCCCTCCTGCATTCTTCCTCAGAATACGGCTTAGAAGTCAGCTACCCACTCTTCTCATTGCATTTTCTATGTTTTCCTTCATTTGATTTTCTTGTGCTTGAGGAAGGAAAAGTAAATACAGAGCTGCAATTGGCTGACCAGCTTTGCCTTTTCTTCCTGCTAGTTAGAAACATGATGCTGATTTTCTAGGTTGTCCCTAGCTAAAAGAGGAAATAAAGAAGCTCTAATTAAATGAGTTACCTTTGTGCTGTCTAACGTTCACACCACATTCACATGAAAGGACTCATAGGAAAGATTTGCTGCATACAAAATGTCATCTAGAAACACCGTACCTATAAAATCATCTTTATTTTTACTAGTATGAACATTTTGAGGCATGAAAGACAGTGGGAAGGAGTATGTTTGCAAACCAAAGAATTTCTTCCTTTGCAGCTGAAAGAATAAGCTGACTTGTCTGTGATTACTTTTTAACACCCCCCAAAAAAATGAGAAGAGTGAACTTAAGCACTTTTTTTGTCTCAGAACTGGTTTTTTTACTCCTGAAACAGTCACAGAGAATCTGGACACCTCAAATCTATGGATGCAACTCAACTAGGAAAGCAATAACATAGCCACAAGTTCTTTTGGTCGCTGTATCACTGTCTAAAAGGTTACACTGACATAATTTATGTGATTAGAGCTTGTGTAGATAAAACAATGACATTTAAAGCTGACTGACTTGGAGAACAGTGTGAGTCTAATTATGGTAAGTTTAGAACAGCTTACAAGACACACCTTGTACAGTGGGTAGTTTCAAGACGTGCTGGCCACCATGGGACTCCAGGCTGACCTCAGCATGGAGTTATGAAAAGCCACCTCAGGCACTCAGCCACCTCAGACGCCAGCATGGAGCAGCTCCACAGAGAGGTGCACTGTGAAATACCTGCACCTTCAGGTCTCTATAATTTACTTCTGTTACTACCTCTCAACACTAATCAGTGAATGGACTGTACAGAGTAGAGACACCCACTAACTGTGCTAACTCCCCAGTAAAAGTGTTGTTATTTGTAAATTATTCATACAAAGGATGCCTTTAGGGTATTTTTTGTCTAACCAGTTCTCTTTTACCTTTGTATAATGTTTTCTAATGTCTTATTATTAACCAACTACAAACTTTGTCATGATAATCTCTAATAATTCCAGTACTAGACTGAACTCTCTGGGCATGTGTTCAGAGCCTTTTTTTGGACCCTCATCACAGATGTAGAGACCTTTGGGAAATTCAGTTCAGTGGTGGAAGATTTGTCTGGAAAGAACAATTTTACTGAGAACTAAAAAGGTTATAGATTGAAATCATTTATCATGGCATGCACCCATCCTGAGAGGTGAGCACATTTTATTATTATAATTACTCTTTCTCTTCCTTGTTTTTGTACCCAGCTCTGCGCCAAACCAAACTAAATGGGAACTCAAGTTCTCATTTCTACTACTTATCTATTTTACTCTTCATATTTTAGTTTTTAAATGTAACTTTTGGACTACTTGTTTTCCTTGAAAGCCAGTCTGTCTTGGAGAAAAGTGTTTCTGCGACTTCTAATAGAACAGCTTCCATCACTTTAGGAAAGTAGAGGTTTTATCTGTTCTTCTTCTTTTTTTTTTTTTAATTTCTTGTGGCCTTGTACAAAAGAGACTTCTTCTGATGACATTTCAAAGTGTTACCTGAATAGAACAATATTTCTACACAGCCTTTACATTGGGACTGCATTATTTAAAAAGGGTCTTTGAGCCCTTTCTGTCTCTCTCACACACATAAGTATGAACGTGTTGTGCTTTGTAGAAATCTCAAAACTGAATTTGGTGACATCCCTTACATCATTTATCACAATAATGCATGACAACTAAGATGTGATGTGTTGCTATTTATATCACCATTCAAAGATTAAATAATGAGTTGCCAGAGCAACCAGCTTGTCATCCAGTGGATATTGCAACGATACCAAAACAATTCTTTTGTCTAAACCTTGGAGCTGGACACCCACCTGAGATGAAAGTCGTTTTACACTGTAACCAGTGGAAATTCAGTTCTGCCTGTTTTACACTGCCTGGATTTTGCCTGGATTTACTCAAGATAAATGAGTAAACAATCTTGGCTCATAGAAGGCTGTACAGAATCCCACTTTGCACTGACACTCAAATGCTTCCTCTATTTTTTAAGTATGTTGTAAATAGACATGCTGTTCATCAACATGCTTTCTTAAGCATTCCTTTGCAGATAATTAAATTAATTAAAGTAGCTGAAAACCACCTTATAACAGAGCATACCTTGAGACCAAGGAACTGTTCCTGTTCTTGACTTTGCAAAGTCAAGAGTTTATCATGCAGCCTCTCTAAAGTACAAAGCCTTGAGTAGGATTGGTACAGCCTCTGTCAGCAACCTCCTCTGTCACACCAAATACCTTTGGATAGTATCTAGGCTTTTTTTTTTTCCCAGATGGCTTTAGGGCACATTTCATATTCAGCAACTACTGCCTGCCTTGTTTTTTCATCATACAGCTACAAATAATATGCAAACAGCCCAGGTTTAACCCCAGATGGCAACTCAGCCCCACACAGCTGCCACACTCCACCCCTGCCCCTGTGGGATCGGGGAGATAATCGGAAAAGTAAGAGTGAGAAAACTCATGGCTTGAGATAAAGACAGTTTAATAGGCAGAGCAAAGCAAAGCAAAGCAAAACAAGGAATTCATTCACCACTCCCCGTGGGCAGGCAGGAATTCAGCCATCACCAGGAAAGCAGGAGTCCATCATGCATAACAGTGACTCGGGAACAGGAACACCACCACTCTGAATGGACTCCTCTTCTTGCTTCTTCCCCCAGCTTGGTATTCTGAGCATGACATGATTTGGTCTGGATGTCCCTTAGGTCAGCTGGGGCCAGCTGTCCTGTCTGTGTCCCTTCCCAAATCCTCGTGCAGTCCCAGCCTCCTTGCTGGTGGGTTGGGGTGAGAAGCAGAAAAGGCCTTTCCTGTGTGCAAGCCCTGCTCAGCAGTAACAAAAACATCCCTCAATTATCAACTGTGTTTTCAGCACAAATCCAGCCCATAGCCCCATGCCAGCTACTGTAAAGAAAATTAACTCTACTCCAGCCAAAACCAGCAAACATAAAAGCTGTATGAAAAAAACTTACAGAAGAGTCATCAATTGCTCCAGCAGATTTGTTCTTAGATGAGTAACACTAAATAAATATTAGAATATCTGTATCATCAAATTAAGAACAAGGGACTTGCAGGTTAACTGCCCCAATCTCAATTTAAGGACAGAAATGCTATGACATCTACTTCAGAAAGCAATTTTTAGGTCAGAATAGATCCAAACATGGCAAGGATGCCATGCTAACAGTACGGATATTGGCAAGCAGGCATGTGTGTCAAATCCCAAAGCACAACTTGTAGCTGACTAGCAAACAGGTAACGCAGTCCCTTTGGATGTAAATTGTATTTATTAAAAAAGTAATCTTTAGATCTCTCATATTTACCACTGTGCCTGAATAAAGAATTTCTGAATTGTTTAAAAGACAGAAGGTGCAGCAGCAGCACTGCCAAAAGGAATTTCTCTTTCCTTCCACCATAGCATTTACTCTTGGTCCTGGGGCATGCCTGACCCCCCTTCAGCTGTCTCAGGGAATTCATTTGGCTGCAAAACATTGCATACACCTGTAATCATTTTTGTACACATGCCAACATATTTTTTTCTTGCTTACAGGCAATGTAGATCAGTTCCCCATGGATCCAATTTAATAAACAAACTTAAAGGAAAATACCAATAGGGTACTACTGCTTAGAATCAGTGCCTAAATATCCTGAGTTTCAAGGTACATCATCTCTCTAGAGCATGTGGTCTATCTGCACTTTGAAACTGAAGTTCACAGGAACAAGAGAACAGAAATCAGAACAACACGAGCTGAGACACAGAGCTTTTCAGTAAAGAGATAATAAATAAAAGTCCGAGAGTTATTGATCTCTGACACCAACACAAGTGCTGAGATTAATCCTCTGAAGTCTGACTGGAGCATGCCTGGAGCTGTGAGTGCCATTATGGGGGGAATCCTACCTGCTTTCTCTACTCTTCCTTAGGTGTGTGGGGTGAGCTTCAGTAGCTCGTTACTCTTCAGTCCGTCTCTAGGTGAAATATCAACCAGGACAGTCTGTCTGCTTTCTTGGCTAGTCCATAATAGGGTACCACAGCCCATAATAGGGGCTGTGCTGGTATTAACAGTAACAGCAATTGAGTAGGGGAATTTATACCTACTTAAGCACCAAAGTGGGTACATTTTATTTAAGTAGATAAGTTGGTTTTGTACTAGGTGGTCTTCAATTTTATCTGGCACCCTGGTTTTTATCTCTGTAGTAATTACATTTGAAGAGTCTCATTCTAACCCCCCACTTGTGCTGAGTTGTACCCTGGTTAGCAAAGAGTCTTGCTCAACCAACATGCATCTGAGAGGTAACACAGTTTATGAATCAATGTAACATATTGAAGATTATCATCTGTCAAAGGGCTGGAGAGCTTGTGACCAGGCACCCTCCCATGAATGAAAAAAAAAACACAGACTTGAAAATAAGCTAGAAGAATTACAAGAAATATTACACAGCAAATCTCAGTCAGTAGATGGAAGAGAAAGGGGAAAAAGAGATAAAACATCTAGGTCTATATGAGACTCCAAAGGCTGTAAGAATATTTTTATCTGGATATCAAGTGGCAGTGTGAAGACTTATTTCCTGAGAATCTATGCTCTTACTCAGCCTCACTACTGCAGGAGCTAGTGGCTGTAAGAAGAACTGGCATCAGTCAAAAAGCTGGAACTCTGGCTGATGGGATGAACCAGAGAGAATCCAAAAGCCAGTGTCAGCTAGAAGAGCCAAAGACCCCACTGCTCCCAAGACAGGGTCTCTGTGCAGGAAATACCTCAATCCCAGCCTCTTCTCTTTGCAATGATGTCTGTCTGATGTACTCATGGAAGTCAGGCTGCTGGGAAGCTGAGAGCACCAGTCATAGGTCCATTGCACAAACACATTTCACACATACTGTGGATCTGATGCTGAGGTCAACAGTCTAGACAGTCTTCTAAAAGGAGCTCCTCAAAAAAAAAGATTGTAAGGTTTTTAAATTTTAAAAAACTCAGGCTTTGTTAGAGTAAAAGCTAGGACAATTAACTCACCAAACTGAAAAATATGTGCAACAGATCAAAGAGTAAAGACTGAAAGAGTATTTGTACATCCCTCCCCTGATGTAGCTGACTTCTTTCACTCCTAGTGA
This sequence comes from Daphoenositta chrysoptera, assembly GCA_013397915.1. NCBI lineage: Eukaryota > Metazoa > Chordata > Aves > Passeriformes > Daphoenositta > Daphoenositta chrysoptera. The sequence continues at coordinate 364,335 of VZRO01007528.1, read as the reverse complement.
TGACTGAATTGGGGTTGGATTTGGTGCAAGATTAGACACATAATTTAAGTGTCTATCTGCAGCTGTCATTGTATGAGCTGAGTTTTTAAGCTCCATTATAGTTGATGTAAATCTAGTTAATGCAATCTAATTGGGGCCTAGGGAACATTCCAGATCATAAAAGAAGACACCTAAGACAGGCTTCAGTTATGCAAGCAGAAACATCCATCTATTGTTTTACGGGGAAACATGCAGGAGTTTTGGTGAGAGCCAGCAGACACAACATACCTCCAAGGAGGACCATGCTCTTCTGGAGCATCAGCTGGAGGTCAGGGAGGCTCCCAGAGAATCTCAGATGGCTACCACTGCTTTCAGGCCTTGCACATCCTCTGTCATAAACAGGCTTGATATTGCCCCTAAAACAAACCTGAACTTCCAGGAAGTTCTACTCAGTCCAGTTACTACTTAAAGGATCTGTAATCTCTAGCTGAAAACACCAATACCAACCCTGAAGAGAACAAGCACTCTCCAGCACAACTGTGAACCTCTCTGGTTACTTCTTACACCTGAACGTGGTTGGTTCCAGTGACCGACAGTTTTAGTAAAGGGTGCAAAAATTCTTCTAGAGAAGGGAAGGAATGCTAACCTACTTTACCTCCAATTAAAAATACATTGCCTTTTGACCCTATAACCTCTTTTTGTCTTTGACTGGTGTAAGAGTTTCATGAATTTGTCTAGGTCAAATCAAAGAAATTGAAATGCTAATGAGAAGACACCACTATAAAAACCGCTGTATCACGAGACTCCTTTCTGAGCATGTTGAATTTAGTATTTTCTGACAAGGCAAAATGCAATTTTTCTCTATGTCTGGATACAATGGGAAATCATAAAACTCAATGCTGTACTCTGGGTCAAATAATTGGTTTTCAAAGGAAGCTGGCTGGACCCAGAAGATACCACATCCTCCAATAGCTCACAGAAGAGCAAAAAAAAAAAAAGACTCCAAAAATAAGCAAGGACCTGCTTTTAAGAAATACAGACTAAGAAGACTTTCTGTACTCAGAGAAAGGAAGGCTGCCCAGGAGGAAGGACGAAATGCAAAAGCAGCAGGAAGCAAATGTCCTGTACTGTCACAGAGAATCCTATTCCAGCCCAAAGGCAACATCCAGAGTGATGAAGCTGTTAAGTCAAGAATATATGTGGAGGATCTATAATTTTTTGTGCACACCACTATATCTCTGATTCTATGCAGTAAATGGCAACTGTGCTTTAGAAGACATTCTTAATTTAGTCTCTAGCATGTTATTCAAAGGTTAAATAACATACCAGAGCCTTTCATCCTTGATGAAATACTATGGGAATGTGCAAAATCCACTGAGAGTAAGGGAAGTACCATTAAATTTCTGGCCTGCTGGGGAAAAAAATGTAGTGCGGAGGGAGGCTGTCAGGTAAATTTTATCCAGGTTTTTTTTTGCACATATTTTTTTGGTTTTTTTATTTTTGCATATTTTGCACAGCTTGAAATATNCTGTCAGGTAAATTTTATCCAGGTGGTGATATTTTGCACAGCTTGAAATACTCTTTCATACACCAGTCACAGCTGTAAATAGGAAATTAGACATTTTCTGGCTATTCAGAAGTTCCTTGGAAAGATCTATTTTAAACCTGAAAAGGTGGGAAAAACCTAGGTGCAGTAGTGGAAGGTAATTTATCAAAATTCAGCCTACCACTGTGCCAGTTTTTATCACTCTTTATCAGTTCTTGGGAAGAATCTCCTTTCTTTTCACCAGTGAGTGTTTTGTTGTCCTTCCTCCATTGCTACACTCCCTCTGCAGAAATCTGCTGGAGTCTGGGCCCTAAAGTGCAAATAGATATAGACAACTCTGCCCAGCCCCAGCACATTAACATCTCATGGGATTCAGCAGACAAATCCTTTCCATATTCAATGAGCTGGACAAGGAGCAGCAGTCCCATTTGGGCTCCAAAAAAACCCGAAGTGGAAGTCATTAAAAAATATATGTTACCTTGAGGTTTAGAAGTAAACACCCCATTTGAAAGCCCACATATCTGCATGACAACATGTATAAGAAGCAGTGTGACCTCCATTTTCTTTGAGATTGAGGGCTTGGGGTCATAAACAAAATTATGAGATGCACTAGAGCCTGCTCCTTCTTCACTGCATAGAAGAAAAAAAAAGTAATTTAAACACAGCCTGCTTGAGTTTTCTCTCTTATCTTTTTAAAGGACTACCAACAAAAAATGGCCAGCAGAAGCTTTTTTTTTCAGAACAGAGCACTGTGCTGATTAAATATTAGCTCATTAGCAGGGAATATTTATTTTGTGGCAGCTTGTTGTCTTTTAATAAGCAGAATAACACACAGGGTTTTCCTTTAGTGGCTTAAACTTTATCTTTCATGTATTTTTAGAATTTCCATCTTGCTTAATTCCATTTTTAAATGGCATGAAATTCCCTTGAAAGTGCAATCTGTCTTTGTGCAGGATCTGTGTCAGCTCTCTGTCGCGTATTGATCTGAAATATGATGGGCTGCAAACCTAACTTATGGCTTTAAACCACAGACTTGTGGCACATTTTTTCTGGAAAGCAAAACCCAGCCATTACTCTTGGCAGCACTCTTTTTCAAGTTTATACCCGGAGGAATGCAAAGCAAGTGCAGGCAGGGTTGATAGGTAAACTCACTAACCAAATTCGTCTCCTAATCCACCAAGCTGAAACTAAAATTGGGCTTCCAGTTCAAGACATGCAGAAGGCATAGTTCAATAGCTTGAGCTGAAGAAAAGTGCATTTATTTCCAGTATGGTGGGAGAAAAGGAGATCTTATCACTCTTTACAGCTACCTGTGAGTGTAGTGGGGTGGGGGTCAGTCTTTTTACCCAGGTAACAAATACAAAAGGAAATGAACTCAAGTTGCACCAGGAGAGGTTTACATTGGATATTCAGAAATAATTTTTTACCAAAAGGGTGGTCAGGCATCAGAACAGGCTGCTGAGGGATGTAATGAAGTCAGCAGCCCTGGAGGCATTTGAAAGATGTGTAGATGTGGCACTTGTGGAAATGGCTTAGTGTTGGACTTGGCAGTGTCACATTTACAGCTGGACTCAGTGATCTTTTCCAATCTAAACAATTCCATGATTCCATGATTCTACTCCTCATCCTTTCTGTGGACTGTGACCAGAAGACCCTGTCATACACTCCTCTGCACAAAGACCTGGTCCCGCAATGTTGAGGGCACAGCTGTTCCCTTCCCCCAAAACAGATTTGTCTACTCAGACCCACTGACATCAACCTTGTTAATCCATTCCACCAAAAGTCTACAGAAAGATCCTACATTCACTAAAACATTGAGGTGTTTCTGTCTAGACCTTCTCTGCAGTGAGCTTTCAAAGAAACACAAAACATAGAATTTACTGCATAAGAACTAGATTTTTTCACTTTTTAGGCAGCGAAGCATCGAAGTGCCTAAAGGGAAAAGACAAGAAGGGAACAGGGTTTGTGCAGAACTCCTTCCCATCCACCTGTTCCCTCAAGATATAGCTTTGACTTTATGATTGTTTTTAGTTAATGCAATGACTTCCTGGGTTGCAAGTAACACTCTGTGACAGTTTTTATTCCCAAGTATCTCTTATATTTCCCAGTTTCCCCACTGTGATTCCCACCCATCTTGCCCCTACAGTCACAACCAAAGTCTCCCTGAATTTCCTCACTTCATTTGTTCAGTATCTGGCAGGTAAAGAGAAACTTCCCACCCACTCCTTTCTCTTTATGTGGACAGAAAACAGCTGTGAACAAAAATGCACCAAGAAAGCACTTTCTCTTACATTAAACTTGCTGTTTCTGAACAGAGCTCTGAGCACCCCAAAGCCCCGGGCAGCTCACAGGGCACTGCTGTTTTGACTTCCCCAGCAAGAGACACCATTTACATTGCCCCAACTTGCTGCAGCCTTTGACTGATGGTGATTTACTGTGCCAAAGCTGCAAGAGTCAGGCATCTGATTAGCAAGGTAAGGGCCAAAAACTACTTGATTTAGGTTTGTCTTAACCTCAGCTATTCCTAGATTTTGTCAGTCTTTTAACATAGCACGTTTATCCCTGTAAGGAATGTCTCTGCATGATTAGCATGTGGCTTCAGTGTTTTTTCTCTAATTCTGACTTGCACACAGATTTGTTAATTTGGTCAGCCAAGAAAAACAGAAAAAGTTCTGCTTTTGGTTTGGAGAGTCTCCAATGGCTATTTATGAAGTTGGCGATGGCATTCCATATATGTGTGTATATACTTTATATATGTGTGTATATATATATGTGTATATGTACATAATTCTGGTTTCAAAGGATGCTGTATCACCTGGGTATTAAGCATGTTCGGTGAGATTCCGTGATTACAGAGTCCCTTGTACTATTTCTAGATTTTTTATGTTGTTTTTCTTTTCATAATTCTATATGCAACCTGATTCAATAATTATAAAGGAAAAAAAAACACTGTAGGGGACGGCAAAATACTTGTTCTTCACAAATCTATCAAAATACAGGAGGACTGGTTTTGTATTTGAGTGAAAATGTCAAGAAAAAAAAATTGTAAAGTTATTTGGTTCGGTTTCTTAATAATTGCAAGAGCTATAATTTAAGATGCGTAATTCAACCCAATATATAAAATTAGTCCGGGGCTCTTTTTTTAAAATGATGTCTGAAAAATAAATTTAAGCCAAAGAGGACACATTAGAACAAAGGTAACTGAAAATTTGAAGTCAATTTCTAAACTGTCCATCTAGATGAACGATTTTATCAACTCAAAAGATTAACACACCCACAGTCCTTCTAGAGAATGAAGTGAGTTAAATTAAGTGTGAATATTTTTAAGTATGAGCTACTAAATAACTGGTTTTTATCTAATGCACATAATGTTCTGCCTACAAAATTCTCCTCCCTCCACCTCCATTTTATAGTCATCCAGAGAGGATATGAAGAAAGTTGTGATACATTTCCATTATTCTGCTTTAAAAAAAAAAAGTGGGGGGAAAAAAAGAAAGAAAGAAGGAAGTTATAAAAGGTTTGTTTTTATATATATAGGCCTTGTTTTAACACACATACCACTGCAATAAAAATTGCCCTGGGATATATGGCTCACTCGAAAAATTAAGAGATAGGTTAGAAAACAATCACAGTTATATTTCCATTTATTTCTCTTCCCCTTTCTTCCTCCCATCTTGTATCCTGTGTTGTTGAAGAGAACAGATGGTTAAGTAATCAACTAGGTGTGAAAATATACAGTGATGTTGCTTCACACATCTGATAACAGCAAAGGCCCATTTTTGGATGTCTCTTGGAAAAAAGAGATGTGATAGGATTTTGAAATTAGATTTATCTTGTTAGGAAAAAATCTACTTTCTATATATAATTGAAATTGACCTAATTCATGAATTATGCTAATGCCATTGTACCAACTAAATTTACACACCTCTCTGTGTAGAGAGCTAAGGCACATTCATAATCTGGACCTTCCCTGCCACCAAGATTGTGCCATCTCCTGTAAACAGATGAAGAAAAGACTGCTGACAACTAACTGAAGTGCACAGGATCAAATGCCTCAGAGGTTTCTGTGCCTACCTGTCACTTTGGCTGTGAAAGTACAAAATTTAGAACCACAAAATCACTGGTGCCGAACTCCGAGGGATCTCTGTGACTGCAGGAATGTCTCGGGTGACCACATTTCAGCTGCTGGGTTTGCAATAATCCCCAAAGCTATGAAACCTACAAGCTGCTTAGTGCCTGAAGGTGGGCAGGATTAGTCTCTTCTTTGCTCTTGTACCTCCCTGAGCCCAGGGAAAGAGCCAGTGCTGGTGCTAGGGGTTATTCAGACACAAAATCTGGTGCTATTTCTTTTTTTTTCTGTCATAAAATAGATGAAACCACAGAATAAGGCTGTCTCCTTCTTGATCTACTATTTGTCCTGACATTAATTTTTGGGCAGTAATCTGAGCAATAACTCAGATGCTATAGGAGAAACAGAGGGGGCTGGTACCCCTTTGATCCACTGCTTGCCATGAGCTGTCTGCTGCAGCGAGGCTGGGGGCTTTCAGACCTCTTTTTCTGAGAGGAATAGAAGCCACTTGTCTCACAAGATAGTTGTTTAACATTCAGATGAGATGGAAAAAATGCAGTAATCTCTATTCAAAATAAATTACAAAGGGATAAATTCCATTGTTTGTGATTTCCTTGAGAATCGAAGGTTCCCACTTTCTGAGGAAGCTTTCCAATCATGATATATCCATGAAAGACTAAGATATGTCAGCTGCATCAGTAGTGGCTAACAGTTCAATGATTGGACTCCATGATCTTGGAGGTCTTTTGAAACCTTAAAGATTCTATGATTCTATAAATTTTAAGAGAAAATAATGACTCAATTATTTCTACCTATAAAATAGGTCTCTCTCTTGGCCATTTGTCTTCTGTCTGGCATTTTCTGTATCTCAACCTTTTGTTTGATTGATTCCGATTGACTTTCTCCATGTGAAAACAGAGTATCTTTTTATACAGAGAATGGCAGCTCAGAGTTTCCCACTGATGCCACCACCATGTCCTTCACACATACATGTGATGGTCCCCGTGGGTTTCAGTGGGTAGCCAAAGCTGTGGCACAGCTCCCTCACAAATGACGTGCATCCCTTTTTCTCCATTGTCTGCTCTTGACAGCTTGTCAATGGCTCACCCTGTCAGGGGAGACATCACTTCAAAGCACTTTGTTTGCTTGAAGGGAAAATAATGTTGATATGATCAGAGGTAAAGCAATAGGCACAGAAGCTGCCAAGACAGCTCCACATGCTCGTACACACATGCACTTTGTTGTCGTTCAGACTCTTTATTTTCCTGGAGGATGTCAAGGGTTTTTTAACAGAGTATAAAAATAATATTGCTCCAGGCAAAGAATAGGCAGAGCAATAATGAAAACTGGCAAGCGGTGATGGTGAAAGGCAACACACTGCACGTCTTTATGAGAACATTTCTTTACCTCATCTTTCAAACTGGGAGAGCATAAGCTGAAGGGCAAGGCAGAAGCACATATGCTTGGAAGAGAACATTTTCCGAGAGCCAGAACAGAGTATGCAGATTCAGAATTTCCTAGAGAGAACGAAGAGTCATATTCAAACTCCAGTGGAGATTTGATGTGTGTTTTTTAGGTCTGACATTTATCTTTTCTATTCTATTGGTTTCTCAAAGTGACATATGCAAACCCAGAAGGTTTTGAAACAGAAGACCCACGCACACATACACAGGAACAGGACACCATTTATCTAAATTCTAAATATCACAATTTTTAAGGGAGTCTTGTGATTTGGGGAACACAAATCCTGGGGTTTAACTTCTTGTGGTGCCTTGAGAAGAGTGTTCTTACTCCTTGCAGTCTATTCTTAATTTGTTTTCAGTACAAAAAAGAGGAGAAATGTGACTGACCTGACCTGTTGGCAGTTTGCGGTAAAACATGGATTAATGGAATCAATACTTTAGTGAATGTATCTGGTTTTTTCTGCCAAGAAACCACCACAGATTATTGATCTGACTGCCCTCTTCCCTAAATGGATACAGAATGGATTTTACTTCCAATCCTCCAGCTGAGAGCTGGAGAGGAGAAATATAACCCAATATGTAAACTCGGTAAGATATAGGAAGATATTTCAACGGTCTGTCAGTACAAATGTTTTTTCAGTGATAAGGGAGTTCAGGAAAATGTGCAAAACGGAAGATAAAGCCTGTGAACATTGTTACATATTAAATTGACGTAATATCCACTCGAAAATTCAGTAAGCCAAATACTCTATGTTTTCTGATCTAGAAGCTATAAAAACTAGTCAAGAAAACTTGTCAAGCATGTATACTTAATAAATATGGTTTATATGGACCCAAATATGTCTATATTCTCATCTCAGATAAATACAAGTAAAGAGTAACAGGCATAGAAAATGTTAATTTTAGGAAGCGTTATTTTACCAAACTGATGTCTGTTTTCCCTCTGCACCACTGAGGGAAGCTGTTCAAGGAACATCCTCTTATGAACATTTTGTACAAAGCTGTACAGCTTCAGAAGCAGTGTAATTTGTGCAGTGAGCACAAATACCTTTAGAGTATCTTCTTTCATTCTGTAAAATTTGGCCAAGGATGTCAAGAGCAACAAGGAAAGGTACACTGTTGATTAAAGGAAGACTTGGGAAAATGTTGGCCCTCCAGAAGGAAACAGGAGCCTTGGTTACTTGGGATATGGAGAAGACTGAGGTGTTCAATGAATTTTTTGCCTCAGTGTTCACTGGCAAGTGCTCCAGCCATGCTGCCCAAGTTGCAGAAGGCAAAGGCAAGGACTGTGAAAATGAAGAACCAACTGCTGTAGGTCAGCACAAAGATGCAGGGCTGGAGCTCCTCTCCAATGACCACGGGCTGGGAGAGTTGTTCTGCCAAGAGAAGAGAAAGGTCCAGGGAGACCTCAGAGCAGCCTTCCAGTTCCTGAGGGCAGCCTACAGGAAAGCTGGTGAAGGACTTTTCACAAGTCCACGTAGCAATAGGACAAGGGGTGATGGATTTAAACTGAGATAGGGTTGATTTAGATTTGATCTTTCAAAGAAATTCCATCCCTGGAAGTGTTCAAGGCCAGGTTGGATGGGAGTTGGAGCAACCTGGTCTAACCAGGTCTCCCTACCCATGACAGAAAAGTTAGAACTAGATGATCTTTAAGGTCTCTTCCAATCCAAACCATTCTGTGATTCAATGGGAAAAGGATGCTCTCCTCTCCCTATGCCCTCAGCTGAATGCTGGCAGTGGGGAGAGGGGAATGTGGTGGTGGGAACAACCAGATGCAGTGCACATGAGGCATGTGTGACAAGATATCATGTGAAGCTTGAAGTATGGTATAAATGCCAGCAAGATTATAAAGGATGATGAACTGTTTTGATACTACTTCCGTGTCATTTCTGCATCAAAACACATGGGTATTATCACCTTGACATTCCTGTTCCTTCTGATTTATCTCACACATTGCTGCTTTGAAGATGCTGCTGGTTAATTACTGAGGGGTTCATATAGGAGGAAGGCATCTGCAAAAAACAATAGGTTGCTCATTGTTTCCTAGAAGGATTTCATGTAGTGCTGAACAGGGCAAAAAGATGTCCTCCCTCAAGCTCTAGAGCTTCAGACAAATCAGTGAGGGGAACAAACGCCCTGACTTTTTTCTCATGGTGGGTCAGACAGGGAAATGTTGCTAGGGAAGCTAAAAGGCTGTCATTCTCCATCAAAATCTACCCTTCATGCATAAAATGCATCTTTGGAATTAAAAAGAAATGCCAGACTTTTATCATTGTCTTCATATCAGCCTCTCCTATATAGCCCCATTGACTAGTATTTTCTCCAAGAACAGGTCTCATTTCATTCTTTGTGATTTACAGATACCATAATCTCTCGGCTGATTATAGATCATAGAATCAAGGATTAATTTTGGTTGGAAAAGCCCTCTACGATTATCAAATCCAATTAACCCAGCACTGTTGAGTCCACCACTAAACCACATGCCCAACTGCTACATCTACTCATCTTTTAAATACTTTATTTATATCGTACCATTCATTTATACCGTACGTTTTAAAAAGGGACAGTAACTCCACCACTGCCCTGGGCAGGCTGTTTCAGTGCTTGACAACCCTTTGGGTGAAGAAATTTTTCCTAATATCCAATCTAAACCTCCTCCTCAAGACCATTTCCTCTTGTCATATCTGTTGTTACTTGGGAGAAGAGACCAACCCCCACCTGGCTACAACCTCCTTTCAGGAAATTGCAGAGTGAAATTCCAGGTCCCTCCAAACTTCCTTTCATGCTGAACAATCTGAGCTCCCTCAGCTGCTCATCAGGCTTGTGGTCCAGAGCCTTATCCTGCTCTATTGTCCTTCTCTGGACTCATTCCATCACCTCAATGTCTGTCTTGGAGTAAATGGCCCAAAACTGAACACAGAATTCCAGGTGCAGCCCCACCAGGGCCCAGCAGAAAGGGATGATTAATTACTGCTCTGGTCCTGCTGGCCACACTATTTCTGTTACAAGCCAGATGCCATTGGTCTTCTCGGCTTCCTGGGCACAAACTGGTTCCTGTTCAGCCACTGTTGACCAGCACCCCCAGATCCTTTTCCACTGGGCAGTTTTCCAGCCCCTCTGCCCCCAGCCTGCAGCAGTGCACATGGTTGTTGTAACTCAAGCATAGGACTTGGCACTTGGCTTTGTTGAACCTCACACAATTGGTCTCTGTCAGTCGATCCAGCCTGTCCAGATCCCTATGTAGAGCCTTTCTACTCCCCAGAAGATCACCACTCTTTCCCAACTTGGTGTCATCTGCAAACTCACTGGGGGTGCATTCAACCCCCCTGTTGAGGTCATCGATGAGTATGTTAAACAGGACTCACTCCAATTCTGTGCCCTGGGGAACCCCACTAGTGACTGGCTGGAACCTGTGGAAGCATTCCCCACCTCTGCCTGGGCTCAGCCATCCAGCCAGTTTCTTACCCAGCAAACAGTGCACATATCCAAGCCACAAGCAGCCAGTTTCTCCAGGAGAATGCTGTGGGAAACGGCATCAAAGGCTTTACTAAAGTCCAGGTAGACAACATGCACAGCCTTCCCCTCATCCACTGGGCAGGTCACTTTGCCATGGAAGTTCAGGTTGATCAACCTGATCAAGCTTTCACAGACCCCCTGCTGGCTGGGCCTGATCCCCGGGTTGTCCTGCACACGCCACATGATGGGACTCAAGATGATCTCCGTGACCTTTTGCAGCACTGAGGTCAGGCTGACAGGTCTGTAGTTCTCCAGATCCTCCCTCTGGCCCTTCTCATAGATGGGCATCACATTTACCAACTTCCAGTCACCTGAGACTCCCTGGTTCACCAGGACTGCTGGTAAATGATTGAAGGTGACTTGGTGAGCACTTCTGCCAGCTCCCTCAGGTGGATCCCAACCAGACCCATGGACTTCTGTGCCCAAATGGTGTAGCAGGTCACTCACCATTTTCCCTTAGATCATCAGGGCTTCACTCTGCTCCCCGACCCTGCCTTACAGCTCAGGGGTCTGGGTACCCAAAGAACAACTGGTCTTGTTATTAAAGGCTGAGACAAAGAAGCCATTGAACACCTCATCCTTTTCCTCATCCTTTGTCAATATGCTTCCTGGCACAGCCAATAAAGAATGAAGAATCTCCTTACCTCTCCTTTTGCTGGTGACATATGTATCGAAAAATANTTTTTTTTTTTTTAAATCTGGCAGTAGCCAGATTAAATTCTAATTGGGCTTTAAGACTTCTAAATTTCTCCCTATATAGCTTCACAACATCTTTGTTGTCCTCCTGAGTTGCCTGCCCCTTCTTCCAAAGGCTATAAACTCTCCTTTTCTTCCTTGAGTTCCAGGCAAAGTTCTCTGTTTAGACAGGTTGGTCTTCTTCCCAACTAGCTCATCTTTAAGGTGTAACTCTTGATAAAAAATCATCTGAATTTAAAAGTTTATATGTGTTTAGCATGGGGAGATTGAAAACGCAGTGTGAAAACATGCTAGTTAACCCCCTTGAACAGCGTGTTTAGATGAAGTGCACAAATTACAGTCCCCATTTCTCACATCTCCTGATAAACAAATCAGGTTTTCTGCATCATAGAATCATAGAATAATTTAGGTTGGAAAAAATCTTTAAGATCACTGAGTCCAACCATTAGCCCAGCACTGCCAAGCCAGGTAAATCCAACTCCCATTTTCACTTCCTCTGCAATATCCAGGAACAGAAGATAAAAGTGAGAGGTTGCTATCTGCTAGGCCACTGATAAATAGCAGTCCCTGGAAGTCTTAACAATAAAGCCTTGTGCTGCACACAACCCATCCCTTCCCTTGCCAGCAGCTCTTGATGCTGTGAGTAGTTCATGCTGCTTTGAACCTCAGTGGCTGGAGGTTCATGTGGCCCTTAAAGCAAAGGGCAACCTTATGCCCCAGCTCACATTTTGTGTAACCCTCTGTACTCAGAGGGGATGCCCAGGGCAGGAGCCAGCAGCAAACAGCAACAGGGTGCAAACAGAAAATAAATCTAACAAGCACTGGATGGACTGGAATTCAATGCACTTTAGAGCATCTCATTTTCCTACTATCAACCACAGGCCAATTAAAGCAGCAGAAATACAGAGCATCACTGGTGCTCAGTGATTCACGGAGGCACAACAAAACTGCCTCTCTTGGAGCCTGTGGACTGAGACTCTGTGATCAGTTTTTATTTATCTCAGGAAGACTGAGAGAGTGCAGCTGTTGTGGTTTAACCCCAGACAGCAACCAAGCCTCACACAGCCCCTCGCTCCCTCTCCCACCAGAGGACTGGGGAGAGAATTGAAGGGTAAAAGCCAGAGAACTCATGGGTTGAGATAAAGAGAGTTCAATAGGGAAAGGAAAAGCTGTGAACACAAGGAAAGCAAAACAAGGAATTAAGTCATCTCTTCATCTCTTCTGGCAGGTGTTCAGCAATCTCCAGGAGAGCAGGGCCCCATCACACATAATGGTGAGTTTTCAGGACAAACACCATCACTCCAAATGTTCCCCTGCTTCCTCCTTCTTTCCCCCACTTTATATAATGAGCTCAATGTCATATGGTCTGGAATGTCCCTTTGGTCAGTTTGGGTCACCTGTCCTGGCTCTCTCCTCACAACTTCCCATGCACCCCCAGCCCCCTCACCAGCATGGCAGCACAAAAAACTGAAAAGCTCTTGGCTCCAGTGAAAAAGCATTTTCTGTGAACCTCTCAGACTAGACAAAATGTCCTAAGTGAAGACTTTTATTCCTTATTTATAACCAGCATTTCACTTGCTGCCACTTTTGACACCTGCCTCTTGATCTTTTCTTCATGCATTCAGCATGCATGGCTCCATCTTCTCTGAGAACCTTAAACTGTGGGAATCTGCACTTACCTGTCCAATAGTTTTCTGTTCTCCAGGATGCCTAGCCTCATAAAATAAAGACAGATAAAGACTCCTTGTGTCCAATTCATCTGACACATAGTAAATAAAGGCAGATAAAGACTCCTTTTGTCCAATTCATCTGACACATACAAATGTCTGTAGTGCAAGTGTCTCATTGTTTTCATGGATGAAAACTGGAGCCTGGGTTGATCTATTTATACATAGATATCTCCACCAGGCTTGTCTAAAGTTAGGTGAAATGAGTCCCATCCATTATAGAGAGTGAATGGTCTGGACAACATACAGAAGAAATGCAAAAAATTAGGTGCCAGTCTCATTTCAAAAGATGTGAGGTGGGATTTGTCCCACCTTGCTCTAAATGTTTTCAATGCATATGTCTAAATTAGGTTTTCTGGACTCCTTTACACTCAGTGGACTCAAATAGACACTTCTAAAGTGTAATTTGTTGTGCCTATTTTAGCTGTCAAGAGAAGATGAGAACAGTGACTCTCCATTAGTCGACAAAAAAGAGAATCCAGACAACTATCACAGGCATGTCTGTGGACAATCTGTGTGCCTAAAATTAAGATGGATTATTCCCAACGCTGCACTTATCTGTATCATAGTATTTCCATTATTCAGAGTTTTACTGGTATTAATTCTAGGTTTTTGAATAAACATAGTCCTAAAATTCCAGCACTGCGTTATTCCATGGTGTATATCTCTGTGATTCATACCTCAGTGAAGCAACTGACTGCCTCTGGAAGGGCACAGGTGGGGTTTGACTTCTAAAGGTTGCTGAAGTAATTGAATGGTTTTCATCCAAGTGCATCCCTGTACAAGGTGCAATTCATTACAGCCATATTAACATTCTGCAAAGACTCAAAGTGACCTGGAGGGTTTTTGTCTTCAGGCCTTATTACAATGCAAATAAGCAGGTGTATCACTTAGACTATTCCACAAGTAGGCCTCTTCATTCAACATGCTGATAATGATGTGCTAGCCTTCATCTGTGCCCGCAATGGGTGACACCACAGGCAACATAGGTAACAAAAACCCCAAGTGGATACACCCCAAATCTCTGGAGCAGACTACCAGGAAGGAGAAAAAAAAAAAAAAAAAAAAAAAAAAAAAAAAGAAAAGAAAAGCAGGGAATAGACTGTAAACAGAAAGGTAGAGAATATTCACCAAGACTGTAAACAGAAAAATTGAGGAAATTCAGGGATCTAATTCCCTGTGTAAGAGCCATTTGCATCCTTGGTTTCCTTTGCAGGCACAGTCATTTCATTCTTACTGCCACAGGCAGAGACTAAGTTTTCCATATGAAATGGATATGATAATGCAGCTAAATGATTCACAGACAAGAGTGAGCTAAATTTTAGACATCTCAGATCATGGGCAGAACTCTAGGACAGGTCTAAAATAGCAGCACAGACATGCCTGCAGATTCCATGAAACAAATGGCCAAGACACGCCTTTAACAGCTCAAAGCAGCATCCAATTTTGGTTGGGCAGTATGCCAGCTTGTACCTTAATTTCCCAAAATAGGAGTTTAGGAGTACTGGTAGATTTTCAGTCAGAATCCAGAATCTTTTTGTCTCTCAAGTATGTCTTTTAGAGCACATGTGTTTTGTAAGTCCCTACTCTGAAATATCCAACATCTCTCACCTTCTGGCACACATGCCTGTAAACTGAGGTCAAAAGTGAGGCAGGGATGGTCACCAGCTTATAAAAAGATGGAATCCAGGGACAAGAAGGAGATGATGCACTGACTGAAGTGCTTGGAAGACGTGTTTCTTTCTTCATATGTGCGTAGTTCCTCTAAAGGAAACATTTGGCCTTTCTGTGCCTCAGTCTGTAATGTTTAACTAATGTTAATAAGCTACCCTATGCCATGCAGACATAGGACACAAACTGATGAAGGCCCGTTCTGTGTTTTGTGATTGCAATTGACAGCAGCATATAAATTCCTGTAGATGGAATAGCTTTGCATCTGGGAAGGCCATGTAGCAAGGGCACACTAAACATGGAGAAACAGAGGCAGGGTATCTGACTTATTTTTCTTACAAATGTGAATGAGTCAGAAAGAATCTGTTTGCCTGCTTTGGAAAGAACAGCATTTTAAGGCAAGAATAAGGTTTCTGAACAGTCTTATGATTAAGGCATTAGACAAGTATTTGTAGTAACTAAAGGCTGAGATGTAACTGCTGAAGCTTCAAATATGATGAAGTCAAAACCACAAGACCCCTGTTTTTTCTGGAGTAAAACTTCAGTTACACTATTAAAATAAACCAAATTTTCTCTGTTTCTTTTCCCTCACACCATCCTTCCTTTTCCTTCCCTCCTTCCTTCCTCCTTCCTTCCTTCCTTCCTTCCCTCCTTCTTCCACCACTTGTCTCCTGTTAGGCTCAGCTCAGCTTTCAATACAGAAAAATACGTAATCCATTAACAAAAGCAGAATAGCTGATACTGAATTAAAAAATGTCTCCTGACTTGGGGACAATATAAATTAGAGATGTCAAGGACCTAGAAACACTGCTCATTTTTTCCCACAAAACCAGCTTTATATGCGAGTTTAAATGGTCAAAATAGTCCTCAACATCTTCAGTTAGAGCACCAACTACCATGAGCTGTAAATACAGTAAACCTGCAGCACTGGCATAGGCAAAATTTTCTCTTTGAAATTGTGCTCTGTCTGCTGTATCCTCTGTCCTATTCATGCACATATTCCAGTTGACAATTTTTCTGGGTGAATATATTTAATGACAACTCTTTAATTCATATGAACCAATTAAAGGTCTCTGCTAATTTCTTACAGTATGTCCAGCAGCATAAGCAGTATTATAAAAGGGAGAGATGAGAGAGGTAATTAGGGTTTTGTGATTTATTAGCTGTCCCCTGTACTATTCCAAAATCAGTTAACAGGACTTGTGGTAACCTACTTACTTGGATTTAGTAAAGAAACTCACACTAAGGAGACCAGCACTGCTGTGGCCTAAACTGGTTATTTAGAGACTGTGACAACATGTCATTTCTTGAAATTCATCCCTGTGTTTTATTGAGATGAAACATTCTCAGGTACTTGGGGCTTGTATAGAAAATTTATTTATGACGTCTGGGGATTTTCCCTTCCGGAATACTAAGAAAAAATTCTGATCCTATTGGCTTGAGTGTAAACACAGAGTAACTTCACTGACGTCAGCAGTGTAAAAGCCATATGCTGCTCCTCCTGGAGCTGGCTTCGAATGAACTAGGAACTGATGGGCACCATGGACCTTCTGGGTAAAAATGAGACAGGGTCTGTTTGCTAAATCTTTACTGGGTGAACTTTCTCGTGGTAAGACTTTATTGTACCATGTTGCAGAGCCATATAGAGAAAAAACTTGGGGCAACTCTGCCTAAAAATTGGTTGATTCACAATGAAGAGAGAACAGGATACTTCAGACATCTTGCAAAATGTAAGGCTAAATGAGAAGGTAAAAAACCAGCTGGATAATATGCCATGTTTATTCCTTGTTTGATCTTTAATACCTGGCCCATGTTTGGAATGACAAGTGGCCAAGCTTCACTTCCATTAGACTTGTTTCAGTCACAGACATTCAACATGCAATAATAAAGAGTGAAATATTTCTGCAGGGAATTGTTGGATAAAATTACATTCCTACTTTTCCCCAGAACTTTTAAGTTCATGGGGGGAAATGGAGCTAGAAGAAAAGGACTGTGATTTTAAGATAATAAAATTATTTTTTACTTTGTTATGTTCTAAATCTTTTACTGTAGTAACTGCAGTACATTAGGCAAAAACTAATCTTTAAGTACACCCTCAATCACATTTACTTCTGTTCAGCAAGAAAGGAAGAAGGAAAATTAATAGTTATGACAGGTACTAGTCTGCTTATACTGGTGTAGATCCATGCTGTTGAAGAGCACGTTGTGCAGCTTTGCAAAGGCAGTGATTACCAAAAGCCCTAATCACCCTTAAACACACTCACAGCTCTTTTCTTCACTCAGATATGGCAGCCTTATAACTCAATACATTTCTCCAGCCAGTGTGTCTAGAAATTACTATGATAATGTACCAGATATGCTGCCGTCACACTTCATCACTTCTTATTATGTACAGCATCAGGTACTGAGTTGATGGGTTTATAATCAAATCTCTTGTACACAGCTTGTTTTTGGCCAGATAGAAAAAAAATTGCAGTGCAAATTTTACACCTGAGCCACATGTTTATGGGTGTAATGTGTGTCCCTATTTTGCTTTAACTGATCTTAAGTTAATTATTGACTACTTCTGCTAACCTTTATTAAACAAAGAGCTGTGGGTGGCCTGAAGACTGACTGATTTAAATGAGGCAAGAACAAAAGATGAGTATGACTCATAGATCATCAGTGCTAAGCCTTCAGCTAGCAATCTTCAGTCTGATGAGCCTTTCAAACATCTACTCCAAGTCCTTCTCACCCCTTCTGCCTTCAAAGCCATCAGACCACAAAGGATTAAATGATACAAAACACTATATTCCAAAACTGGAAGAAAGCCTAAGAAATCTATGGTGTTTCTGATTCAAGGGCAATGGAGGATATAACCATTTAGAGTTATTGAGGAATAAAAATCCTTCCTCAGAAAACTCCTAAACACCGTAGGGAAACATTTGATGCCTTGATCACTAAGCACCCATTGGTGATATAAGAGGCAAATTATTGAGAGACTTGTGGTATATCTCTTATGCTGTTACCTTCAATGTTTTATACTCCTGCAACAGCAGGTGGTTCGTAGGGTGAACTGAGATCCCCATAGAAATAAATGCAAAAAACCCACAGGACAGTCTGTTGGTGAGAAAATCCACTGAATGAGGTTACTTTGAGCAAATTTCACTGACCACGATCATGGAACACTTCTCATTTGCAATAAAAGCAGTAGGACTCTACATTCAGTGTCTTGTCTCCAGCTTTGCCACTCATCTTTTTTCTAAAGGAGGAATGGAAAGAATAATGGCAGTCAAGTTATTCAGAAGAGAGAAAAGATATTCTTGGCCTTGGGAGACAAACAGCAGTAATTTGGATTTACCATGTAAATCACAGTTATGCATCCTTTCATATCCTCCTGCCTGCATTTTGGGGAATATCAACACATTAAAAATCCATAACTTCCTCTCGGAGAGTTCAATTTTTCATTCTGGGTTCATCTCTCTGCTATAATTTTCCCCATAAGTTTAATTAGCTTCATGTTGGAATAATACAGTATTCAGACCTTGTCTGTCTTATTTGGGAAGCTATTTCAATGCTTGTGATGTCAGTTAATTTTTGGTGTAAATATATCTGTGATAAGTTTGTCTTCATGATTTTCTGCCAGAATCATCATCTAACATAAATATTTCTACTCTATTGCTACTGTTAAATGTTTCCTTCTCATGCCAAAATGTACTTACATGAAGTAATTAATTTCCCTCTCACAAGACTGAATAAGCCAAGCTCTGCTGATTAATCTTTTAAAGTGTGTTTAGTATTTCCCCAATCATTCAAAGAGACTTTTATAGACTCTGCTTGATATGTGATTTACATACATGTTTCTACATCAGGCCATCTTAAGGTTTATGCAGTGGATTTAAAATATTACTTACTGTAAAAAACCCTCTAATTTGATATATCCAATAGCAGTATTATATCTTTGCATGACCTCACCACCTTAAAAATTCATACTTGTCTCAAGAGCAACAGGAATCCTAAAGATATCCAATTTCTTTTGTTGCTACCCAACCACTACAGAACAAATTATTCAATGAATCTCTAAATTAAAGACTTTGCACTGTACATAATTTGTATTTTTCTGGTCAAAAAAATCTTTCCTTGTATGATGATCTGTCCCTTGCCAATGGCCTCCAATCATGTATAGATTTCATAGCTATCTCCCATTCCAAGGTGTAAGAACACGCTCTGTTGTGTACACTCAGTAGGTCTAAGGACAGCCATGGAGGAATAGAACTAAGAACAGCTCTCCACTCACATCTTATTCACATATCCTTGAACTACTTGGAGTATTTGTTCAGTTTGAATTATTTTCAGATTATGTTGCATACATGTCCTGAAACATAATAATTAAGCCAAAACAGAGTTCCTGCAATGGTATTTCCATGTTATCAGCTTTACCTTTCAGTGCCTCTTCAGTATGTCAGGCAAAAGAAAATACATTAGTTTATGTCTTTACTTCTGAATGGCATTCCAGCATTCAGGAATTAAGGTGTTAGTATAATACCATCAGATTGTGTGCTATTTCTGTGCTAGAGATGCTGGAAAGTGCCAGTCCAAAGCAAAGGTACCTACACAGAAATACTGGCTTTTTCTATTTGACTCCTCTGTTACATTGCAGGTATTGCAGAAGACAAAGTCTGACAAATTTAAGGTTGCTTTTAACTACAGGATTTTCTTCTTTAGTAGCTGCTTTAAGATCCACAAGGAGAAAAAACATTTTTACATCAAAACTAAATGTGTGCACCATGCTCCAGAGGTTAGAAAAGTCCTTGTCTTTGGTTTGGATTTATTTTTATGAGCTGTAAATAACTTAATCACTGCATTTTTTAATCTTTCTTAATGATATATTAAAGCAAAGTTTCCTTAATAGAATGTATTTATCAGACCAGGCCTTGTAGCAAAGAAAAATGATATAATAACTTAGAGCAAGAGATTCAAGATGCATAGTTTGATTAAATTCTCATCAAAATCCATGGGAGTTCATTGGAGTTTCAGAACCTGACTTCTTTAAATACAAAGTTTTTGTTAGCAGGCTAGCTAATCTTTTCACTTTGGGGATTCAGTTTCATGCCTAGTTTAACCCAGTTTATGGATGGGTTCCTGGAAAAAGGGGTGGGTCTGCCTCTCCTCCCCGTCTCAGCTGGATGTTCCCAGAGCTTCCCACAAGACCATCTGATTGAAAATCCACTCATAAATCCACAAAAGTGGGTTTGTTTTCAGCCACACTTCCAACACCCCAGTCTGACTAACCAAACACATGTCCTGACTTTAGGAAAGTGGGTGACCAAATGCTTGGCTGAGACCCAGGGGAAAGGCAAAACTGCCTCCATCAGCAATGGTACAAATCAGCTGCACTGAATGGGAAATTTGGCTCACCCTTACGTCAAACTGCCATATGGTTTGGTCATTTGCAATTTACAATATTACCTTTTAATTAACACAGATATTTTCTACCTTACACTGGAAGCTATTTAGTTATTTTTATTTCAGACAATGTTAAAGGCAGCTATCAATTACAGGGAATTGATGCAGCAGACAAGAAGGAAAAGATCAAATGTCGCCTTTTGCACTGAAAATTGAGGATCTACTGCCTAAAGCACTGGCTGTGTTGACAGTGCTTCAGTGGCTGCTAAAGGGTGTGAGCCAGAGGGATTCTCCCTGAGGACTGATTGTAAATGGCAGAGATGGGCTCTGGATCATCTGCTTTGGAGCATTTATATGTCAGAAGCAAGACAGAAAACAGAAACCTCAGAGAACTCAGGGAAAAGAAATCACTCTGAACATCTAAATATGCAGCAAGGAAACTCCTTTCTAAAATAACTTCACTTCTCCATGGAAAAAATTGGAATTGATCCAAAAATTGTATAAAGTCTCAGATCTTGCTATAGAAAGATCAAACCTTAATTGTTTACTTCTTATACTGAGATCATATAATCCTTTTCTTTCTTACTGGCCCATGTGTCTCATCTGGTCTTCATCTGAGCTCATTTGCTGTGCCTGGATTCCCACCCTTAAATTCTGTACAAATTACTCTCAGCTGTTATTGTTAACCAAACTGGCCAATAATGCACCTACTGCTCCTACCCTTCTCCCTCTCCTTCTGGCTGCCCCTTCTCATGTCCTGACAAGGAGTAGTCACTATTTCAAAGTCCCTAGGTCTCTTTTTGTTTTTTAATTGGTTTTCTTTTCTTCATGGACAGAAGTTTATGCTGGGATGTCAAACCAAGGAGCAGTAACCCCAAGCCCTTATCTGCAGTAATTAAATGGTTTCTTCCATATAAGCTGGTCTTCCTGATGTTTGCTTTTTGCAAAAATTCAGTTCTATATTTTATTTGAATACAGCTTAGGGCAGTATTTTAAAAAATCTGTGTGGAGGAGTTTAAGGTTTGGGGTTGGGTTTTTTTGAAACCAGTGTATTTCTTTACCTTTAGTAGTTTGCACTGTTTGGATTTAAACTGTTTGACAGTGTTTATCAAAAGTCTACACATTGCTTTCCCTGTCAAAGCCTTTTATTTTCACAGTGCTGTAGAAAGCAGCATAATGACTCCTCCACAACAACACTTCAGTTGCTTGACCTTTCGAAAATAAAGACGTTTTTTCATTAATTGCAGAGATTTTACAATTCCTCTTCAGCAAAACTGTCTTTTCTATTTTTCCACCTCTGTAAAGGAAAATATTCAACATCATCCTCTGTAGCCATTCACTGGGTAGTCCCAAAGGCTCACTTTCCTTTGGACAGCTAAGGGACCTTCCTGAATTAGGAGTGCAGTCATTCTAAATTACTGCCATAGTCGAAAGAGAGAAGACAGGGGCACATTCCCAAAAAGTAATTCAGAGCTCTTTGACTTGAGAGGTCTGTATCTCTCTGTCTGCAAGAAAAAAAAAAAAGAAAAGAATCCCAGGAACACCATGCAAAAACATACCACCAACTTTGCAAAGAGCATTGGGCAGAGAGGGGGCTCGAATACTCAGGAAGAGGCTGAACAGACCCCCAGTGTCCTCTCTAGGATAATAGAGACTGACATTACAAGCCATATCGTTTTATTCCACCCCAGTCATAATTAAAGATATTTCACAAAAACATAAATTCACCCATAAAAATCACCCAAAGGAGTTTGGAGGAATGTTTCACACGTATTTCAGCAAGACTGAGATACTCAGATCTTTTATACAGCCTGGAAATTTTCGTCTTATATGCCCATTAAACGTAAGACACCAAAAAAATTATCTTTAGATGAATGCTGGCCAAACATTCAGTGGAACAAGGACTGAACACCACTGAACCAGCAAATATGACAGTCCTTGTGTATTTTTAGAGATCCCTAATAATCTCTTCACAGATGGAAAAATGTAGTTTTAAAATAGCTCTGTTGCTTGGGCAAGCAAGTAATATCAATAGAGAACAGATGAGTCTATATTTTGCACCTTATACATTCTTGCCAAATTCACGATTTAATTTAAAGATTTATTAAGGATAAAGTGAGTATTTATTAAAATGAAATGAAGGGAGAAGCAAAGTCCTAGAGAATTCAATGACAAAATTTCATTTGAGTTACAAGAGGTCAGAATATCATTACTCAACAGCTTTTGTTTCTTGAACATTTCTTGTTTCCACTTATTTTTATTCCTTAAGTGACACAGGGAGTGACAATTGTTCTTTGCCCCCCTTCTCACCCAGCGCTACTGAAGTGGACTAGATGATTCAATCAGCCATCCACTAGAAATTCTATCCTGGTCCTGAAACAGCTTAAAAAGGGAATTTAAAGACCAAAAATGTTTCATTGGCTAATACCTAATCAATTCTAGTTCTTACATCTGACAAGGGTTCAATTGGCCTAAAAGCATGGGGGCCAGTCACACAGAATGGCTTCAAGACCACACAGACAAAGGGACTTGAGTGCCACACAGAGCAATGGAATCATAATCTTGACCCCATCTTTTCCTGTACCATCACTACAGACATGCTTTGCAATGTGCAACATGTTCCACTTATGTTTCAGTTCTAATGTGATCAAAATTTATCTTGTTTTAAGTTAAAGGTTGGACCAGATGTCCTCCAGAGGTTTCTTCCAACATACATTATCCTATTATTCCCACTACTCCATTGTTTTTTGTTGTTAATCTTTCCTTGTTGTCAAGTACAAAAATTGTTTATATATTTATTGGATTAAGAAAAATTATATTAATGTGGTGCAATAGCAACTCTGTAATTTCCTTTTTACCCTATTCTTGATCCAGCAGGAAAACCCTGTAATAAACTTGAAGCCAACAAAATCACTCCAGATATTTCCAAGTCTGCTTACACTGAAAGTGTTCAGCAGATTATTTATAGCAAATAAGTGATTTAGATATTCAGAAAATGTCTCTCACTTTGTGATTTTATGGTTAATGGCTTTAAAGAAAGAAACAAGGATTTGTATTTCTGGTCCCTTCTATCTATTTATCTGGATTTTTTTAAGCTCTTTCTTTGCAGACTGCATTATAATTTCAAAAAAGTTATAAGAAAGTGAGACTTCAGAGACAGAGATGCTTTTTAGTTTTCATCAGTTCTGCAGCATGGCCTCCAAACAAACTCCCAGCCTGCTGACCTTCTGTCAGGAAAGTATCGTAAATTGACAAGATAGTAAAATCCTCTAAGTTTTTATGTTGATATCAGCCTCACAGTCACGTCATAATTCCCTTAGTTCCTGAGTCAGCCTGACACCTTTACCTTTACCTCAGCTGCTCACCTGAGTGAACAACATTTAGCCAAGAGAAAAATATATCAGTTGATCATTTTTATGTTTTCATTCAAAACACATAAAGTTTAAGTTCATGACAGCAGCTAAAGCTAAATTCTGCATGGGCTCTGAAGAGTAAAGGAGATTTTTCATACTGCCACAGGTGTGCAAAGCTCTGTCAGGGGAATGCACAGAGATGACTTGGATCATTGTGGTCTTCAGTGTCCTCATGAGGGGAAGCGAAGGGGCAGATTCTGATCTCTTCTCTCTCATAACCAGTGACAGGGCTGGAGGAAACAGCATGAAACTGAGTCAGGGGAGGTTTAGTTTGGAAAAGGTTCTTTACCCAGAGGGTGGATGGGCACTGGAACAGCTCCCCAGGGAAATGCTCACGGCACCGAGCCTGACAGAGCTCACAGAGCATTTGGACAACACTCTCAGGCACAGGGTGGGATTCCCAGCGTGTCTCAGGCAGGGCCAGGAGTTGAACTCGATGACCCTGATGGGTCCCTCCAACTCAGCACGTTCTATGATTTTATCTCTGAAGCTATCTTGTTTGTTTTCCATGGTTCATTATTCATCAGTATTTGTACTCTCCTAATCCCTGGAAGTTTCAGTTATGCACCAGAATAAACAGCACATACACAGACATTTCTACATTCAAAAATTTAAGAAGGCTCCTACCCTAGAGAAGTCAGAGCTTGAAGAGATGGATGTTTACCAGGGAAAACCTTCCCTCTTATCCTCACTGATACAGCTGGGAGCAGTGGAATGTGGGGAAAGAGGATTTATCCATTACTAGTTTCACAGCAGCAGCCACACAGCTGTACAGTGCCACATTCAAGCTCATGTCCCTTTTGAGAAACTGTCTCTTACCTGTAATTATTTTGTACTTATTTCTCTACATGTATATTTAGATAGTTGTATATATATGATGTACACTTTGGTACAGAGTTAGATAAATAGACTTGAATCGAGGCATAAAAAACATACTGATAGCTCTTACTGCTACTAGAACTCACCTCTTATATTAAAATTCACTTTTAACAATAGATGAGTTAGATGACTTATATGAGTTCAAAGGTATTATGTTATCCTGGCAGATCTAACTAAACAGATAACAAATTTTGCTGGACTGGAACAGCAGGAAATGTCTAGGGAGTCAGAGGACCCAGAATTATGCCTATGAAATCATATTCAGTCCCTGAATACACTAAAATTCTTAAATTTACCTTATAAGTATTAATAACAATAATAATCATGCCAATCTTCAGTAAGACTGAAATAATGGTAGACTAGCCTCTGACTTATAATGCTCCAATGCCTGAGTAATCATCTTCTTAACTTTTGGTAACCTCTTATTGCACATCACGGGAACATTGCTTTGAAAGCTTTAAGCAAGCATAGCATATTACAGAAGGAAGAAATACTTAAATTTTCAAACCACTCTGCACAAGCATTTTGTGCTGTTACAGCCAATAGAGCCTGTGTTCACAGCTCACTATCACTTCAGCTCAACCCTATAGCCAGTCCCCCAAATTAATCAGAGCTGCACTATTCAAAAGCAGCACAACATGATTAATTAGAATTACTTGTTGTCAAACAAAAGAGACCTCCTCTATTGAGTGAAAGAATGGGAAGGTAACAGGAGGAAAAACAAATCCTGATAACACAAATGAATGGGAGATCTGTCCCACTAGGAAACATTAGCAAGAGCAGCAGAACTGAATAAGCTGGATAAGGCTGATTACAAGAGTTGGTTCAAACTTTGCTCGATGAACTGCATCCAGAGCAGTTTCTCTGAGGTCTAATAATATTTGAAGGCAGTCTGGAGGCTCCAGGACACTTCAAAAGCTTTCTGTCACTCCTGACCATCACTTCTCAAATACCATCATAATGGTTAACTTCGTGATGTCTTTCACCACCTCAACTGAAGAGGAAATTAACCAATTCAAAAAATGTCAGACACATAAGCAAAGCAAGATCAACTAAGTCCAACTCTCTGAGAAAACCTGGCTTCATGTGTATGCCACATCTGTGGAAGACAGAAAGAAAGGCTTTAAATAATGTCAAATGTGTTAGATTTGGACACCCCTCTTTTTCCTAGTAGTTGGTGTCTGTACCATCAGCTGTCCTAGTCCTACCTGTGTTCCAGTCGTCCTCTCCAGTCACCTTTTGGATTCTCCAGAAAGTCTATCCTCAACAAAAAGCAGTCAGGCCTGCCAACTCATTTCCTCTCTCCCCAAAATAACTCCAGTTTTGCAATCATTTAGCCTCCCTCTATTCCCATTCTAACTGGCCTAAGGTACAAAACTGCAAGGGAAACAAGATGAGAGGAAAGGGGCCAAATTAGGACAGATTTTTCCAGAAGCTTTTCCTACCCATTTATAAAACAAACCCAGCTCTGTCAAAGATGAAATCCACAGAAACTCTCCCCTCCCTTTCACACCCTGACTTTGACATCTATTGTGATGCACAAAGGTGAATATTTTGCTTCTCTGGTAGCCCTGAATGGCAGGATGCTTGACTGTAATCTGACATTCCTGTTGAGCATCACGTCTTTCTCCCAAGGAAGCATGCTGTCCCTTGGCATGTGACTCACTGCTTGTTGACACCAGCAGTGCTTTGCCCAGCCGCTCTGTGATGTTTTGTTTTGAATCCCAGTCAGGCAAAAGACAAGACCTGGTGAAGTCAGATCTCAGAGAGACCACAAAGGACATACCAACAATACCACTGCTTTGGGTTTCTATGTTTCTTTGACTGTAGATCATGTAACACGTCAGATTTGGATTTAAATGAGAAAGAACAGCTTGTCATGGCAGGGGGATGCAACTTAACAGCCTGAGTTCTTATTCTGCTTTTAACAACCACCTCTGAGTTGCCGTTTGCTGATCGGTTTTGAGTACAGTAGCTACGCCAGAGGCATTCAGAGCAGTTCCTGAAGTATATTTGTGTTTTGAGAGTCATCTTTATAGTACTTTGGACAACTTTTAAGTTAGTACTGAATTTAGTAAAACCTCATCCATTACAAGGTGCATATGTTGGTGATGTATCCAAATAAGCTGGAGTGAACTGTTGGACTAGAACAGGCCCTAAGGAAGAGGTTTCCCAATTTCTGCTCTGTTCCAAAATACTGCAGTTTTATTTCAAAAACACTGTGCTTTGGAAACTGTTTTTTGCCTTATCTGTCATTTTAAAAGAGCATTGGTTACTTGTTGACTGCTTTTTCTTTCTTTACCACAGAACTGCAGTGCTATGTATCAATATCTAACTGAAAGTGGAAACTAAGCCTTGATTCCCGTTCATAATAGGGAGAATCTTGATATTCCCCTCTCAGACAGGCAGAAGAAGCAAAACTTAAAGCTTGATGGAGTGTGCTTAGAAATCATGAATTCAAGCAGCAGAGTACACTGCAGAGCCCCAAACCTGGCATCAGCCTCAGCCAGTGACTATAAATGAGCACAAACCAACTCAGATTTGAATGCAGCATGTCAGGCAAGTATGACCCTGAATCTAAGCCTCTGAAACTCATCAGAGCTCATTAGCAAGGTCACAGTTTTGTGAATATCTGTCTATTCCCTTCCTGCTTATGACATGTTCTTCTCTGAGTGTCCATACACCACCTTCCACAATGTGCAATGAGGAGGGCAGCAATGCAGCAGGATCTGGACGATGGAAACCTGTTTATCCTCATTCATTAGCACAGCCACACCATTTGCAAAGATTTCTTGTTGATTTATTGGCTGATGATGGCAATTTTGCTCACCCTTGAATAAAAGGCTCTACAAGATTGGTCAGTCTTAGCTGAGAAAAATCTTCAACTTGATTGCTTTCCTCTGAATCCTTGGGTAGGATCTAAGGATGGCACAGGACCCAGGCATAGTAAAACCCCCAAATGCATGACTTTGTCAAGCTGGCTGTGCCAATGTGCAGGTATGCACAGAATGGCCTCATGAGGACGTTCAATGCTCCTTGGACAGCATTCTTGCTGCCTGCTCTGGTTTCTGATGCTGTGGTTCTTGCACTTACTGCCTAAAGAGCTAATTGGATTAAACTGACATGGAGTTATCTATTCTGCCACAGAATGTGGGAAATATGCTTATACCAACCCAATCCAACTCTGCAAGAATTAATTTCAGTGCTTTGTGTAAAAATATATGACAATAAATGTCCATTGTTTAGACCTTTCTCATCAATCACAAAGATGCAAAGACTCTGCTCAGTGCCATGAGACACGAACTGAGGTTTCTCTAGGCAAGTGGATAACTGCAATTAAACTCTGGAGGAAAAGCCCGATGGATTTGAGACAGAAAATTAGCCATAGCTGTTAGCAGCTTTGATGCAGTTGTTAGAAGCTGCTTTTGGTTTTTAATATAAGTAGAAAAAATCAATCACCCCGAACACTATTCTCTGTCTTTAAAGTATTTTAACATCTTTTCCAGTTCCCAAATTAGCAGCACAGACTGAAATACTGAAAGTAGTCCTTTCATTCTATAGATCTGGAGCCCTGGTAGTGTACTGCAATGCAGCATTTACCAATGACCTGTCCAAAATTGAATCGATGAAAGAGATATGCTTAGCAAGACCGTTTGTCTTCACACACGCATTGGCTAACTTGTGTTAACCACTGAAAACTACATGGGATGCTAGACATTAATAAATAAGTAGCATTTTTATTGGTTTTTTTCACATTATTGCAAAAATCGGGGCTATAAATATCTTTCTTAAAGCCACAAAAACATTAATTTGCATGCAAATTATAAATTCTATTATTATTGATTCCTAATAAAAAGATTTAATACTTTTGCTTTTATATAGTGAAGTTCGTGATTCTAAGGTTTTCTTTACCCTTCTACTTGTTTGATTTCTGACATAAAAAAGACAGTGTCTTAGAATTCATGTCTCTAAAAGCTCAGGCTTTCAGAAAATATCAAATGTGAATCATGAGAATAAGTGACATGTTGGAGACGTGAGGCATATGGCATTGTTGAGCAGCTTTCTGAAGTTCTAATATGTGTAATGATACATTGTTTATCTCATCCTATTTTCTGAGGATTTGATAGACATTGGAAATGCAGAATACAGTAAGAGCTACTGTCACTAGCTACAATGGTGATAAATGTTATCATCTTAATCATACATGATTAGCTGATTTTAAAACCGGTCCAGAAGAACTATTTAGTAGGATTTTTATCATTCTTTAAAGCATAAAACCATTAAAAGCTTAATAGCTGCTATTTAAACAGAATGAATGCCACCAAATGGTTCTTTTGCAGCAAGATAAAACTTTGTTTTTCAGTAGATTTACATTTTGAATCATTTTGCCATATTTTTGAGTAGCTGCAATTTTCATGAATACATTAAAATTAGTAATAACTAGAATCTCTCAGCTAGTAATGGCCATGACTTAAAACCTGAATTGTTTAGTCTCAAAATGAAGGGAGTTCAGGAATGATTTTCATGGAAAAGGTCTATGCTTTAAAATTCCTAATCACTCAACCATTATAATGAATATTTTCACCTATATTAGGTATGTGGAAATACAAACATGGTAGAAACATAAAAGATTTACAGATTGGCATTGCCNTTTTCACCTATATTAGGTATGTGGTAGAAACATAAAAGATTTGCAGATTGGCATTGCAATGAAAACAAATGGTAAATCACCTTTGCAAAAATCACAGAAACTTAATCTGCTGAGGGATAATTAAGCATAAACTAGACCTTTTGGCTGAAAAATGGGAGTTACTGCTAAAATCTGCCTCCAGAGGCTCAGCACAGCAATCGGGCCCGGCCCATTTTAGAAAATGGCTCCCCTTGTTCAAGCGTGCAGATTTTGGACTATGTTTCATTTGAGTATCTTAATAAATTCCCTTCAGATATCACGTGCATATGAATGTGATAAACAGGGTAGTAACCATGTGTCCATCAGCTGAGGAAACACAAGCTTTCCTAGGCCTTGTGGGATTCTGGAGAATATTCCAGGTCATAGTCAGTTTCTGACCCAAAAGAAGAGCTATTTTGAGTGGGCCCTTGAGCAACAAGAAGCCTTTGAGCATCTCAAACAGGAGACAGCTCGTACGGTAGCTCTTGAGCCTGTCCAAAAAGGACAAGCTGGCCAAAATGTGCTCTACACCATGGCCAGGGAGCACGGCCTCACCAGGAGCCTCTGGCAAAAAACACCAGGAGAAAGCCCCAGGCAGCCATTAGGGTTTTGGAGATGAGAGAATTGGGATTCAGAAACCCACTACACCCCTGAAAACTGTGAAAGAGATCCCCCTTCATTTTTCAAATGTAACAAGAGACACAGAAAAATGGGAACAATGCCATCAGCTGAGGAAGGGCTAGCACAAAGTAAAGGCTGTTAAGACGAGCCAGCAATAAGTCTCTGATTGAGTCACTCATGCATTGCTCCACTTCAAGCCAGTGTAACTCTGATGGGATAAAGCTTTCTTCATATATTTATATGAACATTAAAAAAATATTCATATATTCAAAGATATTTATTCATATTACAGTAGCACCAAAAGATCTCTTAATGAGTCTAGAGCCAATGTAGCAAGGACTGTGATAAAATATTGAAAAAATTATCTCTATTGCAAATAATTTACTGTGGATGAGGGAACCGATTCATTTGAGATTATAGAGACAGCAGTGAGACTGCAAAAGATGTAAGAGCTGGCTAATTATCCTAACACTACAAGTAAGACTTTAACTCTTGGCATCTGGCTTCATTACTCTGACTCAAGGTACAACATTTCTGATCCTTTCCCTGACAGGTTTTTTTTGCCACCCTCAACTATTCCATTGTTTCTGAATTACTTTAAGTACTTCACACCACAAAGTGTTCCTGCCCCAGCACCACCACTTCTGCCAACAGCGATGGGATGTTCTGGGAAGTGAAGGACAAATTTCCAAGTGCTTTAACAAAGAGACCATTGTGGAAGTGTTCCATGATTTCCTGTTATCTGCTTGTCTGAACTTGTCTTCTTTAATTTTCCTTTGCCATTTAGCGGGAGAATTGTTTGGGGTAGTGTGAGGCAAAAGAAAGAAAAAACCCTGAGAAAAAAAGATTGTGGAAAGAACAAAAAGCTCTGTAAATTCAAAGGCAGCAGGGCTGGAAACAGGGCAAAAATAATTGCCCCACAGGATCACAGCTGCAAATAACAATGTCTTCATAACTACTAAATAGAACTGTTCAAAACTTTTTCAGATAAAACTCTTTAAAAATGTATTTTCAGCTCCACTGAATGTTTCAGGAAAGATTCTGTTACTATAAAAGCCATTACTTTTTGTTAAAAAAAAATAAATTGTTTGGGGAATGTGACATTTCTATTTAAAAAGACAATTCATTCTTTGGAGGTTTCGTGTGCTTGTTTGTTTTTACTGACATTTTCTAATAAAACATAATCCTACTCTGGCATCCCAAAGTGCAAATTTAACATAATTTTCATGAACCCTCTTTGTGCTATGAAAAATTCTCCATACTCCTTTTCAGGTGCAAAACTGAAGCATACAGACTTATTAAATAACCTATTACAATAATTTTGGTTAAAGCAATATTTTTATAGATACGTAAGAATTACAGAATGTTGAGTGATCAGTTGTTTATCCTTTCTCTTTGAAGAAAAAAAATATAAATCCATGTAATATTTCAAAGATGTTCTCCAATATTTATTACAAACTTCCAGCACAGGAGATCCAGTAGTTTAACCAAACATCTGTTCAAAGGTCTTAGTAACCTGATAATTAGAAAATTTTCCCAGTCTCTATCTTACAACTTTTTATTGACCTTTCTGCCTCAAATATTTTGGTCTGAATTAAGTCAGCATTTCTTGCAACACATACATAGGATGTGAAGGAAAAAAGTGGCCATCATCATCTTAAAACTAATTAATTCAATTTCATATATCCTTATGTTTCCACATGATCTTGTTTTTACTGCATAAGTAGACTTCTCCCAGCCTTTTGACATAAACTGTGCTTTCTTTTTGTCTTTTTTCTCTCCTTTAGAGATCGCCCAGTTTATTTACACCTCTCTTGTTTTCAGACTGGGGAATGGTGCACCAGCTGAGGTCTCACCACTGCTTAGTACAGCAAAATAATTACTTCCGTTCTCCTGCTGTTAATACAGCCCAGAATGAGATTTGCCTTTTGTGCAACCACATTATCTTGTTGACTCAGACGCAGTTTGTGAGCCATGATGACCTTGGACCTCTCCTCCCACACTGCTGCTCCTCCAGTTATACTCCCGTTTGTATTTGTGCACTTCAGGTTCCCTCCACAGGCATTACTATTCACGGCACTTGTCGTTATTGAATTTCATCCTCATGGTTCAAACACTTGCTGCAGTTAACAGCATGGTTATGAATTCTGATCCGTTCCTCCAAAGCACACACAACCCTCCTCACCCAAAAACTTCTGTTCGTGTGCTCGGCTCCTTCATCCATGCCACAAATATAAAGATTAACCAGGACTAGGACCAAGGCAGATCTTGGGGGTGCCCTGCAAAACCTGCCCCCTTTTTTTGATAAAGAAAGTAATGAAATCACTCCCTAGGTGCCATTTTTTACTCAGTTCAACATTGACATGCAGTGGATATAATTTCCAACTTTGCTGGTATAGAATTATTAAAAGTTTAATAAAGTCAGAATACTTCACATTTTCAGCTTCTCCTCCATATGCTAAGCAAGATCATTCACCAGAGAAGGAAATTCGATAGGTTTGACATGATTTTCATTTGATAGGTCCACACTGGACAATTTCAAGTATTGCATTTTGCTCTTGTTTCTTATCTCCTGATTGTTTAACAATCTGTTCTAGTATCTACCCCGCTGTCAAAGTTAAAATGTCAGATATATCGATTTTGTAGGTCTTCCTGTGAAAGTAGGTACATTTTCAGTAAATTCACACTTTATTTACCTTAATAGAGAAGTCGTCACATTTTCAAAATTGGTAAGCACAGCAGGAAACTACACTGTAATGCAGAATTTCATCATAAATGTCACAAAGAGAAGCCAGCATTTGAAAAAACATCTCTGCATCATTTTCCGGTGTCTTTCAATACATCACTAGGAGAAATCTTGTTCATATCTCCTCACCTGAGTTTATTTATATTATATTAATCCCATTCTTCCCTTTTCCATTTTTCAAAGCTCAGGGAGGATTTCCAACACTTCTCAAGCAAACCCAAAGTGGTTTTTTGGCCAAGGGAAGAAGAGGAGTTCATCATCCTTCAAAGCACTGAAGACTGATCTGTCTGCATGTTCTCTTTGAACCTGAATGTTCCCTAGCCCACATAAGCATTATTCATATCCAGCTGTTTTGGGGTTAGTCAGTCTGATCCTCAGCACATAAAATGCTTATTGAAACAGGGACTTGAACACTTGCTGCTCTGTTTTTCAAATAAATTTTCAGACAATGAAAATATCTTTGGAAGACGTATCTGACCCAACACACACACATACCATTTAAACACCTGCATCTTAATTTGACCCTCTTTTTAAAGTGATGTTGAGAAATTGGTGGTTTTACTCATCTTTTTTTTTGTTTATCTGACTCGTGCCTTAGCAGCAGTGTTTCTCTTACTGGCTAGAGCAGGATGAGGCTTGCACGTTCAGACATAGACACTGGGCAAAGATTTTACTTAATGAGGCTAATTACAGCCTTTTTCTCTCCCCTAAACTGGAAACTCTCACCACCTTCTCTGACAGAGTGAAATTTTTCATAACTGGTGTATTCTCTCTGAGATGTGTATTTTTGATGTATGACCATGTAACGAGAAAATACCACTTGAATTTACTTCTGCACATTCTTGCAACAGAGCTTAAAACCAGTTTTTAAAAATAATTTATGTAGAAAATTATACTGTGCGTCTATGAAACAATGTTTTCATGCTTATAACCATAAAACCATGAAGTCATTAAAGGAATCTACTCAAGAAATTGTAAGCCACATTGGAATAAAACATATTCATCTGTTTCCAAACTACTGCCATGAAAGATTTCTGATCAGAAGATGGGCTGATGCATGTAGCTTGGTTTTTGGTCTGAAGTCATAAGCATCTAAACCAATTTCACTCAGATCATCACACCTCCCAAGAATTGCTGCTGAGCTGTAAATAGGACTGGAAAATTCCAGTTCACAATTTAATTTTCAAAATGTCACAAATGATTGACTGGAAATAAAAACAGAAAAAACAGGGAAACTGAGAAAAAAACCCCTGTATTTTAACCTTAACTGAGCCTTTTATAAATTTTGTCAATAAAAGAACCCTCTTTGAGTAATTAATTTGTAAAATAATTTGTAAGTAGAAGAACAACACAACTAATTTCCTAAATTTCAGTTTAAATATTGAAGTATATTGGTTTTGTGCCAGACCATAATATTCTCATAATGAAGAATATGTGGGAGGTGTAAGGCTTTAGCATTATTGCGTGGAGCTTCACTGATTTTTTCCATAAAAATATTTGACTTAATAGTGTAGGTATTCATACAGTAAATTAAAACCTAAAATTGCAAGGAATAATACTGCTTTAATTGCCTGACAGGATGGGGATTATTTCTCACATTCTCTCCCGCACAGATGAATATAACCTTCCTAAAGAGGAAATCTATTCACTGCTGAATAGAGAGGACTGCATTAATATATTGAACTCTAGGAAGCCCCTAAATAATGTAGTATAAAGTATTAGCATTTTTCACTCCTTGAAGATCAAAGCTGAGGGTATTAGTTGTATGATGTAAGATTCATGGCTTATATCTATGTGAATGCCAAGGTGATATTGCAGGACTAAGTCTTACTGGAGTACAAATCTTAGAATTAAAAGAAAGGCACAGGGCAGGGAATTTTTGGTGTGTTTGTTCTTCTCGTCACATACTGCATCCTGCAAAACAATTCCCAGGGGCAGCTTGCCTTTTTTAATCTTGTAACTGAAATGTGAAATCTGTGCTTCCATCAGTAGATGTTGATGAAGCTCTGAAGGAGCTGGGCTCTGGGGGAGGTCCTTGTGCCCTGGCACACGGCAGCTGTCCAAGAGGTTTCAGTTTGGTATGCTCTCCATGTTTAGGCATAATCCTTTGGGCTGGTGAAGGGACCAGCTGCATTTAGACCTAGAGGAACTGGATCTGAAAACTGTTTAAGATTCAGCTGCTGGAAGTAAATTCTATGCTGTGGGTGCAGGTATTTGAACTGATTACAAAACCTGAGCAAGTGATCTTAATTATTTTATGAATACAGTGCTCCACAAAACAGAAGTCCTGTTTCTGCATCAACCTGAGGTATCAGTGAATTCAGTGGAGCTCACCATAGAGGCTTTGATAGTACTGGGATTTCTGTTCTCTATTGTTAATGCATGGATGCTATGAGATTCACAGCAGTGCCAACGTGGGTGACATGAGCTGTGCCAGGTGCTCCGAGTGTCGAAACCCAGCTCTGACATTGCTGCTCTCAGCAGCCAGAACCACTACATACGTATGGAAATCTTGTCATGAGTGTAGGGATTCCTCCAGCACTATCTAATCTCTGGAAACAACTGATAGCCAGGCATGGAGGGCTCAGAATGAGTATGTGAGAAAAAAATTAAGGCACAATCCCAGACACTTCACACTACATGAGGGTTTTTCTAATTAATATGGAAGGTTTCCTAACCTGGAACTTGCATTGCCAAGGTGGAGTACAGCCTTTTGGGGATGGCAGATTCCTCACTCAAGAGAACTGCTCCAGTGAGTACTGTGGATAGCCAAGCAAAGTGTTCCAGGACTGAGGTACCACAGGGATAATGTAATATATCCCCAGGGATAGAGAAATCATTAAGTCCAACCTGTGTACTTCTTGCATAGAAATTTGCTGGAGGGTGCTAAGGATTTATTTGTCTGTCTCTGTATTTCTTCCCTTCCCATCATATAGCTAATAATCAACCCCATGCAAATAGAAAATCCTAATTAAATAGTTCTAAAAAGCCCATACTTAATTGTCTCTCTACGTGTGACGCTATTCCAGTCACTGACAGTGGAAGGTAATCCCAACCTTGTGAAATCCCAAAAGGCAGCTTTCTTCCACTGGTTTTTCTTCCCCTTTTCTTCCTTCAATTATTGCAAGTAAAGAGCCATCTTAGAGAACACCTGTGCTCTGCAGGTGCCTGGAGCTTCCCTGTGGTACTTGAGCCTCTGAGGGCTGTAACATGCCTGCCAGTGTGCTCTGAACAGATTGCCCCAGTAATGGACACAGTGTTCCCAGTAAAGGAACACAGACTGCTGCATGGGGTGAGGTGATTCGGGCAGGAGATGGAGGAAGATGTGCTTGTCTTAGGGCCATAACGAGCTGCTGATCTAAGAATAAAATTGTAGTGGACAACCCATCAGGCTTACTAGGAAAAGTTTGTAGATTCAGTATTATTCTCAGCTGGTAAGGAACACTAAAATCTATAATTATGTATGGTAGGTTTGCTAAGAAAATTGTATCTCTACGGGAAAAAAAGTGGAATATTTAGAAAATTCAATAGCTTAACCGTAGCTAGAAAGAATCTGTGTTTCTCTCTGTTCTATTCACTGCTCTGCTGTTTGATCTCATTAACTCAGTGATTTCCAAAGTGGGCCTCTGTGTCGTATTTGCAGATGTGTTCTTCATCTTAGCTTTCTAGTGAGTTTTGGATACCCTGTCAGAGAGTAAAACCATGAATGTCAAACCAGAGTTTCCAAGGGTTTCTTCTATATCGTGGCCCTGTTTCGAACTTTGCTTGGGATCAGGGATCATGTATGTGTTTGCTGTTTTGCAAGTCTTAACCACTGAAAACTTGTTATGGGGAAAGTCATACAGCAGAAAAGGCATCAACCTTCCAGCCTGTGTTCAGGCCCCTGAATCCAACCCCTCGCCAGTGGAGCCCAGAAAGCACAATTCATCTTCTAGAAACTGAGGCAAAAATCCACCTCAAACATAACAACTGCTGGGCCCATAACCACTTGGCCCTCTGGTAGATGGTTGGATGACTGAATTTAAATTGAATTACTCCAATGAGTTGTTTAGGGGGAAAAAAATTACATATATTTAAAACCTGGAACTTTGCTTCCATTTTGATGCACATCCTCAAAGTTACTGACTTTGGGGAGGGAAGTGGGGTGGTGGTCTTGAGTAGTTTACCAAAGATGACTCAGGAAAGATTGGCACAGCAGGGAACTGAACCCAAACAACCCATGCTTCCACTATCAACAAGGCTACAGAACCTCCCAAGCATAAGAAACTCCACTGTGAGATAAATAGTCCCTCTACCACTCCTTGAAAAAACCCCTCCTTGTATATGAAATATAGAATAGATACAGGCAATCAGTTTGGCACTTGAGACAGTAGCAAACCACCTCCTCTTTCTTTGTCAAGTGTGGCGAACTTGACAACTTTCCAAAAAAAGTATTGACTTAATTGAAAAAATTCTCAGTACAAGCATCCATATATGAGCCAGAGAAAAGCCAGGGAAAATGTGATTTTTCTGTATACATGCATACAGGGAAATCCAGGTGCATTCAAGCCTGACTTCAAACTATAGACAACTGTTTGTCTAATTTCAGCTCAAGCCTTCGCTTGTTACAGGAATTTTGCATGAACGGACACTGCTCGTCAGTGTCATGAATGCGATTGGATTCAGGCCAACTGCTGCACTTGGAATTAAAGCTCCAGTTCTTCACCTCCACTGAGAACTCAACCATAAATTCTCAATTAAGGTCTGGCTGAGGCTCAGTGAAGCATGAGTGGAGATTTTCTTATGTAAATAAGATAGCAGTCAACTTATTTAACAGAAACTTCAACAGTAATTGAGCAGCAACCAGCTCATATTGCGTCTTTCACTTCATCTTGTGCTCGATTAAATAGACAAGGGCTTGGCTGCAGTCCCCTTTATTTTCTCAAGTCCTTACTTGCCCAGTATCATTTGAGGCCTGACAGTTGTTTCTGACAGAAACCTGTGTCGGACTAATTGTATTGCTTTGTCTAGATCTTTATTGGGCAGCTACTAGTTCTGATTTTTATTTGCACTAGGTAATGAAGGCTCAGATCCAAAGACATTATATTGCAAAAATAGATACATTCCTGTGTTAAGATGCTGTCTTGTTACTAGCCCCCAGCCACTGGGTGGTTGATTGGATGGTTTGTTGGTTTTTAGAGCTTTTTGCGGTTAATTTTTGGGGATTGGGTTGGTTTTTTGGGGGAAGTGGGGAAGGGGGGGTTCGCCATTTTGTTTTTGTTTTGCTTTAGGTGTTGTGGTTTCTGGGTCTTTTTTGGGGGGAACAAGGGTCTGTATTGTGTTGTTTCTCCAGATGGGTATTCCTGTTTTCTGTGTAGTACTGAGTCAGATGTCTAATTAGGGCAAATCATCACTGAACTACTGATGCAAGTATTCCTATAACAGAATTTATGTCAATTCCTATGTCCTGTCTGTCCTGATGATTAACTCGATTAACTTTAGTAGAGTGTTCTGTATAATCATGGAGTCACAGAACAATTTGGGTTGGAAGGGATCCTAAAGATCATCTTGTTCCAACTCCCTTGCCAAGGGCAGGGACACTTTCCACCAGACCAGGTTACTCCAAGCCCCATCCAACCCAGCCTTGAACAATTCCAGGGACGAGGCATCCACACCTTCTCTGGCAACCTGTGCCAGGGCCTCACCACCCTCATAGTAAAGAATTTCTTCCTAATTTCTAATCTAAATCTCCCTTCTTTTTAGTTTAAAAAAATTCCTCCTTGTCCTATCACTATCTGGCCACGTGAAAGGTCCCTCTCCAGCTTTTCAACAAGCTTTAAGTACTGAAAGGCCATAGGGAAGCAATTAAACTCTGCATGTTTGTGTCTGTTTGTGCTTGTGTGTGTGTTTTCACTGCATAATATTTTGTACCTGTATCAAAGATATTTTTTTTAAAGACGTAAAAGTGACATTTGTGGTACAGGACTATATGTAGCACATTCTGAAACTCAAATTCATTACAAATGTTTAAAAATCTCCAAGAGGTGTCTGTGCATTGCTTTAGTCCAGTGTGGTTTTCATGTTAATGCTTTGAATCAGCTCAAGAAACTGATACCGAGGGATAGCTAAGAGAAGGGCTAAGCAGACAAGAAAAGAAAAGAACAAAGGCTTCTTAGCTGAAATAGCTAAAAAAACCCCAAACAATAGTTTGAGCTTATGCAAATGCAGTGTCTCTTTTAGTGCATTCATCCAGTTTTAAAAGTACCTAAATGTTATGCTCTCTAAAATAATTTGTAATGGAAAGTGTAATAGCTTCAATAGCTGGACTAAATCATTCAGTTCAAAAGAATGTGCTTGTGAGGGAGAGAAATAGTGTTATACTATTTATATACCTCAGCAAAGGCTTGATTCTTGCACTGAGCATCCAGGTTTTCTAAACCACATAGGCTAGCTAACATCATTCTTAATTTAAAAAAATATAGCTGACCATCACTCTGGAGGAATTTAAGGACCTGTTTATGTTATTTCTTTAGACAGTCATATTGCAATCACACACAACTCTAAGAATAAGCAAAAAATTCAGGGAGTAAATGAGTATTTATTAAATTAGATTACATATTGAGAATTAATGACATCATTTGAAGATTTCCCTACAAAATGGAGTTCTCAGAAGGTTTGAAAGGGTTTTGTGGGGTTTTTTTCACCAAATTGATAACTAGTAACTCCTCCCCCTGGTGAGACTGACCTCTAATCCATTGCTATCTATCACGCTTTTTGAACTCAGCAATGCTAGATGAGGCATGTGAATTAAAATGCATCTTTTCTCTCACTACAGATGGATAATGAATTTAAATCATATTACATCAAGAACAAAAACATATTCTATAATTAGGTTTGGATGACACCTCCTCTTATAAGAATATTTTCCATGTTTTCACTTACTAATTGAAATGTTTTTAAATTTGACTGTTCAAGGTGACATTTTCTATGCTGGTATCTGCTTCTGGCTGCTTTTTGTCATAACAACCAAGTTTATTCAGCTGTTTCCAAGAAAGCAACTAGGGGGAAAAAAAAGTTGGTTTTATCCATATTAAAACTCTGCTAACCTTTGAGAAGATCCAGTGTCCTTACACTGTGGAACAAGAATTAGAGACTTAGCAAGGAAGTACACTGTTATATCAGCCTTTTTACTGTCCTCATGTTCACCTTGCTAAGGAATAATATTAGTCAGCAAATCTTTATTGATGGTTCCCATCCAGCTCCTCTCTATTCTGTCTATTCAGAGGAAGGGCTGGAAGGAAAATGTTTTTTCTATGCAATTTTTGAGAGCATGAATTTTGTCTCTCTACACCCACCAATAGGGTTCCCCACACGTATCAGGATCAGTGATGTGAATGCAAAGAGGGAGGAGAGTTGGAGTGTGATAACATAAGGAAGGAAACTGAGCAGAGAAGAGCAGTTCCAGGGTCTGTATGAGGAAAAATTGCTGTCACAAAATATTGGTGGAGTTATAGCCTGGAGCTGACTGAGAAGGAGTATTGGGGTACAACACAGGGATGAGATGGGCTGGGAAACAATGACGTGGAAAGATCAGGACAATCTGAGTAAGCATGAAAACAGGAGCAGGTGCACAATGAGAAATTAGTCTGATTGACCAGGGCCTTCCTGTCAAAAATAAGTCTAAAGAGTGGGGATGTAGAACCCTGGAGGACAGACAAGAAACTGGGAAGGAGTACTATGGCAAAATGTGAAAGAGCTGATGCAGCAGAGTGGAACAGACTGGGTGCACGAAGAGAGAGGGGCAGGGTAAGGATAGTGAGAGCAGAAAGGGAGAGAGGTAAGGGATACTTGGTCAGGAAATCCATCAGAGGAAATGGAAGACAGCTAATGAAGACATACCTGACTTAGATGGACGTTGCAGTGGTGCAAGTCACAGCAGTGTGGCCGGTGAGAGACAACAAGTCACTCTGAGGGAACAGAGAATTCGTGACTGAGAAAGAACTGCAGAACTGTCTGTTCCTTGGTACCATTCAGCTTCTTCTGGTATTGAGCAGTGCGGGGCAAGATAATGCACTATGGAAGAGTCAAAGGTGTCCCTTTTGGGATGGACTTGCAGCACATCAATGTCACACCAAACTGTGGAGCAACTGTTTGTTGTTGGTAGTGACGGTGTAAGTAAATCTTTACACACAGACATAAACACTGCAGAAGATATTATTTATATTTCAAAAGCAAGACCCAGAAATTTTCACAATTAACACTCTCTTTAAAAATCCTCCTTCTTTTAAAGCACTTTTTTATAGATGGAAAAAATATTCAATATTGTCATAACTGCAGGCTAAAGACAAGTCCTTACATTTCATTAATAATTGACCTCTGTTTGAAATATAG
This sequence comes from Daphoenositta chrysoptera, assembly GCA_013397915.1. Classification (NCBI taxonomy): domain Eukaryota; kingdom Metazoa; phylum Chordata; class Aves; order Passeriformes; genus Daphoenositta; species Daphoenositta chrysoptera. The sequence continues at coordinate 323,582 of VZRO01007528.1, read as the reverse complement.
ACATGCATATTTGTGCTCTTCCAGGACTGCACCTTTACTGTAGCTAAAACTGCACTTTTTCAAAACTGGGTCATGGCTAAAGCAAACATTTTATTAGGAGCTTTTATTAAACATATTAAATTTTGCCAGATAGATAATAACTTAACAGATGTTTACAGCCTAAAAAGAGAATTGCTTTTTAATTTTATTTTATTTTTTTAGATCAGGAAGAGAAAATCTATATAACTAGTTATTGAACCTGATGAACTTTTCCAGCATTACTGCACAGAAATATATTCTGTTGCCTAGAATCCAGCATCCTTAAAGGGGGTGGACAAGGGTCTGCAATAATAAGATGTATATAAATGAATTCCTGTGCTTCTGTGAGTTCTAGAAGTTGTTCTTTGCTCCTATGGTTACCCTAGGGAATATAATATGGGGGAGCAAAAGAGTTGGAGCATTGCAAGACCTCATAGCTTTCTGACTATTTGTGCTTCAGGGACTCTAGGAGAGGCAGAATAAATTATAAGAAGCCTTTAGGCATGCCAACCTCTATAAGTATGTCAGCATGTGCTGGGAGAGGCTAAGTGGCTGTGCTGTCAGATATTTTGCTCTCAGCTGACCCATGGGGAGATCATTCTGTTCCTGAATTCCACCTCCTGTAAAATCTTTCCTTAAAAGGAAAAATCAAGCAGTGAAATCACTGCAGAGTTCCCAATGCCCTCAGTCATACCAATAACCTTAAAAACAAAACAAAACTTTAAAACCATTTTTTCCTTTTTTTTCCTCAAGCCACTCTTTACTTCTTTACTGTAATCCATGTGGTATGTTTAGAGGACAAGGAACCAGACACCAGGCCTCCTCCTGCAAGTGCTGTAACCCATAGGCTTTAGACTATGTTTGCTTGCTCTTCAAATGAGCACTCCAGTGATGCCATTGTTCTAACACAAAGGAATGAGAACAGTCTTCTGTCCAGACTGGTCTCAGAGTCAGCTCAATCTTTTTAAAGATGTGGCTTTGTGTCTGTATTTAGTTTGCATGGCCAGGTTTGGGTAGCTGAGGAGAGGCTACAGGGATGGCTTCTGTGAGAAGCTGCTGAAGCTTCCCCCATGTCCCACAGAGCCGGTGCCAGCCCTTCCCCAGGAAGGAACCAGCTCCAGGAGGGAAACACTGCTGGCCAAGGCCAACCAGGGACAGCAGCAACACCTCTGGGATAACTTATTTAAGAAGGAGAAAACAGTTATTGTGCAGATGTAATTGCAGCCAGACAAGAGAGGACTGAGAAGGTGAGAGGAACAACTCTGCAGACACCAAGGGCAGTGGAAGAGGGGGAGGAGGTGCTCCAGGTGATTCCCTGCAGCCTGTGGTGAAGACCACGGAGAAGGAGGCTGGTCCTGATGGCCTGCACCCTGTGGGAAGGAACCAAGGCTGGAACAGTTCAGGAAGAACTGTAGCCCATGGGAAGGACTCACACTGGAGAAGTTCATGTAGAACCATCTTCCATGGGAGGGACCCCACGTTGGACCAGAGGAAGGACTCCTCTCCTTGAGCAGCGGCAGAAACAACCTGTGATGAAATGACCATAGCCTTAATTCCCTGTCTCCCTGTGACACTGGAGGGAAGAGGTAGTGCCCAGAAATGAGGGAGGTTTCTGGGAAGGGTGTTTTTAAGATTTGTTTTGCTTCTCATTATGTTGCTCTGATTTTGACTGGTAATAACTTCAATTAATATCTCCAAGTCAAGTGTGTTTTGCCCATGATGGTAATTGATGAATGATCTCCCCTTGTCCTTATCTCAACTCATGAACCCTTTTATTTTTTTTTTTCTCTCCTCTGTCCAGTTGTGGTGGGCAATTATATAGCAGCTTTGTTGGGTACTGGGCATCCAGTCAGGGTCAGCACAGAGTTAGGATGGGTGTTCATGGGCAATGTTAGATGAGTGTTTGAACACTGAAGCACCAAAATCACTACTTTGGAGAAAAGGAGATGGTGGGGCAACCTCATTGCCCTCTAATCTTCCTGAGGAGTGGAAGAGGGGAAGGAGATGCTGATCTCTTCTTTGTGGTATCCGAAAAAGGTTCAAAGCTGTGTCAGGGGAGGTTTAAACTTGGCATTAGGAAACATTTCCTTACAGAGAGGCTGGTCAAACAATGGAACAGGTTTCCTAGAAAGGTGTTTGATGTACCACACCTGTCAATGTTTAAGGGGCATTGGGACAGTGCACTTAAAAATGTGCTTTAACTTTTGGACAACCCAGAAGTGATCAAGCACTTGGACTAGACAATTGTTCTAAGTCCCTTCCAGTTGGAACTATTCCATTCTATTCTTTCTTAAAGTCACGGTCACACCAACAGCATTATTTACTTTAGTTTTTGCAGTCCCTGTGTTTATCTCTGCAGCCTGTATTGTGTATATTTGGAGAAAGGCTTTTCATAAGGTAAGTGGCAGGACAGTTAGAGGCAGCCCAACACCTGGCAGGATTTATTGTGAGCTGGGTGTTTAGCTGCTCTAGACTGTCAGTATATCCACGGATCAGGGCACTCTTAGGCTCTATAGATTTTGGGTTTTTGTATTTATAGAACACAGGTTAGAAATTCTGCAGATTTGGGATTTAGTTGGCTAATGTTGCACTTGTATCCTTGCGTTCTTTTCCTGATTCAACCAAGCTGCCTTGCTGAAAACTGTAAAATTGCTGGCAGAGTGATTTCACTCTAGCAGTGTATTCTGGCTAAGTCTACACTCATATTTCTGATTAGCACATACATTATCTATTATTACCTCTAAGTGCAGGAACTACATCTTCCTTTCTGTGTCATTCCTTGACAGCTGCCCCAAAGCCATCCCTGATGTATGGCAGGCAATGTATTGCTGAAACACACCCAAATTCTTTGAATCATGTGAAGACAACCCACTGGTCTGCAAGTTCAATTCTCTTTACAAGACAGTTGCCACATATGCATTTTTGGATGCTGGTTCAAATCTTTGGGATTCCTGAAAAAAAAACCAAAAAAAAGATAAACCCATTGGGAAATGAAACTGTGCTGGACAGTGAGCAGTGGGTTTTTTACCCAGATGTTCAGATCATTCTGGATCCTGTTGTGCTTGTGTGACTGGGTGTGGCTGTATGAATACCCTTAAGGGCTGATGATGCCAGGATGAGAAATGCCCATGAAACAGTTCAGATCCTCGCTTCACATCTCTGATTAATTGTTTGATTAATGCTAAATAACACACACACATCCCTAAACAAACAACCAAGCAAACAAACAAACAGACAGACAAAACCCAAATGAAATAAAAATTCAGCAAACAAAACCACAGCACTATCAACTCGGACAAGCTATGCTGCTTGTGGGACTTAGGCCAGTGGACCATGGACAGGATGCTCACACACTTGCCAAAAGAAGTCCAAGTTACAAACAAAAGGCATGAGCCTCTGACTTACATAAAAATTAGTTTGTTTTTTTTTGCCCTGTGTATCCATATGTGATGGGTTAAGCACCATTTTAAAAAGGACAAGGAGGTGGGGAGTTGCAGCAGACTAGCTTGGACTGAAAATCCTGAGCTTAAGATAAAACCAAGTGAGACTAAACTGCGACACATGGATAAAAAGAACACGGTATTATTAATGCTTATCACCCTTTAGGTCCATACAGTTCAATGACAGTTTCAAAAGGATGTACTGATAAAGGATTTCCTGGTAGTTTGACACAGTGTGGGGTGGTTCCAGTAAGCCTCTTGCTGAACAAAGAGCACTGGGGAACTTCTGAAGCCTGAATGGATGACTGACAGTGCTGAGCCTGAGAGGGAAGCACTTTATCCAGGCTTTAGTCATTTTTTTTCAACTAACTGCACCAATGCCTAAGCTGCCATCTAAGTGATTGCCTTGTTAGTCAGAGCATGAAGCAAAGTCCTAATTGTTTGCAAAGTTTGTAAGGCTTTCTTCTGAGGTCTCAGGATGCCCAGAAACCAGTTTTCAGAACTTCTGGAATTTGAGCAAAGACAGTTCTGCTATTTGGCTGGATTCAATACATTTTAGATCTGGAGATTCTCTATCCCATTGCCCATGCCCACCACTCACCCAAAAGTTTGATGGGGTTCAGAATCCAGGAAATAAAACAGCTACCAGCTACAAATCATGCAAACAGGATTTTCCTCCTTGCACTGAATCAAGCAGAAATCTGTGACACTTGAAGTCCAGAGAGTGATGCAGCAGATCAGGCCTTTCTCTGGCTTTGCCAAGTCTTACATAAATGAGACTATATATCCAGTTTCTCTGGCAGTCTCCCCTGAGTTTATGTCTTCCTTTCCCTGCAGCTGGAATCTCCCCACAGAAATCAACATCGCAGCACTAAGAAGTGCTTATCCAGTATGATTTGGGAGACTAAAAGATAACTTGACATGAAAAATTTCCAACTGCCTCAGGGGAGCTGAAGGAGGATAGGAATGTTCCCTCCACGGGAGGCTTGGACATCCTGGCAGAAGACAGAGAGAAAAAGGGAGGATAATTAAAATAGTTTCTCTGCAGATTCAGTGAATCATGACAATTCATAACTAGAGACACCGTAGGAGGGACAAGAAGATTTACTGGATCAAGGAGCTTCTTATAAAGGAGGAACAAATTAAGAATATTTAGCATGAAAATTAACACTGAAAGCTAAGCTTAATACTGACCCAGATAGAGATAGAAAGCTACTCCCTGACTAAAATAAAATAATTATCAGCAGAGGAAGACTCTTTAATTCTAGCCATCTAGATTTAGTTAAGGAGTAATGATATTTGGAGAGCAAGCAGGAGGGGCAGAACCAGGACCTCATCAGACACAAATGCATTAAACAGGGAGAGAAATGTAGGTCATACAGTATTACCAGAGACAGACAGAAAAGCAGCATGGCCAGACCAACAGAAGCCCTTTAGGCTGCAGCGAGACACACGTGAGACTGATGTTCTGGCTGGGGCTCAAAGCCACAGTGATGCAGTCAGACAACCTTCAGACTGTGTTTGCCAGATCAACAGCAGCAAAAAAAGGATTTATGAGCTGACAAAACACTTGCATGGAGATGTGCCCTTTTCTTCTGCAGGAACTGTGGTGGGGCCTGGCTCTCACCAGTACTCTTGGGTCACAACTCATCGCAGTGAAATCCCAAGTGTTGCAGTGAGGAACACAGAATGTGAGCAACCAACCCTGAGAGACAACTGCTGATTGTCTCCAGTGTGGCCTCTCACACTACCACAGCTGTATGATTGTAAAACTTGCCAAAACAGAGCATTCCACAACCCAGGAGTGACAAGCATACAGGAGAGCCTGGCAAGTGTCTTTGGGAGGTTGTTAGGGCCTTGTACGTTCCCTTGGTGCCATAACCAGTGTTGTGCCCTTGATAGATCCCCTGGCACCTGTCTTGTCATTGTACTGTAGGTATGGATCTCATCACAGCCCTACACTGAAATAAGCCCATTGTGCTTATTTAATGGTGATTCTCATCACCAGTCTGTACCACCTTTTTGGAGAAATTATCTCAGAAAAAATGCTTCTCCCCAAGAACCGTGGCAAATACATCCTTTGAAGCTGACAGAAGATAATCATCTCCAACAAGGGGTGAATTTGAAATCAGCACAGATAGGAATCAACTTATTCTTTAATGCTTTAAGCAAATTTTGTTCATTACAACCAATTCTGCCTCTAATATCTAGGACTTTGAGCAAGAAAAATGCTGTCTTTCCTGTGCCTTCAAAGGTATTGGATGGGCACTCATGTCCATTATTTGCTTTCACATGCCCAAGACTTCCAATCCCACCTGTTAGGACAATGTCAAAAAAATTCAAGTAATCACTGCTCCATACCAGTGGTCAAAGGATCAGATGTTTTAAGCCTTCAAGCATCTAAGTTTTGCTTGGTGTGCAAATTCTCAATACATCCTTACTGGGTTTTCTATCCTAAGTTGATCAAGCAGCTTCAGCTGGTTCAGATGTCAGTCACGGGGAGGTCACTGTGAGCTGAAACACCTCCCACCACACTTTAAGGAAACAAGGTAAATGCTCGCAGTTTTCTCAGCATCTTCTGACCTCTCCACTACCACCAGCTAAACTACCTATTTTAAAACTAGCTTAAGTAAAAACTACATGGTTCTGCAGTGATGAAATGCCCTCTGTCATTTCCTACTAAAAAATGCATGACCCCCTTTCTTCATTACACAGAGCTTTAGCATATATTAATGTTATTTCCACTCTAATAACACCCAAAGGGTTGAACATATTTATATGTACATATATGTGTTTCCAGCAGCCCTGAATTTTCTTGCAGCCTTTCCTCTTTAAGGAAGTGTTTGGTAATTCAGCTGTGAAATTAAAGAAACAGGGGACACTGTAGTGAGCTCTACTTTCTTATTCCCCTTGTGAAGAAATCTTAATAATGTTCAGTTTATGGCTGTCTACATTAAATAGGAAATGCAAAATGCTACAGCTTCAGATAAAGAGACAAGCTTCTGTAACTGGTGGCTGGAACAGTTAATTTTCTTTCTTGAATTAACCCAGAGAAACACCTGCAGCATGTTAGTGAAATGCTTTAAGTCTTCTTAGTAAATAGCCAGAACCTGATAGCATTGCCTCTACTTGTGGTGGCTGTGCTTTCCTTGATTTTGGTGTTAAAGCATTGTGGAGTATCCTAACAGTCCCAGATTCGTCCCACCTAGTTTTAAGGTATCTAAATTAGGAACCTACTTGCCTTAGATACTCTGCATGGTAGCCAAGGTGAAAAGCTAAGCAACCCTACAGAGTAGTTTGCCCCTCCAAAAAGCCTGTACTAAGGCTGGAACTATTCTAACCTGTCTAGGTTTCTAATGGAGATATCTCATTAGCTATAAACCTAAATGGAAAAAAAATCACGTCTGAACATTTTCATTTACATGAATTTTGAATATTGACTCACCATCATTTGTTGGACTTCACTGATGTGATCACAGTTTGATTGATCTTGATAATAGTACATGGTATATGCATAGTTTGGAAAATACAGATCCCTTTCTAGCAAAAACAACATGGGTTAGCAAACAGAAAACTAGAGAGTGTTATAGCACAATCTTGACGGGTTATATTAGCTGGTAACCTGCCCCTGGCTGTCCAAACAGAGGCAGTTTTATGCAAAGGCTGTTGTGAGTGCAGGTTAAATAGGACTGGTGGGATAGCTTCTTCCAGGCTCCTGCTGTTTCACTCTCAGCCTATATTCCTCTCATTACTTTTTTTCTTGCAGCTAAGTACTTGCAAACACTAAGTGACTCAAGTTCTAGCTTTAAGCAATGGAGAGAGAGAAACACCCACTCAGCTGTAGGTTGTCTGATCTTTCCTGGCTACTTCTTTTCAGAAAGGAGATAAATCTCTCTCTGTGGAGATAAACCTCTTCTTCCTTGGACTTTGGACTACAGACCTAGCTTTGAGGTAAAACAGAAAATTTTTTATCACTCTGGGAGTGTTTCTTCTAACCTAAGGGTGAGAAGCAGCTCATAGATGAACACAGTGAAATTTCGATGTCCACTCTATAGACATACCTCCCACAGCCTCTCTGCAGTTTGTGCCAGCTCTTTGCAAGCTTTCAACACACTTATACAGCTGCTATTGAATGCACATATTTAAGCAACTTACCTACACCCTTGTACTTGTTATGACTGGGGTAGAGCTAATTTTCTCCACAGTGCCCAGCATGCGGCCATACTCTGGAGGTGTGTTGGAAACCGTGTTTATAATAGAGATGTTTTTTTGTTATTGCTGAGCAGGGCTTACACAGAGCCAAGGCCTTTTCTGCTTTTCATACTGCCATGCCTGGAGGGCTGAGGGTGCATGGGAGGTTGTGAGGAGACACAGCTGGGACAGGTGACCCCAACTGACCAAAGGGATATTCCGGATCGTATAATATCATGGTTAGTATACAAAGCAGAGGGAAGAAGGAAGAAATGAGAGAAGATTGGAGTTACGGTGTTTGTCTTCCCAAATCACCTGCTGGACACCTGCCTGCCCATGGAAAGTGGTGAATGAATTCCTTATTTTGCTCTGTTTTTGTGGGCAGCTTTTGCTTCCCCTATTAAGCTGTCTTTATCTCAACCCATAAATTTTCTTTTACCCTTCTGATTCTCTCCCCAGTCCTGCTGGTGGGGGAGGGAGTCAGTGGCTGCGTGGTGCTGAGTTGCTGGCTGGGCTAAAACCATGACAACTTTTAATAACACAAGCACCCAGTGCAATTCATATTGCTTCAAAATAAGCATCTAAGATGAATCAGGTGCATTTTTCATCTGAACCGCCTATTATTTGCCACTAACTCTAAAGTCTAATTCAATCATACTTAGACGTTTAACTCTTTAATACCAAAGTAAGTGAGGTAAATCCCACTTTCTGGTCTTGAGCCTCTGTTATTCCATGTATAAAACACTGCTGTTATTGCTCACTGTATAACTTTTCAGCAAAATTGCCACCATTCCTGATTGAACTTGCCTAATGCAAACAGAACTTGAGAGTTTGTGTCAGTCATGTGGTACCTTTCACTTGCATTGAAGGGGAAAAGCACTTAAGAACTTGTTCAATATCAATTAATCACTGAGGAAATAGCAAGCAAAGTGGTGACACTAATGATTTTATACAGAAAGCACTGAAGGTTAGAAAGAGGATACTGGTTTAACTAGTTCACTAGTTAAGGCATTAATATACAACAATGACATTGTAGGACTATCACTCAGGTGGAGTCTACAGCAGTTTGGGGCAGGTCTCATTCCCTTACACTCTGTACAGCAATGCATCTTGAAACTAATGAAGTGCTATGTCTTTATGAGACTTCTCATGGACAATAAGGCTAATTAGAAAAGGGGATATTAATGTAATGACTTTACCTTCATGTCAGTAAACTATGAAGGAGAATTAGAAAACTTGACGGGATTGCTTTGTTCAGCAAACTTTCTTACATTTTTACCTTAATATGTAATAAAGTTCTGAGTGGTGCTGCTTAATACACTGGATTTAGAAGATTTTTTATATATTACAAATCTTTGAGTTTTTTTCCATCAGAACTTCAAGGAAGTTCTTCCTATTAATCAGCACTTTATTTCTTTAATCAGATGAGAATAAAGACCTTTTTTTTTTTTTATGTCGGTCCAGTCCAACACAATACCATTGCTGGAGCTAAAATATATACTTTATTCAAATAAATCTGAATTATCTACTGTGTCCTACCAAACTAGCAAAAAAAATGTTTTTGTCTGTGATACATAAGAGATGCAACCGGACTGTTGTACATGGAACCAGTTTTAATTATTAATGGGTGTTTCAGCTCCTGATCCCTTATTTCTTTCTGGGGAAAATGCAAGGGAATTTTTCTGAAGTCCTTCTATACTATACAGTCTATCCAGCTGGCACTGAGATTCACCAGCTGTAAACCAGTTTTATACCACCTGATGTTATTATAGCCTTTATCAAGAGGGCAGCTTTTTGATCATTACTAGTTTATTAAGCACAAATGTCCATTGCTATTTCTGTCAGTTATTTAAAGAAATGAGAACTTAGTAACTTTGGCTATTATTGTTGAGATGTGGCACTAGTCCTACTTATTCAGCCTCTTGGAAGAGAATTAGATAAAAAAGCAGCATCAACACCAAAAACCTTAAAAAGTCAAATCTGAAAATAAAGCTATCATTACATTGATATGGAAACTGCAAGCAAAGTATTCAGGAGAGACAAAACATAAAACTATCAGCAACATTATAGCTGCTCAAACAGGATAAGCCATAGCAAAGAGTGACTGTGGTTTGAAGAACAACTTTATAGATTTTCTAAGGTTCACTGCCCCCAAGATATGGCAGAAATGGAAGAATGAAACAAATAAGAAATTTTAAAATGGCAGTTATGATTATTAAAATAATGAAAAAATTATCTGTACAAAGCAGTATAATTTTTGGCTATTTGCATTTCAATAGATGGCAAATAAAAGATGTGATGGATAGTAAAGAGAGGAATGTGGATGTGTCACACAGTTTTAAGGCAAGTTTTATATTGAGAAGAAGAAAGTGGTTTATTAGTCAAGTAATTAATCTATGCAAGTCATCGTCACAAGGTAAAATGGAGTTAAGACTTACAGAAGGATTTGAAAAAGCTCAGGTAATTCTGTGATAATAAAACCTTCATCTTTTCATCAGACAGACTGTATAATATACAAAACCCTTCATATCACTGATGCTGTCCATGCTGGGCACATCAGATTAGATTCAGTTTTCTAACTTAATATGGAATTTCCATTGGGCCTTGAGAGAGATCAATCTGACTTTATGTCTCAACATATGTAGCACACGAGGTGAAGGACTCCTGGTGCTGGTGGCCCTATTCCTGGTGAAGGCAAGCCCCCGGATGCCCACGAAAAATGCCCACCAAAACTGGGCCCGCGAAGCCGAGCTGGGGGAGGAGTTTGGGGGCACATAAAAGCGGCGAACTGTGACACAACAGCAGCCATTTACTTTTGGGTGTTTTAGAGAGAGTGGGGGCTCACCTGTAAAGTCAGCTCGTCCCCACCCCCTGCTCCCCTTCGTTTTTTTCCTTCCCTGTGGTCCCGCTTTCCTACTGGTGCTTGCTTTGCCCTGCTTCGCTGTTTCTGTGAACCAGCTCGTCCTCAAAGGAAACCAACACTTAGGACCCTCTGTGCCATTGCTTCTCACCTTGAGTGAGAGTTTCCCTTCTCTTTTAGGGGTTAAAAAAGATCCTTTGCCTCTACAAAAATTCAGGCCACGTTTTTTTTCCTTCTTGGTCTACACAGATGAAGGTGAAAGATAGATGTGGAACTCTTTCTCTGTGTGCTCTCCTTTTGCCCATGTCTCTTATATCTGTGCAGTATTTGATGGAGTGTTTCAAGATTGGAAAGATATAAAATTACAGTTTCAAACTGCACATGACAAATTTGGGTTGAAATAAGCAAAGCTTTCTCAAATCTGTAAGCAAACTGGGTGTGACAATGGGAAGTTTTGAATAAGCTTAGTAAAAGCCAATGCCTGCAGCCCTGCCTAGAATAAGCACATAGAGAAGCTGCATTGAAAAAACCAGCATGTTAATAACCATGAAATTCTCTTTAGCCTTAAAAAAGAACAAATCTCAATCTCTTGGTGTGAAACCCAGTGTTGGAAAAAATTCCCATAACTTTCTCCTTAGGAGGGTGACATGTAGGACATATGGATGGAGGGAACAATAATGAGGGGACTACAGAATGAGGGTCTGAACACAGATCTGCAGGGGAACACAAGCAAACTGTGGGGTTATTCAAGTTTTCAAAAGTCGTGTACCAGTTGATGGAGAGATAAATTTAAAAAAGCATACATTGATTTCTTTGGTTTATAAAAGAAGATTATACATATGAAATTCTTAAAATTACAGGGGACTAGACAGTGAATAAGAGCAAAGTTTCTGTCCAATTGCCTTAACAAAGCACTGTTTTCTCTATTCATGATATTCTGGTGCTTTACTCTAATGTGGTTAATAGTAGTTACCTAATTGTTGTTTTTCTTTTTGACTAGAAGGGCCTCTCTAAGAGTGTAGAAAACCGCTTTCATCCTTTTACTAAGCTTTTCAAATCATTTGTCTCTTTTCTGGAGAGAAAAGGGTTTGGATTATTGAATTTAATTCTGTCCAAGTGTAAATATTAAGGCCTAAAAATTGGTCAATTTGTTCAGATAGTCCTACCGGATCACTTAATTTTTCATTTCCTTTTTGAATTCTCTGACTTCGGTGGAAGTGAGGGGCACAGTAACATAGCCAATTCCGCCCTTTGCTCCTCCCATCGGGACTTCTCTTAACAGTAGGACTAGAGTTTCTGGGCTCACATAAAAAGGTAGGACTCCGAGTTGTTGTTATCTGTTTTCTTTTAGTAAAGAAGGCTGGGCCCTCTCTGCTAGAAAGAGTTTCCTTTGTGGTTAAATTTTGGCTTGAGGACGATGGCAGTTTATCGGCACCAATTGGGGTTTCTGGTTTGGTTGGATAACTCGGTTGTACAGACTCTGTCACATCTGCTCTGGTTTCAATTTGATGGTTATTAGGAGGAGGGAGTGCATCTAATGGGTCCCACTTTGGTTGATTAAGTTTCCGTTTTTCTGTTGTCTCTTGTTTTCTACTATTGGGAGAATTTGTTAAGGTTCTTCTTTTATCCAATATTTAAGCCAAATTTCTGCATAGTCTTTTTAATCTGAATTTATTGAGATTTTATAATGAACATATAAATATAAAGCTTTGCATATCCAAATTTCAGTCGATCCTTGTTTGGGCCAATAGAGATCATCTTTTTTTTTTTGGAATTTTTCTTTTTGGCCATTTAAACATGCAGTACTCGATCATTTTACATTGATTTTTGTCTTTTGTCAGTGGGTTATCTTCCCATTGTTTGAGCATAATCCCTAATGGACTATCTGGGAAGACATTTTGTCTTTTTTTCCTGCTTATTTGTCCCATTTTCTTTTAGTGGGAAAATAGACAGTTAAGCAGATTGTATTAGGATAACTTAAATCAACCAAAGTATATATTTCACAGAGAATTAAATAATACAATGCATGGGGACTAAAGAAATAAAATGGTGGCGTGGGAACTAATGAAATAAAATGGCGGTGTGGGAACTAAAGAAATAAAATGGCAACCTTATGGGAAAACTTTATAATTAAAATGGCAACCTCATGAGTGCTAGAATAAATAAAATGGCTGTTCACAATTTAAAATGGTGACTTTGGGTAAATTGGAATAAACAAAATGGTTGCTATCGCAATGACAGGGGTAGTTAAGACAGGAAGGACAAAATTGTATAAAGGTTCAATTACACCCATAAAATCTTTTAGGCATAAATTTTTGAAGAAGTCTGTGGCTAAGATTGGATTCAGTCACACCCAGGTTCCTCTCTGAGGAGTTTAGAAAGAAAGGGGGTCCTTTTTGCACCTCATGACTCAACAGGAGGGCTTTTCTAACAGATTTTGTCTGCAGCTCCCACTCTGCCCCAACAGTTCTCTTCTAAATTTACCCAGGTTTTCAGCTAAAAATGTCACCTATGTCCCTTCTAAGTTATTCTAGATTTTCTAAGATGCTTTCTCTGTCTTCTGTGTTACAAAATACTTTCCCTCAAAAATGCTCATTTTCCCTCTGTAAATTACCCTAAATTCATCCGTCAAAAATACCCTAATTTTGTTTCATCTAAATTACCTCAGGTTTTCCATCAAAAATGTGACTTCTGACCCCCCAATAGATTACCTCCGATTTTCCCTCCAAAACGTCTCCTAGCTGTGTCCTATAGGTAACCTAAGATTTTACCCCAAAAATCTTTTTTCTGTCCCCTGTAGATTACCTCAAGTTTTCCCTCCAGAATGTCCCCTACAAGCTACCTCAGATTCTGCACCCAAAACATCCATTCTGTCCCAGAGACTTCTTCAGATTTGCCCTTTAAAATATTCCCTACAAATTACCTGAGATTTTGCTCCTAAAATGTTCCTTCTAATTACCTCAGATTTTCCTTCCAAAGTGTTCTATTCCATAGAGATCACTTCAGATTTTACCTTCATCCATTCCCCTGCCGATTAGCTGAGATTTTACCCCAAAAATGTTTCTTCTGGCCCCTAAAAATTACCGCAGGTTTTATCACAAAATTTTCTCTGCCTGTCCTTCACAAATGACCTCAGACTTTTCCCCAAAAGCAATTTTCTCCCCTAGATATCACCTCAGATTTTCCTGCCAAAATGTCTGCTACATGTCCTCCACAGATTTTTGCAGCTTTTGTTCCCACACTGCCCAGTTTTACCCCAAAATGGTCATTCCATTCCCTACAGGTGACCCCAAGGAATTCCATCATTCCTCCCCTATGAAGTTCTTTCTCTCCCCTCTGAGTTATCTCAGCTTTTGCCCTCACAAACTGAAACACCGTGCAGTCCTGTGATGGCACAGGCCCATTCATTTCTTACCATAAATTCCCTGTTCTTGATTTTTCAATTGTCCACAATCATTTCTCCCCAGTGTAACATTTCTTATCGTTCTTTCATTCCCACCCCACAGGTTTTGAATCCCTGTTTTACATATCCATTTCAGCTGTGCATCACAGCTTTACTTTTCCTCCTACCATCTGCCTTCCCCATTATCCTGTCCTATTTTCTCCCCTTAGCATTCAAGTAACTTTCTTCCAGCTTGCTCTGTCATTTCCTATGAACATCCCCAATCACACCCAAAGCTTTACTTTTCCCTTAATGGAAATAAAGCACTTTACCCTTCTGGATCCTCTCTGGACAAACTCAGTTTGGGAACAGGCTGGTAGCAGGGGCATTTTGACTCTCAGTCTGGGTGACTGCCTGTAGCACTCACAGGTGACCCCAGAACCATAACCATAGTATTCTGCCATTCCCAGGACTGGAGATCTCAGTCAACATCTTCAGGACATTTAATGACTAAATAGGTATCCATTACAAACAAACAGTCTTTTTTTTTTTTTTTTTTAAGGCTGTAAATGTAAACACTTTTGTACAGTTTTGGTACACGAAAAGAAAGAATGTCCATCTGAAACAAAGCTTACCATCCTCTTCTTCCTGATAATTTTTAGCCCTCGCTCCAGACTTCAGGAAAGTTAGAGACAGGTTTACCATAGTGCTTTGAAGGCTTTTTTGTACCTTGAGAGCAGTGTTTAACAGCCTCACCTCTGGGATGGCTCTCTGCCCAGAGAAACTGCCAGAGAGCTGAGCCCTGTGGAGACAAAGGCACACGACAAACCCTCGCACAGCTTCAGAGCTGCTGGAAGAGGAGAATCTGATCTATTGACTTGTTCCCAAAATAGCACCTGGTGGGAGGTGACTGACTGGCTAATACCTGTGGTGTTTCCATTACCGATTGAGATGAAGTCTGTTGCCAGGAATCCTGGGGTGGTTTCCTTGACAACCAGAAGAAATGCACAACCGAGATGCACATGACTTTTCAGGTGTGTTTTTAACTCCTCTGAAACAATGAGATGCCCTACCAGGACTCAGATAAATAAAACCTAGGTGTACAGCCAAATGGTGAACAGCATTCATGTTCAAGGGCAAATTTGAGCTGAGCTTGAAATATGCTGTGAAACAAACCCTCAAGAGAGCACCCAGCCTGGAAGTATTTCTTCTTTTCAGTAGGGCAGAGATCTTGCAAGATTATCTACTTTGTTATTTTATAGCCTTTAGATGAGAAATTTCAAGAGATGGAAGGTATTTCTGTGAGATATATAGATATATCTAACATTAAATTAATTTGAATGTCACTATTAAATCCAAAGCCTTCAAATTTCAAAGTTGATTGCAGACAATGCACTGTTCATCAGAAGCACTAGGGCTATTTATTGAAATCAGAATATATCTTGAAATTATTTTAACAAGACAGTGTAAATTTTAAGCCAAAGCACACAACATTAATAGGAGTAACAGTATCTTGTTACTCATTGTTTGTATATAGGCATGGCCACAAATTTTCTATGGACTGTATATTCAGTGAAATATTCATATGTCCATGAATTCAAGTTATACTGAGAAGCAGTTTAAGCCCAATTATGGCCAATATTTTTCAACAAAGGATTCCATTATAAAATATCAAAATACATTATATAAGAATTTCAAAAGGCTTTTAGGTTTCATAGTTTTAGCATTTTGTTTGACAAATCACCTACTCTTTAAGGGAAAATAAAAAAAAAAAACCCAACAGAGAACCAAGAATAATGTATAATGTACAATAGATTGACAAGTGGTTTTAAGACTGAAAATATATTGGGGATTTTTTGACTTTTGTTTTTAAACCTTTTAAATGAAGAACCAAAATATGATTATTCCAGTTGAACACAGAGGGTCTTGAACACTTTTTTTCAGTTTAGTAAATAGTCAGAAACATCCATTTCCCTGCTTTGTGCTTGGGAGGAATAAGCACATGAGAGGAAGGTAAGGAGAAATTGAAGGGGATGCTGTGGATCAAATAAGCAAAGTAGAGGGAGTAAAGAAAGGACTTATCAAAGGTGACAAGCCAGATGACAAATGTAAATGTTTTTGAACTCTATCTGCTGACATCAGGAAGCTGAATCTACTCACTTCCCTGTTAGTGTTGATGGATGACAATCACTGCAGAAGCACTGAGGTCCAGAAGTAATTTTTTTTGTGTTAAGAATCTGGGGTATAGTTTCCCAGATAAAATTTTGGCTGGCAGATCATAAGAAATTTCAGAAAACTTCTCTAAATTTTACTTGTGGCTGAGAGAGTGAGCTGCTGGAAGAGGCAGTTAATATAGTGTTACTGTGGTAAAAAATAACTATAGAATACAAAGAGTGTTGCATAAGGAAATAAATCATCCCAGTCTGTCATCAGTGGGAGTCAGGCAAAATATATCTGAAACAGAGTGAGAGTGGAAACAAAACAGGTAATATAGAACAATGTGCACTATTAAAATAATCAGGAAAAGTGGGGTTGACCTGGACATTTTAAATTAGGACAGTGCATGCATCTGAATGAATCATTAGCAGAGATTTAGGTTCTTTCCTAAAACAGATTACATTCATAATAAATAGACTTGAGTAGAGAATTTTAAAACCATATTAGTGGTAAAGGTTGGTGCCTGGGGCCACATTAGCTCAGCATCAAGCTCTGATCTGTCATAGATCTATGAAATGTAGCAAGCCTGAATTGCTGATTCAATTTAGTATTCATTTACTTTCAGAGCAGAACATAAATAGTAAGGAAGAAAATGTGAAACATGATCACTGAGACCAAGATCATTTTCTATGGGGAACTTAGCATGCATGTACACATTCATCTTTTGATTATTTAGGGAGCCAAGTATTGAAAGAGCCCAATCAGTTTTGAAGCTGAATCTGCCTCAGTGCCCCAAAGGCCTTTTACCCCTAAAGTTGAAAGAAACTTTGTCTTCCTTCGCGGCAGATGCTGAACACAACCATGCTGAGTGTATAAGCAAGAACAAACCTCAGCAGAGTGGCAGTGAAAGCCCCCAGCAAGAATGTTGTAATTGTAATATCTGATTTAAAATCATAGAATCACTGAATACCTCAGGTTGGAAGGGACCCTTAAGGATAATTGAGTACAATCCCTGCTCCTTGCAAAACTACTTAAAATTAAACCATACTATTAGAGAGTTGTCCAGACCGTCCTTGAACTCTGACTGGCTTGATGTGTGACCACCTCCCTGGGTAGCCTCTTCCAGGGAATGACCACCTCTCCATGCAGAAGCTTTTCCCCATGTCCCATCTGAACTTCCCCTGATGCCTCTTGATTCCATTTCATCATGTCCTGTCTCTGGTCACCAGAGGAAGGAGATCTGCACCCTCCCCTCCACTGCCCCCCGGAGAAAGGTGCAGCTGCTTCTCTTTTCCAAGCTGAACAAAGCAAGGAACCTCAGATGCTCCTTACAAGTCTTGCCCTCCAGGCTTTTCACCATGTTGATTCCCCTCCTTTAGATGCTTTCCAATAACTTTATATCTTTCTTACACTGAGGCACCCAAACCTGCACACAGCACTCAAGTCCAGGTCAAATTAGTGCAGAGTAGAAGACAGTCTTCTCCCCTGACCAGCCAGTGATGGATGCTGTGCTGGATGAACCCCAGGATAGGGCTGGTCCTTTTGATTAGTCATATGAACTCATATTCAATTTGCCATCCACCCAAATCTTCAGCTTTCTTTCCATGGGGCTGCTTTTCAGACTCTCGTACCCCAATTTTTATATATAACCAGGATTGGCCTGTACCAGGTGGACAATCCAACACTTGCTCTCAGTAAATTTCATACAGCTGTTTATTTCCCAGCTCTGTAGCCTATCCAGATCTCGTGACTGAATGGGATAAGGTCCAGTCTGCATAACATTGTGAGAGAAGAAATGGGAATACATTTTTTTTTTTTCTTTCAAATGGCTTCAAAATGTTCCCAAAGGACTTAAGGCAACCTGACATGTCTTCAATAAATTCAAGAAAGATTGATTAATATTTCATTTATATTCAGCTATGGTTATTTAATATATTAGATCAGATACTGAATTTAAAGTCAGGACACGTAAGTGTGGTCATCCAGCTCACCACAGAATCATAGAATACCTGTTGTTAAGGGATCCTTCCTGCAATGCACATGCTACAACATCACAGCTTTTGCTATGGGAACACGGATCTGCCAAGTGTGATCAGATGCTGGAAGTGGGACAAAACAACAGCCTACAACAGCATTAAAACTTCTCCAAATGTTTTGAAATCTTTTCCAAAAAAAGGTGGTTTACATTGTAGTCCAGTCTCACAAAAGTCATCCTGGGATACTTCTACCTGAAGCAGCCCATGCAGTCATCAGTCTTTGAAGGCAGAATTTTATTGAACCCTTCCTACTGCTCTACTGAGTGTTGACATTTTTTTACTGGACAAAATATCACCTCTTCATCCCATCTCTTTTACCATGCATGACCCTGCACTGCCTGAATGCTCCTATTTCAAATACTCCCTATGCATTTTTAAATATTTTGTTTTCCAAAACAGTAGTGCTATCTATTCATATAAATAACAACTGACAAGAAAATGTCATCAATCATTGACATGTCCTCTGAAGTTTAGGTTTGCTTTCAAACTCTTTCTACTCCACTTCTTATTTTGGTGTGGCAATAAACAGCTTTAGATTAGAGTTGCACAGCTGATAGTGGGTATTTATACTTAGCAACTGTCTATAGAAATAAAGATTAACATCAAGGCTATATTGGTTCTCCTGTCAGGATGCTGATCTTTTGAAGCTACACTATAGCCAGCAAATTCATATTTACCTACAGATTTAACACTGCCAGTGCAGATAAGAATATACTAACAGTTGGGGTAGGAATAAAAGATTATTTTCTTTCATGACCAATTTTTCAGTAATCCTATCTGTGTCAAAACAATTTGAGAGGGGAGTCCTACAGTGAAAAGATACAGCTACTGAGATACACTCAGAAAGAAGAATTTATTCTGCTATTTTTTCATTCAAGCTTAATATTTTTAAATGGAAAGTTTAAAATTACTATAATGCAAGAAGTTTTATCTGTGTCCATAATAAAAGCATTTTTGCTTGACTGTTGGTGTGGGTGCACTTGTGTGAAAAGATGTCTATGTATATATGTATCTGTATGTGTGTATTCACACAGGATTATATATCTTTTTAATAGAATGTATTTTAATACTAACTAAATAATAAAAATTAACTTCTTCATTTCTTGGTTTGTCCTGACATCTCTTTGTAACTCCAGCCTGTAAAGGCTTTAGGATTTACCAGCATTCTTTTATTTTTATGCATCATGCCTGTTTAGGATCTGACCTAAATTGCCGAATCCTATGGGAGAGGAGTGGGACAAAGGTTTTCCCTGTCTGCAGGGAAAGAGAGGAGAGGAACATACTGCTATGTTTACAGTGAGAAGAGTAGGACAGTCTTGATGTTGAAAAATAATCTTGGCAGTGATTCAGTATTAAAGCTGCATAGTAATTGCTGTGATTATGGTAGTCAACTATTGATTATAGTATTTACTATGCATGGTATCAAAATAAAAAGATATGCATGATGGGCAATATGTGTTTTTCTATAATGACAATCATAACAACCACTGTAAAAAATTACACTCTAGAAACAGCACAGCTCTAAGGGTATGTACAGAGCTTTTTCTTTTTTTTTCCTGCCAATTCCTTCTCTGGCTGGTTGGGCAGTGGCTTTCAAAGGTCACTCATTTCTCTGAGCTTGGCAAAAAGGAAATTTTTTGTGTATTTTTCAAAAGCAGGAATTAACAGCATAAATTCTAATTGTGGTGGGGCTTTTTCATGAAAAGTGTATGTGTGTCATATTCAATGTACACTTCTCAGAATAACATTTGGTGGATATTGAACTTGGTCAAGATTTAACCAAAGAGTTCTTCAGTCTAAATATTCTGGTGGGTGATAGTTCTCAAAACACTGTGTAGGGGGCTGGCTGCTGTGTATTCAGTCATTGGAGCTGTCTCTTCTACCAGACATAGATACTCTTTCTTGCTTTGCATTTGTCACATGCTTTCTAGAATCTTTTTTTTTAAATTGGATTGTCTTTGTTGTTAAGACCAAGGGGATTTGGTGTTGTCCTGTTCCTGGACAACATATATATTATATATGAAGCTAAATATATATATTAAAAATGGAGCTGAATTTTAATATTGATGATTCTTCTAAGTTCCTTTACAGGGAACAGCTGCACTGTTAAGACTTGACTCAGTTATTGTGGTGCCAGTCCTGAAACTGCAGGTCCTACCTGTTCCTGCAAAACTTCAGTAGGAAATATCCCTGAGTCCTTTGCACTGTTCTATCTTCAAAACCAACATGGTCTTGATCAGAGAAGTGTGCAGCCACACTCTTGTCCAGAGCATGAAAGAGGACAGTGATGTGCACTAGTAAGTGTTATTTTTAATCCACAGTGCATAAGTCTGTGTAGAAATGTGATATCTTACACACCTATTAAAGTCAGTTAGCCCCAGAGCACCACATTGCTAATGCACCTGAGATGCTTTTATATACATAAAAGTGACAACTCTGCTGTAAAAACAACATTATGCAGTAAACTTTAAAACCCTTGTGCAACTGGGATGTGGACACTTGTGGTTCTAAACCAGAGGTGCCAGGTGAATTTGAGGGATTAATACAAAATTTTCTTGCAGAAGAACTCAGCCTTTTCAGTTAAATAGACCTTCCTATAAAGATATGATCTGGAAGGGTGAAACAAAGATCTAGAAAGTGATCAGCTGTAAAAGTCAGTGATAATCTCGACAAATTGCAATCACAATCTGTTGATGGGTTTTTTTTTTGAGAGCCTGAAATGATCAAAGTTAAACTCGGTGATCCTTTCTGTCAAAAGGTTTGTGTGTTAGTATTTGGGAAGTGCTGATTTAATGACACTAAAACTATTAATTTCTTACATTTCTGAATTGTTTGTACTGCAAATAGGGAAAAATCGAATCAGAAGACTAAATAATTCATTCTTATATTTTCAAAATGGTATTTTTAATTCAAAATTATGTTTTTAAATGTTCATTTGTTTCCCTTTTTTAAAAAACTATAACTCCATCATAGATCAAAATAATATTTGTTTTTGATAAAACTAAATGACTATGTGTCATTTTTAGTTTCACCGGTGAGCATTAAAATTAAAATTACTGGTTGTTTCTTTCAAAACCTCTCTCAATTTTGTCCCTATCAGATTCTAAATGAGCTGTCCTACAGTTCACAGAATTTAAAGAATAAAATTAATCTACTTAAGATGACACTCTGCTCTCTAGATAACAAAGAGTATGTTATCCATTAGTAATTTTTTTCATTAGTGTTAGGAATATTTGATGTGATAATCTACCATTGAAACTTCCTCTATTGAGAAAATAACCAATAAAACTCTTTCATGTGTTTCATTTCAAAGGAAAACTGTGTTAATTTAGAAACAGCTGGTAATGATAGAGAGAGATTTTGACCTTGATAAGGTCAAAATTGAAAAAACTCCATTATTTATGTGAATATGTGATAAAGGCAGAGAATTTAAAAGATTTGTATTTCATTCCTGCAGATACCACAGATGTACGCAATTATGGGCAAATGTCTCTGCTTTATAGCAGGTTCATTCAATGTCAGCTCTCAGCAGTCCCCTGTGATTGGCAAGATGGGAGCCTTCAGAAAACACAGAAGCTTCCTGATCGTGTGGGTGTCTCAAGATCCTTAAAAAGAAGACCAAAAAAAATCATTTAGTGTGGGAAAAAACTTTCAGATCATCAAGTCCAACTGTACACCTAACAATGTCCCCAAGTGCCACATCTGCGCGTCTCTTAAACACCTCCAGGGAAGAGGATTCCATCACTTCCCTGGGCATCCTGTTCCAGTTCCTGGTGATCATTGTGGTGAAGAAATGTTTTCCTAATATCCAAACTAAACCTCCCCTGCTGCTACTTGAGGCCATTTGCCCTTTTCCTATCACTTGTTAGTCACGGGAAGAGACCAACCCCAACTCACAAAAACTTCTTTTCAGGAAGAAGTATCCCAGGATGACTTTTGTGACACTTCTTTATAACTTAAAATATATTTTAGGGAAAGATTTCAAAACATTAGGAGAAGTTTTAATCCTTCTCTGTGCTGGTGTTTTGTCTCACTGCCAGCATCTGATCACACTTGACAGCTTCACATTCCTATGGAAAATCCTGCAGTGTTGTGGTACATGTGTTACAGGAAGAAATCCTTAATATGACCATACTTACTTTGTGTTTGGTTTAAATTCAGCATCTGATATAATATAGATATAAAATAACTGCAGTTGTGTATAAATGGAATATTTTTCAGTCGTTCATAACTTTATGAAAGACATGTTGAATTACATTTGTAAAGATTCAGGACAGTTTAAATGTCTGAACAAGATCGTGAACTGCATCTTGGAGTTATTTAGTACTTTCTTTTGACTGTAAGTGGGGATTAAATATTCATTTATTCAGTTAACTGCACAAATATGTCTGGTGACATAGTAGGTATTGTGGAGAATCCTAGATGTCTGTGGAGGACCAATATGTGACACAGAATCTTCAAGAGAGTTTGCCTTTTTAGACTGGCAGCTAGAGACAGCATGGATTTGTGAGGGCGTATCAACTGACATTATATTCCTGTATTTAGATGCATGAGTGAAGCCCTAGATGGCTAGCTCAGAAGAGAGAAACTATGCACCCTTGGTTTTCATCTGTACAATTGGGAACATTTTTGGCTTCCTTACAGGAGTGTTGCAAAGACAGTTACTAAAACGTATTTCTCCCCTCATGCTTCCTTTATATCTCTCAAATTCGCCAGAATTTTGTCCACAGAAATTTCTACTATTTATGAGTTGCTACTCAGTAGCCCAGCCACAGAGTTGATCAACCAAAAGAAAAGAGATTTGGCTGCACAGTCTATGTAATTTCCAGATTTGCCTTAAGTTGCAGTCAAGTTCTGGAAGGGCACTACTATGGAGAGTTCAACATCAGCACCAACATTCAAAGCTCTTGGGTTTATGAGTCAGATAAACTACTGGAAAACCATGCTGATTCTTTTCAGTAAGTACTTGAGAGCTGATTCAAAATGAAAGCTTCTAAAATCACCTCTCTTCCTGATTTTCCAAATTAAAAACTTGATGTGAAGAACAGTCATGGCTTTTCTGAAGGAAATCTCTTTAGAAGGAGACATTGTTCCCCTTTTCCTTGATAATTAGAGTAAATTACTTGGAATAGAGTATTCAGCATTTTTACAGCTTCTCTTCAATGAGCTTCAGAACTTGAGCGCTTTAAATCCTCACAATAAAGCACCCCTTGATGCTGTTTTAACCACAGCAATTTATTCACTCCCTGTTTTTTAAACAAAACAACACTTACATTCTAGTCGACTCCTAGACATAAACAGGAGAAAATTGATTGCACAGGAGACAACTAAACAACATTTTTTTTTTCAATAGACAGACTGAGTATTTTCTAGTATCCCTGCATGATGTGTCTCACATTCACACATGAATAAACACACTGTGAATTAGATGGAAAAAATATATGTCTGATGAACCTTGCCTTTCTTTACATATGCATAACTATCATGTGAGAAGCAGGATTCATCATCTCATTATTAGGATCCAAATTCAGCTGTCAGCATATAAATGCCTGCATATGGTCTGGGTGTATAAACTCCAGCCACTGCCACAGCTGCTCAAGAGTTCAATGCAGGTGCCAGAAAGTCAACATTTGGTGTTAGTGTTGTTTGAGGTGTTCTACAGTATCCAAGGATTGGGAGATCATGGGATAAGTCATGTGTGAAGAGACCTCAGGAGGTCTCTGTTCCAACTTCCTGTTCCTCTATAAGGTCATAGAGTCATCTGTGGGGTCCTTTTAGGTTTCTCTGGGTTATTTATCTCACCGAGTTTGGAAAAACTCCGCAAATGGAGACTACAGCACATGCCAGTAACTTATCTCACTGTTGGTTGTACTGATTAGAGAAAAAAAATTTCATGATACCCCATCTGAACTCTGCTCCCATTCAGTTGGCACATGCAACACAGGAACTATAGGAAAACCATGTCCTCCAGAAGACCTGGTAACAGGTCAGCCAAAAGGTTCTCCAGGCTCCATGGACTGTCCTGGTTAGAGACAACAGAAGCTCAGACACCTACCCCACACCTAAAAATAGAGGTGGGATTTCATGACCCAAAATTAATTGCCCCAAATAGCTACTTTTCAAAGAGGAAGAGTGTTTAAGTGTTCTTTAAGTCTGATGGTGCATTTGCCTGTCTCTTGTAGAAGCCTGAATAATCTGAGATATCTCAAAGAACAGTAAGAGTCTAAGTATAGGCAACTGAAATCAGATGATGTAGAACACCCAAAGAGATTCACTTGGTATCTTTCTTCATATGGGTTGAAGGGAGTTCTGTATTATTCCATTCTTGACAGCCTATCACACATCAGTCTCCTAGGCTTCCCATATGCAGACATCAGACTGTGAAGTGATTTTTCCAAAAATTCTCAAGAGCTTTTGGAGGGAAAATGGCTATAATATTACTTTCAGAATGCCAGGCACTGCCAAAAATTGGGAGGTTTAAACCCAAGCTTATTTAGTAGGATCTTTCAGTCAAATAGGAAAGGAGCATTTGCATGCATTTGAGAATGACTATTCAAAACACTGAAATAATTGCAAAGTTTTCAATTAGAGTACATTAGATGATCCTAAATCATTAGTTTATAATTTTGCTATCACTCAGCTGGATAATGTAAGAAAATGTTAGAAAAGGGTATCCAGGAAAGTGAATTGAACTACGTTTTATTGTTGTTGTTGGTTTCTTTTGGTTTTTTTTTTTTTAGTTTTTAATAGAAATAAATCTTTTGTTTGCAAGTCACAAATATCTTTCCTGTTTGCTTCTAGAGACAAAGTAGTATAAATGCCAATTTATTTTTCACTGTAAGGTTAGTCTTTGGAGTAATGGAAAACAATTTTCTTTTTCTTTAATGAATAAATTATTGTGGGAGGCTCTGCATGATAGTTTGAACCTGCATAGCTATTTCTTCTGATTATTAGCAGGATTCTACATTTAAATTCCTGAAACATTATTAACTCATAATCATTTGCTTTCAGACCTTTCTGACAACTTTGCTCTTTCATTAACGCCTTTTCACTAAGGTAATAGGGAATTACTTTGTTTAATGGTTCTCTAAAGATCCAAGAAAGCTAAATATCCTAATAAGGCAATTTTATTTCACAAATAATATTGCATTCACCAATATAATTAAATTGTAATGTTTTCTGCAGTAGGCCATGTCCCTAGCAATGGGGTATGCAACATCCTAATCCAGAGGCAATTTTGGCAAAATGAGCTTGTCCTTTCCCAGAGCTAAGTATCAGTCAGTGGAAAATCATCAAATAGATTGCTTACTCTGAGAGAATATTTAATATCCCAAGAAAAAGATAGAAGAACCCTGATCACTGGCTTCCTTTGGAGCAAAATTCCCCATGAGTTCTGCTCCCTTGGGCAGTTAAGCTACTGAATCCCCTAAGGATATCCTTAAAGGTAAAAAGCTCATGGCCTGGCCACTCTCAAGAGTCTCCAACCCAACCATCCTGTGACTGAGCCTTCAGGATGCTCCTGGCCCCTGAGTCCTGCAGGGCTTTGTGTGTTCCCAAGCCTGGCCCACGGGGATGGTGGCAGAGAAGTCAGTCCTGCAGCAGAGTGTGGGACTTGCCAAAGCAGGGCAGGAGAGCCTGGTTTAGCAGGAGAGCCTGGTTTAACAGGAGAGCCTGGTTTAACACACGCTGCAGTGAGTCTCCCCCATGCTCCCTTCCAGCCTCTGCACAGGTGGGATTTATCCTTGGGAGTGAGCTTCTCTGCATGCCCTTCTTGCTCCACACTCTGTGTCCTTGAAGCTTTTATGGATATCCCCCGAGGAATCTCTCCCATCCTAGTCTGCTCACCAGGAACTCCTTTGTTTCGATACTCAGGGGTTTGCAATAGTTGATAGCCTCCTTTGATTGTAGGTGCAGCCTCAGGAAAGGAAATTGTTCTCAAATTGTCTTCCCCCCGAACCAAAAGCTTCCTTGTCCTCTGCCAAAGAGTTCAAGTTTTGTCATGGTTTCGCCTTTCCTACTCGGTCCTTTCACAAAATTTTTCTTGACTGAAGTAGTTGAAAATTATTCCCAACAAAAGCAAGAAAAACCTTCGGTTTGCATAGTAAAAATTTGTGAGTTTACTGTGTTATGTTTTGCTCTGAAATTAACAGAGATCCCCTTGGACTTCTGCATATATGTCAGAGCCCAGGTAAATGAATGCATCTTAAATCTGTGATAAGAAATACACAGCCATGGAAATGGAGGAATAAATGAACTTGAAATTTTGTTGTATATTCCCTGCTCTATGGATCCACAGGCAAAGTCACTTGCAGTTTAGAATACCTGTGGTTGATAACTGGGGCCTGCAAATTTATGAGCAATCTGAGAAAGATGAGGATATGCTGCTGTAGCACTCCAACATACACCAACAGCAAAGCACTTCTTCCAGCGGAAGGAAATATTACCCAAATCACAGCTAAGCCAAACAGCTTGAACTGGCAAATAATAAGTATTTTATAGGAACCTCAGGGTATGGCATGCATGCAGTGTCATAAACAGTCCAAAGATGTTCTGCTTGCATACAGTGTATTTCTATTCCCTGCAGCTTTTATAGTGAAGTTTCCAAGCTGTGCATAAGCAGCAGTGTAATAGGATGCCTATTTATTTCTCCTCCAGGAGTGCTGTGCATATTTACTTGCTCATATTCCTTCTATTTTCGCCAGTAGCTTTGCTAGAAAACAAGTATTCACTAATAATTCGCCTTTTCCCTCTGTTTATTTTAGCAAGCAAGTTTGATTTTTTTTTCTTTTATTGATTGATAATTTTCCTTTATTTTGTTCTGACATTTTGCTTCCCTTCTTCATGACAAGAGTGTAATAGATGCAGACTCTGAAACAAGGTGTCAAGGATGTCTTCGTGTGTCCTTTATTAGTAATATGTCTCAGTCTGGGAAGAAGGATGGTCCTATGAATGTTCATTCAGAAAATTGGATCCAATATTTGGTTCTGCTAAATGCCTCTTATTGGTGTTCACAGCCAAACTTGGAAATGTGAAGCAACTGCAGATAGAGACAAACCCTCAAAATTCCTCAGAAAGGCTGTCAGTTCACATTATGCTGTCCAAGACCAGGCTCTGAATGCTGTATTACCCTGATAAAGTTGCTGCTTATTTTGATCCCTAAAGAGAAACTAAATTCTGTGATCATTCTCATGTGTTTTCAAGATTACTCAGAGGACCATGTTTTTTTTAATGGGCCCTAGAATCCTGTCAGCCAAAGAGGGTCTTTTCTTTCACTCTCAACTCTTTCAGTTATTTACCTTGTAAAGTTTTCTGTTTCTGCTCACAAAGTAGCTTTGAAGTCTGTATGAACAAAATAATCAAATCGTCAAATGTTGGAGGGTATTCAAAATTCATGAGTTTCAGTTTTTTCTCTCTGCATTTTTCTGAAGTCTTTAGGGAGGTAAAACCCCAAACCTTAATCTTATCTGTAGTCTTGTCATCCACCAGCTCTAGAAGAAGCAGAAATTCATTTGTACCTCATTCCACATCTTAATTCTCTCTCAGTTAGAAGGGTTTTCAGTATGGTCAGTTACAGGGATAAGGGCAAGAAAAGAATCTGTGTAAAAGTGGAACTAGGTGAGATAATGAGGCACTATTTAATTCTTCTGTATCTTCTTTCAAGTGTAAACAACAATCTTTCTTAAATTCCAAGATGGAAATGAAACCACACTATGGCCTCTGGGTATTCTCTTGTATTTGCAATAGTCATTATAAGTTCAACCAACTAGCAGTACATTAAATTGAGCTTTTATTTGATATTCTATCTGAGCAAAAAGCATCCTGAAAAATTTCAGGGTAAGCAACCAGCCAAATCTTTCTCCCCTTTCCAGACAGCTTAGAAAGCACAAGTCACTCTTTTCACCCTTCTTTCCATTACTTTCTAAAACAAGCTTTTTGTAAAGGAGAAAGGTTTGCCACAAAAATAAGGGTATAATGTGTCTTGGATCTGTTTGAATACAAGTATGACAGCAATATTGTGTTTTATATTGATTTTTGAGTTTTTAGTAAATGCTCCTGAATAAACAAAGTTTTCTTACATTTTGGAAAAAAAAAAAACTTGTCAAGGCTCAGTAAGTCACATTAAAAAAACCAAAATCACAGAAAAGGCAAGTAAGTGTGACTGTGCAATTTCCTTGATTTTTTGGGAAAGAGGGATGAATTGGAACCTGAGAGATCTGTGCGTGATATTTCTGGATGCTGTTATACACCTTTGAGAAAAAAGGGCCTCATCCCTGTGTTCACAGAGCCTTCTGAGTTGTCCCATGAGAACTGGATGAGAGCAGCCTCTTTTCTCACTTGCTAGGCAAATGCATGAAACCCTTGGGAGGTCTGAGAGAAAAGAGAAAATATTGTCTCTTTTGCAATCTCTTCTGAGTTCTTGGGAAGCGTTTCCACAGACTTCTTCACAGTAGAGGTTTCTGGATGCTGGAATCCATCTCTTTTCCATGAGCTCTAAGCCATATGTGTAGGCTGCAGAGGAGGGGAAGAATTTCAGACACTCTACTATATTAAGCAGCTTTACAGTCAGTTCCCAAGGCTATCTGCAGTGGCTAACACTTTCCAGGCACTGGGACATTTCCTAAATTCCATGTAAATCCACTTGCCTTGGGTTTCTTCTTTGCCAGATGTGCACAACCAGGGCAGGTAGCTAGTAAGAATCATGGGAATATTGCTGGAAACTAGGCCAGAAAAACCTGAGCTAAAGTGCCTACCATGGGAGTTCCAGCTTCCATTTTGGGAACCAAACATAGAAAAATAAATGTCTAGGAACTTCAGTCATTTATTAAAGCAAACATGAGACCTCTGTGGTGAAAGTTGCCAGAAAATTGTAGTCCAAAGTGTAAGACATCCTTCAAAGATGTAGAATTTTTTTTTTCCTATCAGTAATAATTCATCCAGATGAAGATCTCTTTTAAGTCCTCTCCAGCTACTTCATGGCTTCTCAGCTACAAAAACAAGCAGCATATCAAAACCAGTACTATTTTGAAAATTGACAGTTAGGAAAACTGATGAAAGATAATGCAGTAGCAGCAATGAATCAGATTAATATGGACAACATGGGGAACATTCCACCTACGCAGGGAGCAGTGCCTGATATCAGAGGGCTCTTTCATCTATGATAACAAGACCCAGTGGCTGAGAGCCAAACCTTCAAACTGGAAATGAGATGCAATTTTTTAGCAGAAACATATTTAACCATTTGAACCATTTACTAATAGACATAGCATATATGCCTTCCTCCAGAGCCCTTAGACCACAGGTGATTCTCACCCAAAATGAGAAGCAAGTGAATTTGCAATGAACTGAAAGTTATCAGGGTGATTAAAACACTTCCTGGGTAAAATCTATCCCCAGGTTATGGAGATGATCAAATTGATAATGGCCTTAAAAAAATAATTTCTCTATAAGTGAGGAAGCAGCTAAAGGATATTTGTGTTTTGGGAAGCCAGACTTAAGTCTGACTATTTTTGGTGAATTTGAGGAGCCTGAATATAGCAGAAAACCTACACTGCTCTGGAGTTATGTGATTTTTCATGAAAACAGAACTGTTAAGCATCTGAATTTTAATATTCTGGATGAACCATATTTCTTCTCAGGAAACACTATTTTTAAAGTATATCTTTGTGTTAGACACAACTTCCATTTTTTTCTGTGCAAAAAAATTTCTTCCTCTATTCTCAAGTTTTGTTTATTAACAACAAATCCTGGACCTTTGGACACTTGCCTAGGTATTCACAACAGATAATAAATTAAAACACTCTTTATCTATGAAAAGAAATCAACCACCTCTTTGAGATGAACAACAAGAACTAAATCAACCTATATTTCTGTGGTGGTGGATAAATTACAGTATCTCAAACAAATAATTGTACCAAGTTCCATAACCTAGATTTATAAAAGGCACTAAAAGACGTGGATTTAGCCATAAATATTCAACTATAAAGTTTTCTTACTCCAATTAATATTAAGACATTCCTTTTCTTCTGTTACACAACCATTTTATACTGATCAGGTCTTCTTAGTGATCTTTCAAGGATGTCTCTACATCATATGTGTTCAAATTTGTCCAGTAGACCATGCAGAACTGACCCTTTTATGGGTGGTATTTACCCCTGGAAAAAACGTGCTGATTGGAAAACTGCTGCACGTTCTGTCCTTCCTAAACAGACTGATCAGGGAGGTGTCACCTCCTACTTTGCCACAGACTCTACTGCAGACATAAGTATTGAAATTACTTCAATATGCAGGCACTGTATAATTTAATCACGCTCAAAGGATTTCCATAATTGTATCCACAAAAATTACTGCAAGATCAGCTTTCTGCTACACAAATTTCAATTAGGATGTGCAACACACCAATGCATTAAAAAAAAAAAAAAAAGGAATGCTTCTATTCCTCTCATCTTCAAGAGGTTTTTATACAAATATTAAGCAAGTGAGCACTGCCACTTCTCACTTTCTAAGTAGTTTCTTCTATAATGCTCCTCTCTCCTGCACTTCACATCATCCTTGTAATTTCTTGCATTTTGCTAAAGGCACAAGGAGCACAGGATTGTACTGGAGATTGCTAATGAAATATGGAGCTAAGCTACACATAAAATATCTGGCCTAGGTTGTTCACGGAGCAAAGATGTATATCCTGTCTGCTGGCTTTTCAGAGAGCTGTATGAAAACCACACTTAGTTTCAGTCTGCTTCCTCCTGAGTCAGGGGGGAATTAACTGACTGAGAGACACAGGCAAATTAAAGACATTTTCGGAAGTGAACTGCCAAGCATCTGAAAATCAAATTGCGTTCTGAATAGTGACATTGGAACAAGGTGCTAAAATTTTGATATCTCAGTCTGGAAAACGTGGATTAAAAATCTCAATTGTCATGATATCTTGGCAAGTCTGGGAAAAATGGAAAAAGAAAGGACTACTTAATGCTTCATGTTCAAGAGGCAAAAAATTACAGAGGATTTTAGAATACTTAAAACACGTTTAGAGCTAGATTCCTAATTATCAAGTATTTCTTCGAGAAATAATCAAACTCCAAATTAATGAGAAGAAGTGATTACTAGTTCAGTTTTTTTAATATGTTATTCTCATGATGATTTTGTCAATTATGGACTTGAATAGAAAGTTAGAAGAACAAAACAAGAGAATGAACAAAGGTCCAGTACTAATGCATTGAAAGAAAACATGATTTGTGTAAAGTACACGAAAGACAAGAAGGTGATTATTAATTGCTACCTCTGATTTACTGAGATCAGTCAGGTTTAATCAACCTGAGTTTCTTCTCTAATGAAACATTTGATTCTGTGAATGAGAAGGGGGTTAAAAATGTTGTTCACCTGGAATTAAGCAGGGCTTTAAACACATTATCCAAGAAGAGCCCAGTAGGCAAACTGAGAAAATGCAGTCTGGACCCCAAAGTGCATGGAAAGCAAACTGGACTGCTGGGCCCAAAAGTTCATAGAATCATAGAATGGTTTGGGTTGGAAAGAAACTTAAAGATCCTCTAGTTCCCACACCCAGCCATGGGCAGGGATGGCACCCACTACACAAAGTTCCTCAGAGCCCCATCCCAGCTCAGTCTCAGAGATATTCTGCAGAGGCTGTAGTGGGGCACTGAGCCAGCTCAGCTGGGCAAGAATCTCAACAACCTGATCTAACTTTGCCATTAGTTCTGCTTTGAGCATTGGACTACTACAAATCCTCCAGAGATCCTTGCTAACCTGAGTGCTTCTAGGAAGTTAAATACTGAAAATTCACAGCCAGCAGCTGGTTAATTGACACGCTCTGCTCTTCTTGTTTGATTCTTTCTACAGTCATTCTCATGGCTAACTTCAATGTGTTCTTCAAAATACCATTTTCCTGCTGTTGTCTACAGCAAAAACAGTTTTCCTAGATGCCTAAACCAGGTTTCTTTGAATAATGAATTATACACCTTGGATGATAGGTTGCAGTCTATTATCATGTTACACAGCTGTCTGGATATCACCATGGAAGGAGATTCGTTCCTAATGGGGCTGTAGGTTTTCCAGCCATTATTATTAGGCAACTTTCTCCAAAAGGTGATTCCCCATCCCTTTTCAGTGTATAAAATTTGGTCAGTAAAAGTTACATGGGGATATATGACTTGACCTTTCCAGCAGGAATCCATCAAAAGAGTTTTCTAACTTTCAAATAAGCAATACTCACAATGGGAAATAAGGACGACATAATCCAGTTGTAAGAAAAACTGACAAGGGTTTAAGTGCTTGATCAAAGTTCATGGAGACTGTTTGTAACTGGAATAGGTATTGGTTCATAAATTCAGGAAGAGAAGAAAAAGAAAGTATTTTGTCTTTGCTCTTTATTACCCCAGCCTTTTGGGTTAGTAACCAGTCTCAAACAAATATTTACTTGCTTCTAAAATTAGGATAATTTTTTTTAGTGCAATCATTTTAGACAGTATTAGAAATATAAAGCCCTAATTCGTCATCTGTGACAACATCATAAATTCTTTGCATTCATTGCCCAGTGTTTAAAATAGGAGATATTAGACAGAGCTGGTAGCAGTTTAAGCACAGATACATTCTAGCAGTGCAATTAGTAAGAAAAATAAATAAATTAGCATAGTTTGCTAACAAAGAGCCATTAGATAACATATTTTCTCTTTCATTTATGAGCATATGGCGAAGGATTCATCTTGTCTTGGCATAAGGATATTTCTGTAGAAGAAAAATGGGATTGACATTTTATTTTTACACCAAGTTAAATTTCCTTGTAAGATAATTATTTATGAAATACGATATGTAAGTTGATGCATGATCTCTGGAAGAGGTTACTAAAGAAGGAATAAAATTGATATTTTTAGTAGTAGTACATAAAATTTACACTCAGGAGTGCTATAAAGAAAATTGTCTGGTTACCAGCATAGGAGCTGATGTTGTGATAGCTGCTCTTCTGGGTGATATTGCTGGGACTTAACTTAGTACCTCTACAGAGAAAAATAGCAGTTGTTATAGCTATAAAGCTCTGTTACCAACAGCTCTCCTTCTGATGGAATGAGTAGAGAGGGAGGAATTTCTTACACTTTATATAAATGTAGCTTTCTACATAAATTACACTTTCTATAAATGTAACTTCTATTATCTCTATGATATTGTTCCTGTTGATATGGAAATCACTTATTAATGTTGATGACAGGCCACTGGGAATTATTGCCCTGCTACTCAGGCTTAAATCTTGTCACAATCATAAAGCTTTTCCAACTGGGTGGAAAGCTGACACAGCCACGATCTGATCCAAAGGTGTTGGATTGTCACCAGTACCAGGCTTCCCCTTTCCATAACCATCTCTTTCCATGGCAGGCAGCATTATATCACCATCTAGTCCAAACTTCTTCCTATCTCAGATATTGATGATTCACCACATTATTCCTTTGTGGAGGCAAGAGTCTGTGCTGAAAATATCTCCTTCAGTATGGAGAAATTACGAGAGAAGAATCCAGCACAATTTTAATTAATTTCTCAAGTACATCTGCGTTTAATTATTGAGTAATCACTGTATTAAAACTGTCTTTCCCAACTGAATGAAATTTAGTGTCCAGACCATCCATGTGGGCTTTCCCTGCTAGACAAAAAAGGCTGAAAACCCCAGTAGGATTCACTGCAATGTATATTCCCCAGGTCTTGAATAACTAGAATAGATTTCTTTTCCAAATTTCTACTACTCCTTTGAAATTGTAGGCTCTAGAACTATTAGTAGGATAATAATCATCTCATCAATACTATAGAAGGAGATTTTTTTTATTATTTTAACTGCTGCCACATACAAGACTTGGAATGAGTGTTTTTGATGCAGAAAAACATTGCAGAAACCACTGATTCTTTCTCTACTATTATCCTCATATATTTTAAATATCTTCTTCTGTAGTTCCTATTCCTGTGCTGTAGGAATGACCTGCATTCCCTATACTTTCATGGATAAAATTTTGCATTTACCTGAACTGAAAAGCATCTTGATTGAATTCATCAAGTTCATCAGGTAGTCTTGGTCATTGTATCTGACTGGTCTATTTCATCATTTTTCACCATTCCTCTACTCTTTGTGCCAATCACATACTTTTTTGACAGTGTTGATGTGTTTACTACCAGATCATGGTTAAAAATCTTGAGCGGTATCAGTTACATTTTCAATGGTGATTTTTCCCACTAGAAAAACCTATTATGAAAATTCTCCATTGTGGGAACCCTGAATGCAGAGAATATTTTCCTGCCTGTTTTAAGGGTTCTACCCCCCTGGACAACACAGTCTTTGACTTTTATCCATAGAGAAAACTACCAACTCTTTGGAAAGAACTAGAATCTACTCTAGTGAGAACTAAATAATAGAATGTTATGTAAGGTTATCACAGGGTGAAAAATCTAAAGGTGTTGGATTTATTAATGTAGTAAATAGATAAAAAGCAAAAACTCCAAGATGGAGGATTGTTGTTGTTTCTAGACTTTCTTCTTCTTCTTCTAATACTCCATATTCTGCAACAGAAAATGCCTAAAAATTATTGGATGAAAAATTCCACAGTTCCTGTATACGTGATAAAAGCATTTGTCTAAAATTGGTAGAAAAGTGAAAATATTTTTCGTTTTAAGCTTTAATTGGATGATTTACCTTTAAGAAGGTCGTGTTATCTCGATAAGGAGGCATTCTGCTGCATTCTCTGCTCTGTGCTGTGTCTGGGTCACGCCAGTGACTTTACTTCTCTGATAAGACTTAATAAACTATCTTAAAGCAGAGAGTGCTGAAAGTTTCTTTAAAATCACTCCCCCATCAAGGGAAAACCTGGCTTAAAGACACAGCTAAGTCAGGGGCTGGGGTCCACACTCCATGAATAAAAACTCCTTGAAATTTGCAGCTCCTCCTTGGTAATTCACAGTGCAATATTTTTAATTAGAATGTCACAATGTTCTATATCCTTACAAAGGTTTGAGTAATGTAATAATTAATAATGGCTTGAATAATTCAGGTACTTTGGGCATCCAGAAGTTGAAATTTCCTCAAACTTTTTTTTTTTTTTTTTTTTAAGCAACCATAAAGTACTCTGGCATTACTTAAATTCAAAGCCTTTAATCTTTGGTAATCAAATTCCATTATTTTCTGTTGGCCTAGAAAAATGCAAATATTTTTCATAAAATATCCTTCTTGAATAGTTTTTACAGGTTGTTGTAACTCTTCTGAGCTTCTTCTGAGCTCTCCTCAGGATTTGTCGAAGTGTTCATTACCAGTTTGGGCTGTGATGTGTAAGTCATCTAGGTCACACAAATTCCTCATTGCTGGTCCTGAGTAGATGATATGTGAACTGAAAGGTACTTCATCATCTTTATGTTGTGCAAGTGCATTATTCTTGCCTGTTTACAATTATAGAACAGAAATATTTATTGACTGTTTCTGCTTTCTATTCGTGGTTGTTATTTGTATCATATCCTTCTACAAATTACTCTGGATCATCTCTCATGACACATCTAATCTACTTCAGAAATGCCACAGTGAAGGAAGGCAAAGTGTTCCCTCCTGCTCTTGAGTCTTCCAGCTGGAGAAGTGCTGTTGAGCTTAGTGCAGTGTCTCAGAAAAGTACCCAAAGCACATCCAACAAAACCAAAACCAAACGAAGACCTACCTGCTTTGATGTTGCTAACTCTGTGTGTTAATATATCTGATCATCTTTGCTCTCCTGCTGTGCTTTTCTTTGCAGAATATTTTTTCCTCAGAGATTCAGCCATAAAAGTGACATCATGAAAGCTTTCTTGGGATACATTGTCCCTTTGTATTAAGACTTCTCAGTAGCCTTTTTCATATTTCAAGATTCTCTACTCCCAAATGCAAAGTTATCTTTAAAGGTTTCTTGCAAAAAAGTTACCAAGGAAACAGCTAATAAAAGTCTTTGTCCAGATAAGCTGAAAATTCTTAGATATTTTCTTCTTCCATTTGTTTTCTTGCAATAAATGTAACTTTTATTTAAAATCGATTTTGTCTTAAACGCGATTAAACCTTTATAAAGATAGTTTTATCTAAACTGCAACAGAATAGAGCAGCAGTGATAAGAATGTTAGTTCCTGTGTATCCATATATTAAAAAATATTGCTGAGCTCATGTAGATACAGAACTGCAGAGATCAAGTAATTTGCCTGAAGTCACATGTGAAAGCACATTTGAAAGGCAGGACATGAACTATAGGATTTTTCTCCCACAGCCCAGAATGTTTTCCACAAGGTCCTTGGGGCTTTTTTTGTTGTTTGATTGTTTGTTTTGTTGTTGTTCTTGCTCTTGTCATTTTTTTTGGGGGTGGGGGGTTGTTTGTTTTTGTTACAGATGTTGTGACTCTTTGAAAACATTCATCCTTGTGGACAGAAAATGTCATTCTTCATGAAAGAACTGGAAAGAAAAGAAGAGGGAGGAGGTCAGAGGGGGAAAGTGGTCTGCTGGATTTTTTTAGCACAGCTGTAAATCGAGAAGAAAATTATACAGAAAAAACAAGTATTCATTAACAATTAGTTAAAAAAAGGACCATTTTAAAATCCAAATTCGAGTTGCTAGGATCAGACTGAAGCACATTTCTCCTCAAAGATTCAATAGCAGTAATATTTATCTGGAGACCATTAGTTTTCTTCTGAGAATGAACTGAGGACCAGCAGCTGTTGAACTAGATTTTCTCCCTCTTCTTCTCTTTAATGTAACTATTTATTAAAAAAGAAACACAAAAACAAATCTAAGTAACTGATAGCAAAGTTTACAAGGGCCCTCTAATTGTTTATTTTGAAGCTGTTTGCTCATGAAGCAAAAGGAATGTGAAAGAGAGAAGGGAACATTTTATGCTGGGGGAAAAAAATACAATGTTGATTCAATTTATTTCCATACGGAGGCAATGTTGGAAGGCTCCACTAAGTTGCCTGGCACTAGCTGGCAGAAAAAAATAAACGAAAACACAGCTTTAAGAACAGAGCTTTATTTACTGATGCCCGTAAATGGAGCAGAGATGGAACGTGTTCAAGAGTGCTGACTGGCTGATTGTCACAACTGATTGTTTTTCACATCCAAGTGTTCCACACATTGATACACACACCCTGCCAAGATACAGGCTGCATCTTTTGAGGAGTCAAAACTCCATAAAGGCACAAAGCATGCATTGCTAACACAATGTGTAGTCATGAGTGTAGGTGCATCATTTATAGTAAATTGTTTCTCATACTCATTGTGGTGTTGTGTTTCTAAGCAGGTTTGCTTCCTGACAAATTAAAGTTCACTCTCTAATATATGATGACAGTGCTAAATGACTGCTTTAATAAGCTTTGCCCAAAAGTGTCATTCCTGTTTTGGTAGGCACTGATCACAAAATTTGAACAAATACTAAAGGAAAGGCTAAGAAACCAACTGGTAGTAAAGGCACAGTTTGGAAATATCAGTTGAGCAAACATACTGTCTGCTGCCTTCAGTGGTTGCAAGTACAACTCCAGTGTTTTCAGTAAACTAGTGACACTTTCAGGTATTAATTCAGAAGCATAGAATCAATTTCTTGCTATATTTCTACGCTAATTATATCACCTGAAGTAATAATTAATCCATCAAAACTCATTATTTTCCCCCTAAATCTCTGTTAGTTAATTATGGTTTACAGTATAGTACACACTCATCTATAACAATAACCCTTTATGTACAAACAACACAAAGGTAACTATGTGAACCTGCTCTTGGGTAAGAGTAAAGCCATATTATCAAATCTCTTGAGAGCTTTATGATCAGTTCAAGATGTGAATGCTCAAATCAATATATATCTTGCTGTGATTTAATGTTCTGAGATTAGGTGCTCCTCAGTTTATGAGGATTTCTTGGTTTCTATTTGATTACTCTGAAATTGAAACATGAGTTAGTGGATGACTTCTAAGTGTCTAAACAATACAGCCTTGAACAATTATAACTCCTAATAGCAGGATTTTAGTACCTACTGTAAACAGTGAATGAACAAAAAATGAGGGTTTTTAATTTGCTCTCCTCTACTCATTATGCTTCTCTCACTTCCAGGTTTGATTTTCTCATCATATAAATGGAAAACAAGTTTTCCCTCACAGCCACTCACTCAGAGCCACTTTGGTTTCTGACAGTGGGCCTTTCTTTCTGACACAACACCAGTGACAACAGAGGTTGTGTTAGCCAAACCGTGATC
Source organism: Daphoenositta chrysoptera (assembly GCA_013397915.1). Taxonomy (NCBI): domain Eukaryota; kingdom Metazoa; phylum Chordata; class Aves; order Passeriformes; genus Daphoenositta; species Daphoenositta chrysoptera. Next base: position 285,273 of record VZRO01007528.1, on the reverse strand, counting down.
TAATCTCCTTTTCAAATCTACCATTGTCCTCAAAATGTGATCTCAGTGACACCAGGATAAATGTCTGTCAGATTTTTTTGTCCTGAAGGATATATGAGTGAGAGAGCAAAACCTGGAAATTCTTCTGTTGCAGAAATGGAGTTCAGGGTTTATTTTACCCAGCTGACCTTCGTTAATCTGGCTGTAATTTTTCATTCACCATTTCCACATTCATAATGGGGGGGATTTCATAACTATTATTATTATTTTTGTTGTTGTTGTTGTTGTTATTAATTCTTCCACATTTTTTCTTTTTGACAAATCTTGAACACATGCAATTAGAACACTCTATCTCCTTCCCTCCTCTCTCCCTTTTCTAAGCTTTAGCAATCAGGACCTAGAGCCATTCCCCTCCTTTCTACCTCTTGCTAAATACACAAACATACTCTTACACAATAAAGAATGTCCCTCTAAAAATAGATACTGTGAGGGTATCTGCTAAGGACACATGTTGAAATTCCTGCTGAGCAATGGGCAACAATCATTGTTATCACAGTTACCATTGTTGCCTATTGTGAATATTTTCTTTTCACTGTGAATCACCTCCACAGCTCTTCTTCCTCACTCCTCTTAAAAGTCCCTTTCGTTTGTTGATATCTTTCTAGGAATTAAATGTTTAGAACAGACCAGAAACCATTTCCAATGCATCATTTCAGGAGGGCGTGAAAGATGAAAATGAGGAGCACATAGAGCTATAACTAAGAGGAAATGCAACTTTGAGACTGGGTGCCATTCATGTGCTGCTGGGGGAAACAGATCACAGTGGACACCCACGCACCAGATGCTGTCTACAATCATTCACAAGGGCTTCCAGACACCTCCCACCATCCAAGGTATTTGTCTCAGGTTCCTTTCCATTCTTGATGCATTAATGCTGCCACTTTGTGGTTTACATTTTTTCTCAGACACGCCTCCAAACCTGCTGAGATTTGTTCCTTGCTTGTCTTTTCTTCTTCACTTTACGCAATCCCGTCAACTGCCATGCTCTTAAAATAAATCCAACAGACAGAAACACAGGCACATGCTCTATGAAAATCTTCTTCAAGATTCTGGAGGTTCAAAGAAGAGTTTTAATGTTCATGGAAATTCAGCAAATATCCATTGTAAAGGTAAGTTTTGCTTCCTTCAAACCTTCGGGTTCCAACACTGTTGCTGCATCATCTAGAAATGTGACAATTTGCTCCTCATTTAATGAGTAGCAAAACAACATCGGCCTTACTTAGGTGAGGGACACAAAAAAACCATCATAGTATCATTAGAAATCAGGCTGCTTCACCGGAGAAGAGGTATAAAAGTTCCCTGCATGCAGTCATGAGTAGTTCTGCCTCCAGGACTGGTATATCAAAATAATTCTAAATGGGCATCATAAAAACATTACAGAATATGAATTAAATTTTGTGTTTTTCTTGCTCAGGGGAAACATCAGTGTTAATAATCATTTGAAATCTGATTGATATGAAAGTGGTTTAAAACAAATGTCACTATTACCCTCAATGCTTAGGCCAGACTAAAACCTCAGGGTAAGAAAAAACATCTACAAAGGCCTTCTTTAAAATGTCTTTTAAAAACTACAGCAGTTCTTTGGCTAAGCAACTTTTGATCTCATTAGTGACTGAGACAAAACAAATAGCATCTGGAAACTAGAACTAGAACCTAGAAATAACTCAACAGAAAGTCAATTCTGTGACCCTGAGATTAACTCAGTTGATGAGAGCATGGTGCTAATACCAGTCACGGATTCAATCCCAGTGTGGGCCGTTCACATAAGAGTTGAACTTCATGATCCTCGTGTGTCCCTTCCAACTCAGAGTATTCTGTGATTAGGTTTAACCATGGTTAATTATTATTCATTCATCAAATCAACACTGGACAGACCATTGAACAAAATACGAGTCAAAATCATTTGATAAGTTCGTAACTGAAGAGGCCACAAGAAATACTTTGCCACCTTAGGACCAAGTCAAGACTATTTTAATTGATGCTCTAATGGCCTGTTACTACCATGCACATTCCAGGTGCCCACTCAAAGCAGGGTGTGCAGAATTCCAGCTGGATGGAGTACCTGACATGCTGGTTTGTGTCAGCCGTCTTTCCGCTCATACTCATCAGCTCTCCCCTTAACACGGACTCTCACCAAAGGTACAGACTCTCTGCAGTGACATGAAAGAGGCCTTTGAAGCAGTAAAGTTGATCTGAGTCACTGTGAAACATCACAGGTAAGCCTGGATTCCCCATTCCTAGGTGTTAGGAAGTACGGGTGATGGCATTTGGATTTTGACCTTCAGTTTCTTAAGTTTCAATGATCTAAAATGAGATTCAACCTCGTGATGCTCACATCAATTCAGAAAATGGGATTTGAGCAGGTCTGAGGTTTTTTTCTCACCACTTTTATCCCAACAAATTTGATTTAGAGCTTGAAAAATACCGTATGCACTTTAATTTGCATGTGTCATTCTACTTTGCATTGCTGAGTAGTGACTGTAGCTTTCTACTCAGAACTTTTGCATTTTAATATTTGATTGCTCAGGTTGCTTACAAGAACAAAGCCTATCTTTTTTAAGTCCAGTAAAGATTAATGTAATATCTTCTACTTCATAGCAAATAAATTATTCAATTGTTGTTGTTATATTTCCTCTTTAAGGATTTCTAAATATTGGGTACGCACTTTGACACAAACTTGGGATCTGTTGCTAGCATCAAAAAATTATGAATAAATAAAAATATAATTAAAATTATACATAAAATCATAATGATAAAATATAAGAAACCTAATAAAAACAAATAATAAAAATTATACAGACAAAATATTTGATATTATTTTATTAATCTCAATCAAATTAAATACAAATTTTAATGTAGTTCCAATTTGACACTCACTCCTCTCATTACAGGCTTCCAAGAAGCTTATTCTGAATGTCATTATTTTGATTAGTTCCTTGGGAAAATGGTTCAGCTGATAAGAAACCAGTGATGGCATCAAAGGAAACTTGTCCAATGAACAGAAAATTTGATCAGATGTACTATGGGTCGTAAGACCTTGGCAACAGATGGATTATGACTGAAATCTGGTATCTAAGTAAGGATTTTGAATGCAGCTTCAGATTTCCCATGCTTCAGTTTTGATGTTTAATATGTTCTGGCTGGAAGTGGATATATTTATTGTAATATAGAATTTTCTGAAAATCAGGATCTTTTGGAAGGCAAAACTGTCTGCCAAACTTGTAATTGTCAAGTTCTGAAAACTGTCTGTCTTCCGTTACCAGAGTAAGTATATCTTACTGCTTTTAAATCAGTCATTTTTGCACAGCTCTTCAGAAAAACATTCAGAAGGAAACCCTCCCCTATGTCTTCAGTAACTGAGATGATACATGGAGGTGGGGATTTATGACATTTTGGCATTTAAAGAGAGAAAACTCATAGTTTTCCTCTCCTAGTCGGATGCTTGAGCACAATAAAACACACCAAAGGTTAAGTGTGCCTCCAGAGAGCTGTCTATGGAAAAGGTTCAAGAGAGCCAGAGAGAGAAGAGGAAAAAGAAAACGCATTTCTCGCCTTAATGACATGAGAGTGAATCACACATTTTAAAATCCAGCAGTCCCTTTTTGATTCTTGGCTGCAGCTTTCTGGTAACACTTCTATCAGTCACATTCATTTGAAGCATGTGGCTACACGTTCTGGAGATACGAAGACACAGTTTCTGCATTTGCAATTTCCCATCTTCAAAGTGCTTTTCATTTTTATGATAAATCTGGAGAAAACCCTGTGATGTGTGAAAGATATTTCTCCCTTTTTATTTTTTTTTTTTTTTTAATTCATCACTGTTATTTTCTTTAGTTCCTCCCTTAGCCAGGATGCTAATATTTATTTGCTTCAAGGACATCTTTCAAGCCTAATGGAGTCAACATCCAGTATCACTTCCAGTTAAACCTTAATTAAATGCAAATATCAACCATTATACTTTGGCAAAAGGGGAAAACTCATGTAAACATTGAAACATAAGAGCTTCTGTTCTTCACTCTTAAACCTGAGTGGACCTGGACAATATATAATAGGACCCAAATACTAAATTAGCATAATACTGAGTCACCCCTATTGGCCTCCATTGGTTTCAAACACAATTCCGTTTCAAGTACTCATTATTCTAAAAACATAATTGCAGGGAGAGGAAGAAAGACCATATGAAAAAATATTATTTATGTGCAAAAGACCCCTGAGGCAGCCTAAAAATACCCCAAAAAAGTAGAAGAGAATGATTGTTTTATGTCAGATTTATGCAAAATACCTAAACAGACAATGTGTGGGCAAAAAAATGTTGGGTGCACACGTTCATTTCTATATGCATATAAATAAAAATGGAAATATAGAAACTCTTCTAAAGGATTTTGGAAAAGCAGAAATGTCAGTTTAGGTATTTTTAAGTTCTTTCTCTTAATCCTATTTCCCACATACATTAAGTACCAGTACCTGTGCTTGAAACACTGTTGTGGCAGACCAGCAAATAATTGACCATGTAATGACTTCATACCTGGACCTCATCCAGAATCTCAATAAAAAAGCCATTGAAATAAAGACTTTTTCAGATCAGTGGTGCTTCACAGCAGTATGTGAAGGCATTTCATCTGTGAAATAGTACTTTCAGATGACAAAATACAGTGATCTGAGTAAACTGGAGGTTTTGTTTGAAACCAACAAATGAAATTTAATAAAAGCATGAATGATGCTACATTTGAAAGAAGAAAATCCAGCACTGACTTTAAAAAATCTTCAGCTGCAAACCCGTATCATATCTGAAAGAATACAGCAAATCACATACATATTAAAGAGGAAAATCTTGTATGGTGTTTAAAAAGGCATACTGTTATGTGACATGTGTTATTAAAGACTTGATTATAAAATAAACGTGGGAGGGTTTAATCTGTAAGAGTGTGACAAAGATTGAGATAATCTAGAGAAAGTCCAAAGGTGGTTGGAAAACAATAAGAGATTTAGGAGCACATACTAAAAAATTGGATTTATTTAATCTAGAAAAGATTAAACAAAGATATGATTCTAATCTTCCAGTAGTTATTGTTTTTTAGTAACACCAAAGAATGATCAATTGTTCAGACAGTTCAATAGTGGTTAAACAAGAAGTAATTGTCTTAATTTGCAGAAACAAAGATTTAAATTAAGTACTAGGGAAAACCTCCTCACTAAGTATAAGGAAGCACTACAACAAGTTTCCTAGAAGGGCTGCAAAATTGCTTTCCTCTGAGGTTGTAAATCAAATATCTATTAGAGGTGGCCTCACTACATATTACTTGCCTTTTTCAGTGAAGGGTGTGGGATTAGGAGGCTAATTAAGATCCTTCCCAGCTTTACTTTTTGAAGATTTATGATCCATGAGATCATGGGCTTTCATACATACACCCTTTTTCTAAAGATGTGTAAGAAAAACTGTCACCCTTAACTATTTTTCTTCATTAAACAAGCACCTAATGCTTACAGTTCAAGAGAAAAACTTACTTCTGAAAACCTAAGAAGCATTATTCTTACTTCAGCTGTATTTGGATTCCTTTCTGTTGGTGGTCAGTTGTGCAAAGTAGTGACCTAATGGTCAGGTCCCAGCAACACAAATGCCAAGCTCTGCTTGGCGTGTTAGAATATTATTTAGACAGATATCAAAAGTAGCATGAACAGAGATTTTTCAAATTTCCTCAGAGACCAAACACCCTGAGAGAAGTCAGATACCACTGTAAATCAGGAAGCTACATGCTGAGGCAGTATTTTTCTTACCCATTAAGTTCCTTCTGCAAAGAAATCCTACCTTGTGTCAACCAACAGGGATGCCTGAATATGTGGGAAGATATTGCAGGATATGGCAATTCACTGAGATGGGAGATGCAAGTGATTTCTGCCACACTGGTTAGGAATCAGGTTACTGCTGCAATGGTCTTGTTTTCCTTGAGTGGAAGGTGGAGGCTGAAGAGGAGAATGGGATGCTACATCCCAAATTAGGCCCTTGTCTCCAGCACCTTTGCTCCATGCCTGCACCCCAGGCAGAGAATACATGAACATCCCAAGAACCGAAGAATATAACCCTAAACCAGCAAGACAAAGACTGGAAAATACATAGCATAAACTTCGTGGGGGAGGGGAGGGATGGTTCTCAAGTGGAATAAAATCTTCATATTTCAGTCCCTGAGGCAGTCCTGTTTTGGGTACAGTTCCTATGAAAATGCCTCAGACTTGCATGAATATTGAACAATCTGACTCTATCAAAAAAAAAAAAAAAATTAGTTGCTAGCTATGTAATTTTAAAATACTGTCTATATGTTACATATCTCTTCAGACAGCTCTTCACTAATTGTTTGCTGTTACAGCCCAATACTTTACTGTGATGTGGCTAGGTCTGTGGCACTGGTGGGAGCTGAGGGTGAGGTGCCCTGGAATGGGATGGGTCCCACTCATGGTAACCTCCCCAAAGGCTGCTGTGGGCTTTTCCTGATGGCTTTGGTCCATGAGGGACTCTCTGAGCCTTGGCAGCCAGGCCTGACCTCCAGGAGGAACAAGGGTGCTCTCAGCACCTTTAATGTGGCTCTGAAAGGAGACATATCAAGCATCAGATATTGGAGACCAGTGCTGGACTGCTCCACCATTCCCATCCTCCAACGTTTTGAGGACTGTTTCCCTGATGTGACCAAAACCCCCTGGTGTAGCACTTCCCTGTCCTTCGCACAGGACTGGGCTCATGTCCAAACTCCTGCAGCACCTCACCAGTGCTGTGGATCTCATTACATGGGATTGCTCCTAGGGCAGTTGGGAGAGGACAAACAGACCATTGTGTCAATCATTGCTCACACCTCCTGCCATGGGGGTGGCACTCAGTTCACACCTCCTCACCAGGATTAGGAACTCAGGTAGAATCACCTTTTGGTTTTGTATTCATAGTCACCACTTCAGGATCTAGCTGTAACCAGCTGCTCTGTGAAATTCATGACCCACCTCCTCAAAACTTCCCAGAGCCCCATCCCATAACTATTAAGGAAGATTTCTGACCCAGGAACTCCACACATTATGCTACACACCCAGCATGAGCACTATTATTTCCCAGTGTGCAATCACTGAGGTGAGTTTTGGGAAGTGCTGATGTGCAGAGAAATATCCTCATCCATTCCTTTTTAACATCCACCTTGGATGCTGACAGCAACAATCAGCAACCTCATTCATGTGCTGCCTCTTCTGAAGAATATATATGAATGGACCCAGAATAGAAAGTGCACTGCCAGACTCCTCTATGGACAAGGTTTGTTAAATATGGTGAGGGCACAGAGTTGCCTCTGTCTCTTCACCTCTCTTTACTCTGCATTTTGCACTCTGAGAAGAGAAAATATGTCATCTGTTAATAAAGATAATTCCATCACTAAGGAATTGCCTCAAGGCACTAGGTCAGGTTCTGCAGTACTTCATCTCTGGGACAAATACCAGTGTAAATGGATGTGGAAGAGGTGTTATATTTCACAGGAAGAGAAGGAAAAATATTAAACCTGAGCAGAATATATGTGTTTTTCTTCTGGTTTTAGCTTCTGGAGTAGCATGAGTGAATTTTAGACATTTGAAATTGGTGGATCTGAATATACTGCAAGATTATTGGAATTAGAGAAGCCTGAAGTGAGCTATGGATCAGGGTCAATTTGGTAGCCAATATACCGAAACTGGAACAATTTATCTTGGCTCTCATTAGAGGAAAGTGTGAACTCAGAGATCCATAGAAGTGATGGTTCTTTCATGCTGTGTTAATTGCAAAACACCTAATAGTTCACCACTGGAAATCCATAACACATTGTAGGAGTGCATGTTTCTACAGAGGGGTTTTGCTTTACCACTCACAGTAAAAATGAAGTCAGTGAGTTAAGGGGAAACAAAACCTCTCAGGGTCCATGTATTTGCATTCTTCAGAATTTCTCTTTATGTGTTAGTAAAGACAACTATTTTTCAAGACAACACCACTGCATTTTTAATAGAAAAAAATGTCATATTTCATGGCAATAGCAGAGCAAGGATACAAATTTGTTAGTATTTTGTATCTGATGCCTTCATATCAAACATGTTGGGCTCTGTCCTAGGCTACTCTCTAAGTCAAAACAAACCACTGCCTTCCACTCTCCCTGGGCATGACCAATTCACTTTCTGACCCATGGGACTGAGCATACCTGCCCTTTCATAGTCAAGACTTTTCTACCAAGCCTGTCTGGATTTTTTCGGGAGTCAGTGGAGATGGACATCCCTCTTGAAGGCAACTCATACCTGTGTAAGACAGATGAATCGAAGACAGGATTAATTACTCTTTGGAGGTATTTCTCCCACTCTGTACTCAATATAGAGAGCCAAGAGGATGGCTTTAATTTAGTCACCTGAATTTCGAGGAGATGAAGTTAGATTAAGTGAATCCCACATTTAATCTTTGTCAGGTTTTTCATTTCCTGCAGATAGTTCCATTATCTGTCAGATAATGGAGGTTGAATCTGGAGATGAAAGTTTTCATTCAGTGGGACTTGTAGGAGTAGAGCTTTTCACAATTATTGCAGCCAGAACTATTTTTCTCCTTTGTTTATAAGTTCTAGGAAAAAAAATATATAGCTCCCACAATGGAAGATCTGCACTATTTCCATGCGTCTCTTTCTAGATCATTATTTCAGGCTTTTTAACACAATACTCTTTAGCTTTCTTCTGTGAGGGAATCCTTATTAGCCAAGAGGTAATCAAAAGCTTGGAGATGTGGCTTAGGCAGTGAGCTGTACATCATCTGACCCACAGAAACTATCTTTGACAACTATCAAATAACTTCACTGTCCCTAGTCCTCACTGGATTAGTTTTAAGGAGAAACTTTCCGAGGGTACTCTTGGTCATAACAGAGCTATGGTTGGTAAAGCTAGATAAGCCTAAGTGTTCCTGAAATTACAACGAGCATCTTCACTCAAGTTTAATCATAGAAAATGAGATTTTTGACAAAGTTTCCAGCCACCTTGTCACGTTCCTTTTGTGTTACTTGGAAAACAAAAAAGCATGATGGCCTTTTGTTCACCACCGAAATGCATCACTGAGGTCAAGCAAGATAGTTCCTTTCTGGTGAGGGACAGCTGGCGTGCAGGCTGGAGCTGGGAGGATAATGGACCAAGAGCAGGAAAAACATTGGCAGTCAGCATGGGCTGCAGGGCCGTGGGATGCTGGGAGTTGCCTCTTCCCACCAGCAGCCTGCTCTGTAGCTGTCAGCTGGGGAAGGATGCTTGGCTGGCACTGCTTCTTCTGGGTCCCGCCTGTTCCTTTGTCCAATAAATCTCTCTCAAGTGCGTGTGTCTGAGAAAATGAGAGCAAAATTTCAGTCGTCCATTCAAACTCGTAGACATTGATGTCTCAGGGAATACACTCAGCATGAGAATGGGCACAGCCAGCACAACAAAGTTCTGGGAGGTGGGAAGGAGGAGGTTTAGAGCACAACATAGTCTTGTGTCTGTGAGACATCATAACTGCTTACTTTCTGTGATACCCACGCTGCAAAGAGGGAGAGGGAAGAAATTGCAGAAGAGTTGTCTGCTAGTTTGTCCTCCTCACAGTTGGAGAGGGATTTGGGAACGCCAAGGATACAATTTCTCCTTCACCTTTTGTTGTTTCCGAATAATGGAAGTTGCTCTTTTGTTCCTCATTTTACTGCTGTGTTTGGATTATATTGTTCATAGGGTACTTCTTGTCAGTGTGTGCATGGAAAGAACAGATAATTTTGGAGGAAATAAATCTCCTTTTCCTAAAATTTTTTTTCTTCCAAAAACTAGTCTGAGCAGCAAAGTACTTGTTCTGGAAGGGTACTGATGCCAGTCCTTTAATTTTCAGTGCATTTCTGCACTGAAAGAGAAAAGATTACTGCTGGTACTAAACCTGGTGCTGGGATTGGGGATTATGCAGATATTTTGACCTTTGCTCTTTAACAGTTTAATTCTAAACAATGTTTTGATGACTTTGCATATTTATTACAATGTTGACTGTCCTCAGGTGATATACATATACTTGTGTGTACATGTATATTTACACGTACATAAAACATGCAGAATCAGACCCAAAACCAGGCAGGTTTGGTGGCATTGCTCTTACTTGGGCTGCACCACAGAACTAAACTTGTTGCTGTGTTTTCACTCTCTGGGATTTGACATGAGAGAGCCAGTTTGTAAAGAGGAGAAACAAAATGTTCTCCTCATCCAACATTTTTTTCCTGGGTTTCTTGTTCCTCACCCTCCCCTGATGCTGGACAGCACCAGCTATCCAGGCTCTCTTTCCAGCTGGTGTGTTGTCTGTAGTGATTACACAGCCTGTAACTAAGCTTCTGGACTGAAAAGCAAGTGGGTGTCAAGAAGGCCAAAAGGAGGAAAATGGGTTTAGGAGGTTGAACTTTATCTTTCTTTTTTGCAAGTACTGGGATAATCTCTTCCTTACAATAGAAGAATGAGAAGGAAAACTCCTCAAAAGCATTTCCCAAGAATGCAAACAGCTTTTGCTTCCAGGTTTCTTTCAACCTTGATAGCTTTACAGGTGCCGCAGGTACAAGTGTAACACACAACAGTGGAGTTGCATGATTTTTATTTTGAACCTTGTGCAGACTTGTCTTACATGGCTCCTTCTTTCCAAGAAGAGAGTCAAACTTATTCTGAGCTTACCTGCTCATGCACAAATAAATTTATGACAGAAGAAAGGCTGAGGTTGGATTTGAATGACTAATGCTTTGGGAAGTGTGAACACTGCTCTGCTCCTCACAGACACTCGAAAGCTGGCACCCTGCAGACTTCCTAACATGACTCACAGTGGAGTGTGAAAAGGAAGGTGTTATACAGGTTCACCCATTAGAATCAAGGTGTTCAAGCAGGGAATTAGCTGCTGTATACACCAGTTCCTGATGGAACTAAGCAGGCACAGGAGCTGACATCCCTCTTCTAGCAGGTAACCTGACACACTCTTCCAGCAGCTGCTGAACCACAGAGGGTAAGTGCCTGCTCTCAGTGGAGTCAGAGGCAAACCTCACGTTGGGAATAATCCTGGACCTCTGGAAAGAGATGAGAATAAAAAGGTGACAGCAAAATTGTAGAGGGTGAAGCTCTGCTGCCAACTCAAGACTGTATCAAAAAGCCATTTGGTCCTTTTGAGTGTGTTCAAAGACTTGTCAAGTCTGACAAAAAGGTCTTTTGTTTCCACACTCAGTCTAGCATTTACTTTGCCAATCAATAGTTCAAGGCAGGACCTTTCATAGGTAATGTCTGTGGTCAGTGGCTAATCTTCTGTTGCTGATAACTGAGGTGAGCATCAAATTCAGCACAGATGCCCAAGGTGGGCAGTGAAATAACATTAAATACTGCAAAGGCAGGTTATTGGGCAGCATAATTACTGCATCGTGAGTTAACCTGACAGGCATGAACAGGAAACCTGTAATCATTAAGGAATTAGACTGGACTCAATGCGTGTCAGTACATAGGCATTTGTCAATAAATTCATTACAGACAAAACTTCAGTAATTAATAAAATATTGTGACTAAAATGTAGAAATCTGGGGGTGAAATGAAAAAAGCAGTTTACAAAGTCCACTAGAAGTCCCTCGCAGAGTTGAGCTATTTATCTGTCTCATGCTGGGTGTTTTGGTGTAACTCAGAAAGGATGAGCTTTCTTGTCTCTCTTCAGTCTCCAACTGCACTCTGCTGAGACCTGCCCAGACCCCTCACACCTGTCTGTCTCTGCAGAAGGTCTCAGCAGTAGCTGTTTGTGTGATAATTCCTACTACGAACCAAATGGATGGGGCAGTGAAGCAGTGATAAACAAGATTAGCTCCACCATATGGCATCAGACACATTACTCCTCTAAACCGAATTAATATGCTGACTGTGAGACTCTTGCGGTCATAACTCCATCTCTGGAATGCTTCTGTGTTTGTGGACAGCTCAGCACTGTGGCAGCTGGTGGAGTTGGCTGACTCCATCATCCTCTCCATGCTGTCAGTGCAGACTGTCCTTGCAAAGCGTTCAGATATCTGTCTCCAACCTAAGAGTTTTATTGGCAAGAAGGATGCACAGGAAAACTGAATAATTAATAAGAAAAGCATCCACAAATATGCTGGCTGGATATCAGAAATGGGTCTACCCCCAAAAATCAAAATACTTTTTTAAAGTGAAAAAAATAAAAGGTTTTGTCAGAAATATTTCTGCAATGCCTTTTGGGAAGTGACTCCCTAATTCTTCTTGGTCCATTTCTCCTCTGCAGAAAATCTCTTTAGAGCAAACTCTGACTCCCATGAGGGATCATAAACCTGTTCTCTCGAGGATTGTGCATTATGGGAGCTGACAGTCAGCAATGCAGTCAGCTGGAAGTAAAGAGGACCTAGAGAAGAAGGGTACCTGCATTCAGACACCATCAATCACAACTGCCATAAAGAATTTTCACATTCAAAATATTTACGGCTGATATGGAATTTGTTTTGGAGGTGATATCAAAGTTACTCACCTAGAGTAGACATGTTTTGTAAAAAGCTTCTCTTAAAAAGTCAGTTTTGCAAGGAGAAAAATTTGTGCTGAAGGTTTTCTGGGCTAAAGGACAATCAATGTATTATCACCAAAGGTAGTCTTAAGTTGTCCAAATGCTTGACATGAAAAAAGCATTCTGACACCTGCTCAGAATAACATGAATCTAATACATGAGATGCTAAATTAGTCTGCTAAAAAGCTGCTTAATTTTACTGCAGTACAGGTGGTATTCTATTCCAAGCATAGAGTTCATATGCATTTGATAAAAAACAATGGTAGAGATAGGTAAGAGACTCAAAGGAGTTCCACCACCATGGTGAAAGTCACCTTCTTAGGCACTGGGAGAGAGGGAAACCAGAGCCACTTAACTCAGTACTGCCCCAATATTCAACCACTGATAATTTTGAAAAGCCAGTGCATGTCCTCCTGTTCACCCAGAAAACCTGGAGAGGAATCAGGAAGGAGCTAGAAGCTGTGTGAGCTGCACAGGGAGAATGACAAGGGCACAGACACCAAGAAAATCAGTCTTCAAACTCCCTGCTGTACTGAGGGTGGCCCATTCTTCTGCCATCAGGTGTGCAGTTGGTCCCAGTATCCTGGGCATTGTGCATGCTGGGATGAAGGGTTCCTAACCATCAAACACTTCTCAATACTGCTGTTAATATGAGCAGTTGGATCTTGCAGGTTTTTATACCAGAAGTATTAGACATATTGCAGAGCAGGAAAAGGAATAAATTATAACTTTTCTGAAGTTTCTGAGACGTGAAATCATGCATTATGAATTCTCCATAGATACGTCGCTACTAGCCATCTTCTGTTTTATTTCTAGCTGCAACACTTAGTTTCTGTAAGAAGTGAATGAATATGTTAGCCAAGAATTTCCAAAGCAATGAGTCAGTTAAGACTGGCAAAGGAGAGAGGATGGGGAGCAATAGCTCCTTCCCCATTAGTATCACCTGGCTCCGAGTGCCTGCTCCAAGCTGCACGATTGCTTAGAAATGCCAGCACACACATTGCTCTCCATCTTCCTTTCCTCCTGATCTACGGTCCAGACACTTCCATCTGACAGGTTTCCATTTTTAAGTTCCCTAGTCAATTAATTGGCACATTCCTTTAGACCTCTCAGCTCTGGCATGCAAGGATGACAGTTATTTTTAGAAATCTGAACTGCTGTTTTCCTTGAGTAAAAAAATTCACAATTTAAGAAAAACTGTCACAGTTGTTTTTCCTTGAAAGAAAATGCACCACCAAGGAGCTAAAGGCTGATTGTTACAGTTTTGTGTTTGCATTGCATGGGTTAGCTGCAGAGTGGTTGGAGCCTGTGACATTTGATAGGAAATTGGTAGGCATATTCAAAACAAGATGAGAGATAGGGACACTCCATTATCAAACTGGCAGAGAGGCCTTTCCTGCTGATATTTTTAGAATTATCAGGCATGTCTGTATTTCTCGATCTCCTTTCTCTCTGGTTTTGAGTTCCATCTCAGGGAAAATAATTAACATTTACCAACAACATCTTTTAGCAATTTACTTCTTAGGATTAAGGAGATTTGCTACCCCAAAACCTCTGATGTACTCAGACACCAACTGTGCATAAAAAGAGTTATTCATTCCCCAGGCATGTCAGTCTGGCACCTTTCACCAGTGCTAAATGCACAGAGAAGAGAAACGTGGAATTACACTTCTAAGCCAACAAGACAAAGGGCCAAATATAAATTGCCCTCTCTTCCTAAAAATATTGACTTTTTAAGCATTACACCTGTTATTATTCCTAGCTTAATGAATGGGGGAAAGGCAACAGATGAGGCTTTAGAAAGCTGAAAAAAGGAGTGAACAATGTGGGTCACTTTATTGCTTCTCTGAGTTTGTATCTAACCATAACTTCAGTAAAGAAGCTGAACTCCTAATAGATGCATCCCAAACAGAGCTGAACTAGAATAAAACTGGATGCAGCCTTTTCTCTACAGCTTCCCACTGTATCTGCAGCTCTGCTTCCAAACTGGATGCTGAATACAGCCCTGAAGGAAGCCTACAGGTATTTCTCAAATTATGAGATAGATATAAGGGATTTATTGAGTGCTCTTCCTACAGCTTCTACTGAGAATCATTTACTCAAGGCAACCTTTCCTCTAAATATGTTTAAATAATGCTTCATTTAAGTTAGTTCTGCAACATCAACAGAGCAATGTAGGACAGAGTTGGAGTTTATGGATCCCATTTTAACAGCACTGCATGGCAAGGGCTAAAAAGTGTTTAATCTCACACCTAGTCCTGTCAAAAGTTCCCTGCTGATGGAGTGAGGTGTTGCAGGGGAGGTTTGGCCCTGACTGAGAGCACCTGATCTGGAAATCAGCAGGCAGCTACAAAACATGGGATCTGCATGGGTATTTTTACGTTAATTTTCTCTCAGGCAAGAAATTACAATTTTAGAAGCTCCCAGGTTTATACCTATATGTCATAAAGCCGTGCAGCATGAAGATGCCTGAGCAAACAAGCTTTATTGTGGAGCTCCACTGTGACTAATTAACATCTAGAAGTTGCTATATTAGTCCGGGCAAACTGCCATGCAAACCTACTATACTGCTTTTTGCATCCAAGCAAATTACATTAGAGCTACCTAAGGCAGCTGGAATGCAATACACTTTTAGGGATGGAGGAGCCTTACTCCCACAAATTGTTAGAGATGCAAGGCTCCCAAAAGCCTAAGTCACCCCCAAATTGTGTTCTAAAGTAAGAATAAGCTTAAGGGAGCAAGGCACTTCAGGAAATTAGTCTCTACACAATCTTTATTTACTAAATTCTCACTGTATTATCCATTAAAATTATTTTAACATCTTGTCTGATTTAGATAAATACTGTTTGTGCTTAAGGAGTATGAAAACAAATGACCCGTAAGAAACCTAGAGAATGGTGATTCCTTCATTGTAAAGGTTACTTTTATCATTAGTAACTGATTAATACTTTTTCCTCTAACATTCCTTCCAGGAATGAACATGGTTTTTAACACACTCCTGAGCCAAGGTCCTACTACTACGCTCTTTTTCTGCCATTGTTTTTGAGGGCAATGTTATTCCTCCTAACTTGCATCTTCTACCCCCTGCATTGGGCTGAAGAAGGTGATATTTATTGTCTTTGAAACTTTAGCAATTGCAGGTTTCATGATCACTCCTGAAGAAATGTTTGTCCTCAAAATAGCTGAGACAATGCAAGTTGTTCAATGGATCCTTGTGTGGGAGTATGTTAAGAAGAATTGTTCACTGAAGCTTACAAATATGATGAGCTGTTTTAATAAAACAGCAGAAACAAGAACTACTAATGGAGGAGAAGGGTTCTGCCTGTCTCCTCTCTGCCAAGATACTGTCAACCAAAATTAACAACTCCCATTTCAAATCCCAGTGTTTCAATGAAAGGATTAATCCATACCCATGCACAGCTGTGTGAGACTGTCTTAATCTACAGGACTGCTCAGAGCCTGGAAGCAATTCCCAGCATCCACTCAGGACATGAGGGCTCTGCTGGAGCAGCAAGCAAAGGTGCTGCAGGTAACCAGCTCCTGGTTTCTGAGAAATGAAGCCGTTGCTGCTGGGAGCTGATCCAAACCCTTCACTTAATTTGATAAAAGCTTTCCAGCATTACTGCTATCACTTACAGTTTCTGTTACTATCATATTGCTTTCAAGTGCCTGACTTAAATGTCCCAGTATTTTTCAAAGAAGAGTGATGGATGTATTAATTCATTTATTTGATAAATAAATATCTTGTTTGCTGGAGCTGACATATGTTGCTCTTTATATAATAAATTACAAAAAGACACAGCAGTTACCAGTGGCATCTAGGTAAGACACATTTTAAACATCTTTTTCATACTCAGAAGAGAAGAAAAAAAAAAAGTTTTTGAGTGTGATTCATCTTTCCTACTATAAATCTGTCTTTGAATGAGTTGAATCCTACTCCCAGTATAAACAGTCTACCTATCTTGGGTAGCATGGCTATTTTTCTACTTCAGACTTTCCAGCACAGTAAGTCATTCAAACCACCACAGTGCCTTTAAAACCAGCGTTAGGGCTGTTTCCTAAGTCATTGAGGTAGGAAACATAGTCATGGACCCTGATCTCAGCACAATAAGTGTTGTACAGATGGTCACAAGCACACAGGATGACATGTAAGGCAGGAATCAGTAGATGGACAGGAGAATGCAGAGGAGCAAGGGATCCTGTTAATTAATATCATGGAATGTTATCACAGCACATAAAAAGTGTAACTATTACAGCCAGCCTATGTGTGCATCATGACAGAAAGTTGTTTTAAGAAGGATCAGAAAATGACATAGCAGATACTCAAATACTGCTGCCAAAATACATCCAAGCACTCTTCCAAGCATGAAGGGGTTCAGTCTACCCACCCTGCTCACTCAGGTCTCTGAGAGCACCAGCCTGAAAGGAGAAACCCCTCTCACTTTTCCTGGGACAGATCCCATGGAAGGAGACTTCATCCAGGGTGCAGCTGCAGCATGCAAAGGGAAGGTGGCCAGGCTGCCCAGCACACCTGGGAGTGGGAGGCAAACCTGCTGGGCCATCCTCTGAGTGCACATGTAAGCTCAAGGACATTTTGCTTGCCCTCAGCATTTTTGTGCCTTTTAAAGCAATATATGTAACAATAGCATCATATCAGTTTGGAAAAAAATAGGCAAATTTCACCATGTTTCTATGCCCCAGAGCAGATCTTGTTTTTCAATTAGATCAGTCTAATAAAACTCTCTAAACATTATTTCTTCGGCATCCATAGTCTAGATTAGTTACAGCACCACTGGTATTACTTAACATTAGGTATTACTAAACTGCTGTTCATAAAAGATGTTTATGAGCCCTGAAACAAATCATCTGAGTGTTTTTAAGGAAATATTTTATTTTTCTATTTACTCCAAAGAGCAGATTGATACAGAAGTTGTAAGGGTTGATCTACATTATTTCACTTCTGATAAATAAAATATTATTTCTGCTCTAAATAACCTCGTTTGTCATTTAATACTGGTATTTTCCAAACGTTCTATTTTATGGCTCATGTAAGTAGTAAAAGAAACATCAATGCCTGCATTTTTCCCTAGCTTTGCTTAGCTTAAAGAATAGTAAGGGACCTGCAATATTTTCAAGATATAATATTTTCACTACTGCTATTTGTTACTATTTCTAATTAATTTCTCCTGAGGTTTATAATTTGGGAGAGTTATGAGTGGTTTTGGTGTTTTGTTTGCTTTAAGAAACTTGCTCGCAAGGTATATTTTTTTTACCTATAAACTGCAGTTGCAACTAAATCTCCAAGATGACACCAATTTATTTATCTTAGGTAAAAAGAAACATTAAGACAATGCCTAACAGCAGCAGGACACAGCTGAAGTAGAGTATCATGATAAATACCTAGCTGAGTAGCAGCAAATCCAGTGCTGTGTTTCCTCTTGGCAAGCAATTTAGATAAACTGCTGTCTATCCTAAAAGATCATGGTCCAAGATTTCAGGTGGTGTTAAGGAACATTTTCACAAAGTTAAGTGGAGTGGGTAAGACTGTCCAAGAAGCTGGCAATTTAATATTGGATTTTTTCTTATCCTTAAGTCTCATGCCCTAAGTGGTCATTTCCTGGTAACACCTCAGTAAATGCCATACTCTGGAGTGTTTTCCTGAAGATGTGCCTGTGCAGCAGTGTTTGTTCCTGGGGCACAGACTGGTGTGCAACAACTATAACAGGGAAAACAGCCCTTACCTGCAGCCAGGTGAATCAACACAGCACCTTTCCTGCTGCCTGGGTTTGAATAGGAGTTTACAGATTCATGGGCAATCAAATAATGACTTAAATGTTTGTGAAAAACAGCATTGTTTTCCTACCAGAAGGCAAACAGAGTGTAGAGGGAAAGCTGGCTCTTTTTTCTGTAATCCACAGTAATCTATAACAGGATTTAATGTTTAAAACAACAGTTTTCCAGCTCTTATATAATTGGAAAAATGCAAGTAATTTCTGTGAATAAGAGTTCTGCTCGTAAAAGACTGTTCTATTAAGCACCTGGTTATCACCACAATATTGCTGGCTTTCCATAGCTGGTGATTTGTGTTTTCATACCATGCACGAAACTTAAATGCAGCTTTTAGAGCTGAATGTGAAATTACAGCCATTTTGAATGTGTTTTGAATTATCCTGGATAATTGTTAGGTCAGTATGAAGGATTCTAACACTCAAAAACCTAAATCAAGCCAAATTTTCTTCTAGTGCAACTTCTCTGAGTTCTGCTGCAAAGAACTCTCCAAAGTGTCACATTGTTGGTAATATGAGAAAATAAATTGTTTCTGAATCGAACCTGTTTTCAACAATCATTGGATTAGGCACTATTTGAAGCTCCAGGAGATAATAAAACATGACTGTAAACGATTGCTTCAGCAGTATCTTTCAAAAAATCAAAGTCAAAGTGCAGTTTCTTCCAAACAAATAAAGAAATTTTTTATAGCAAAATATACTCCCTAATGAATAAAATGTACAGTACAACCCTAAACATGTGCCAGACTCCATTCATTTTTTTCAAGGAAATCCATGGGTTGCTTATAAACATACTGAACCAAAATATTTAGGTTATCACTTGAAAGGGTCTCTCTGCTGAGATTAGGCCAGGAAAGTTTAAAGCCTAGAGGTTGTTCTACAAATATCTCTGTATGTGTCTATAAATATTCCAGCATTTCCTGTAATTAGTATTGCTCGATACTCCCTCTTTTAGGATCTTTTATTAGTGTCTCATAACTTTGCTAAACATCTTGATTAAGGGTTTTTCCCTGCTAGGGCTATTCAGGCAGAGTCAGAACTAATTTGTTTGAATCAAAACAGCTAAGCCTGTACTGAGAATACTGTTGTTCCAGAGGAAAAAAAAACATAAAGACCATATTTTTTAGAAAGATTGGATAGTTCTAGAATGCTTTGTGAAGGGATTTGAAATTTGTTCTACTCTATTCAGTGTATATAAGAAAATCTACAAGGAGATGAGCAAATTACAAGGCTTGGGGAAAAAAACCCAACAGTTCATGGATGCTTAAGAGAGAATATTCTGAGGCTAGCAACTGAAATTAGCAGTAGCACTCGCTCTCCTGAGCATACTTCAGTCCCAGCAAGGATCATTTGTGCTTGAGTGTCCCATCCATCACTTCCCACACAGCAAACAAGTATGACCCAAACACTTCCTATCTCTTTGGCAAGTCAGTTTTATCTTTACTTTTCCTTGAGACTTCCCTCTTTTCTTACATTCTCACATATCTGAACCCATCTCAAGGCTGTAATTGGACCATTGGCCCATCCAGTACTGACCTACCCCAACACTTCCTTCCCCTTCCTGGTATTTTGGGACAATCTTTTTTCCTGAACAACTGCTATGGTTGCCTCTTTTCCTAGCGCCCTAAGATCTTTCTTTTTTGTACTTTTATGTTAAATCTTATTCCCTTTTGTCTGCAGCCCTTAGCCATCCTATCTATACATATTCCAGATCCCAGATTCTCATGCTACCCTCCACGTACACCAACAAATGTACTTGTAACAATTTTCCAAACTGTCTTACTCCCCGAAACTCCATCCCTTCCTGGTACTTTGTCCATTTTACACAACCTCCCAGTCCCAGCATCCACTTAGAGACAATCTGTTCCAGTCTCTCCTCCACATGCCCAGACACACCAGAATTTTTTACCTAATATGTGCATCTGGATTTTGTTTTGTTTTGTTTGTAATTTTTCTCCTTTATTCTGCCGGAGTCCAAAAAGGATTACTGATGATGTGGAGGACTTCAGCTTTCTGAGTAACATTTAGCAAGACTGTAGGCAACTGCTCTTATCAACAGAGATGATGGGTAAATTTAATACCAGATGGTGTTACCAGGCCCGGCACTCTTGCAGAATTGTGGGTGTGTACGTGTAAACACACATGCATGTACACATGCAAACAAATACCCTACTGTGTACATGCAAATGTTTTCTTCACACTCCTTGCAGCAGAAGAAGCTTTATCTGTCCAGAAGGATGCAGCTGCCACTTGCCCTGGATTTGTTGATACACCAGAACTCTTTGGCATTGCTCCACTGATGCAGAGAATCACAAATGCTGGCTATACCACTTTACAGCTGCTTTCCATCCTCTGAGATGCACCACACGGAAAGCTCGTACCGGCAGATCTGGTCTTATCTTTATTTTCAGACACTTGCAATCCTGATCATTCTGTCCTTTCCCTGATTATCCTTATGTAAATGGTCTTTAAATTTTAGATGATGAAACAGATTTGCACTGTGCTTCTTCACTCTGAAAAGTGAAACTCGTCCAAGAAAAGTTTCCTTGGAACATGCCCAGGTGAAATTATCCTACCCGAAAAAGTATTATGAAACATTTTCAGATCAGTATTTTGTTATTAAGAAAAGGCCTTTTCTTCTGATAACTTGTAGGAAGAATTAACAGCAAATTCAGAAGAGCTGGATATGAAAGTCATGATGCAGTACAGTATTAACTAGGTTTGGGGACTGAATGATGGCCCTCAGGTCAATTTACACCTACATTGTGAAAAAATGTGGGATATAGCAGATATCTAAATAGAATCTGTAGAGATATTCACTTTGATACTGAGAGTTTCATGTTCAACCTGGTGTCCCACCAAGACTCCCAGGTCCCCTTCTGCCAAGCTTCTTTCCACTGAAGAGGCCACCATCATATTCTGGTGAGTGGGGATGCTCCTCCCCAGGTGCAAGACTTCACAATTCCCTTTGTTGAACCTCATTACATTCCTGTTGACCCATTTCTCCAGCCTGTTGAGGTCATTCTGGATGGCAGCACGACCCTCTGGTGCATCAGCCACTTCTCCCAATTTGGTGTCACCAGCGAAGTTGCTGAGGCTACGCTCTGCCCCATCATCCAGGACTGCACCCAGTATTGGTCCCTGAGGAGCTCTGCTAGCCACTGCCTCCAGCGAGATTTGTGGATCACCACTCCCTGGAGCCAGGCATTCAGTTTTCAATCCACATCATTGTCTGCTCACCCAGTCTGGGCATCAAAAGCTTCTCTATGAGGGTCTAATGGGAGACGTTGTCAAAGGCCTCACTGAAGTCCGGGCAGACAACACCCTCTGCCTTCCCCTCGTCCAAGAGGTCAGTCACTTCACCACAGATGTCTCAGGCTGGTCAAGCATGACTTCCAGTCCGTGGTGCCCTGCTGACTACGCCTAATGATTTTGTTATCCTCACTGTGCCTGGAAATGGTGATTAGCTGTGATCCTAAAATCTAAATTCAGCAAAGATCTCAGGAAGATAAAAGCTGTGCAAATTAATTTTGAGCAAAATCATAACAGTGTGCAGTTCTGTCCACATTCCTATTAATTCATAACAATTCAGAGACTTACATGCTGTGTAATTCAAGCACTCATCCAATTCAAATATCCACAGGAAAAGGCAATTCCAAAAAATCCTGCAGTTAAAAATATGGGAATTAGGATTTTTAGAACCAATTAGCACTAGGTATGTATCACAAAGGTAACTGAGGGGGGATAGGCCAACTTAGTGTTTTCAATCATTTCGTCCCACATTGTATGTATTCCAATTCTTCTCTTTTTGTTTCCATTGAAATAAGTTCTGTGAAAACACAATGAAAGGCATAAGGCAGCATTTATAAATGTGGCTACAACTTAATAACCTACAGTCCAGTCTTACCATAAAACTTTGGGCCTGGTGTTTTGAATAGGTTTTTAATACTCATTGAGCTGCAGAAGCTTTGCCCAAAACATCCTGTTGTAAGGAGGAAACCTCTAGAGCTGAATATGCCAGCCTTCCTAGGACTTCTGAGCATCCAGCTTTGTTAAAGCATCCAGGTGGATTATGCTGTTTAGTTGTGGCTTGAAGCCATGAGACAGGCTCCCAGGATCTGAGAGTCTGGAGCAGTCAGCAAAAAAGGCACTCCAGGTTCCAGTGGGTTTGCAGCAGCTGAGTCTTTCTGCAGTTCAGTCTAAAAGCCCAGCTCCATTCAATTATCTTCAGGGCTTCCAGGGTCCTTGAAAGCCTTTCCAAGAGCTGTGAGCTTCAGTAGCCTTTGTGGACACTGAGAGAAATTTTACATACTTGATCATTTTACAGCTCTTGCTGCAGCCAGGGAACTGATAAAAACATCCAGCAGACAACTTGTAGGCTTAGTCCCAACCTGCATCAAGCTAAGTCCTAAACAAGAAAGAAAAAAAAAAAGTGAAAGAAGGAGAAAAGTTACTTCTGAAGCAGAATTTCACTGGCTGCAGCACTCGCTGCATTCTGAAACCCTGTGGAGGTGGTCTTAACCCAGCAGCCTGGAAACAGGAAATGGAGATAGGAGAGACACCTCAAAACAAACACCATTTCTTTGTGAATAGACATCGATCCCCACCCCTAAAGTAAGCTTTAAGCATCACTTCTGAGGCAAGTAGGGATAAGTGTTCTGTTGAGATCTGCTTTAGCTACCTGAGTTGAAGGCACCTTCCAGCTTTTTATTTCCATCTCAGTCATCTGTTAGTGGTCCCATTTGCAGCAAGGAACCTTCAGAAGGAGCAGTTCAGAAATCCCTTTCCTGACAGTACTAAAAATTCCTCACACATGACAAATGTCAGTTCACCTCTCTCAGCAGGTGGGGTCATTTGAGCCTAAACAGACTTTCTACCTCATCTGAATACAATTAAGTTATTGAAAACCAGAAACACTCTCTTCTTGCTCCTTATCCATATATGTGGGGACTGCTGCTACACTGGGCTAGGTTAGAAGCTTGTGCTTTGCTTGTTACCCCAGGTGATGTGCAGCCACAAGATTCAGGGATCTGCCCAGCACTTTCAGTGTTTCACTGGTTTTTCATATGCTGGGTACCACAAATATATGGACTTGACAGACTCTTGCAGTAAGAGGTTGTGTTGTCAGTGTCTTCAATCATCCACTGGTTTAAGAACATGGGACCTTAAGATTAATAGCTCTGTCATATGTATCAGAGAATCTGATAGTTTTACATCTAGGCACACGTGCCATTTTGGAAATTAACTTGTGGATGGTCTAAATCTTACTGAAAGTCTGTGGGGTTTGTTTTCCCAAATGCTTCAGTCGTATTTAAATGTACTCTAGACTTCTAAATCGCGTTGGCATGTCTAAAAATTTTGCTGAGAAGATCTGTGAAATATATGATGTGTATTTAAAAATGGCAATGTGAAAGTTTGCTGAAGCTATAAATCTGTCCAAGTTTCAGAAGCTAAGAACATTGTTATTGACTAGCTAGGCAGAATAAGATTTAAATGCCAACTTTCCTAAAAAAAAATTCAAGACACCTTCAAATCCAGCTATTTACAATTAATGCCACATAAGTGCTGTTAAGAATAAAGCTAGAAAGAAGACAAATCCTATATATGGGTCACTATTTGCTTGCAGCTGTTTTCGGAATGAAAATGTTGTTTTTCACATGTAGCATTAAACGTGAACAAATATATTGATCATAGGACTGCAGCATAACCAGAAGAATATGCTGATTTCCCCTGTGGAGAGGAGTTAGCTAGTACTGCAGAATTCCTCCTCTTAGCCTAGAGATATGACAAATCTCTTCTTGGCAGCAGTACTGTTAACCATCAAATGAATCCATTGCTCAAGGAGATTACTTGGATTCAGAGAAGTCCCAGAAGGAGTCATGCAGCTTGAAGGCAGATGCTTGCAGCTTCACAGCTCAAAGAGAAAAGCTAATATTGGTCAGTCCTCACAAACAGGCTGTACACTATTTATTTATGGAACAGCCAAATATTTCTGTATCCCCACTCTTACAACTAACGACAGATTTGACCCATACAGGCACGAATGGTCTAAGAAAACACTTCATGGTACATGGAGAACTGAGCACAGTTATCTTAGCAGAGATCTCAGAAGGTCATAAATACAAACCAGGGTTCGTAAAATAGAATTTAAATCCTCCAAGCAGTAATAACATTTATTTTTCACTATCATAATAATCATTTCCTATGGCTGAGAATTTTACTTCTCTTTGTTTTGTACCCTAGAATTTTCAATTTCTAACCTCACCCTTATTCTCCTCCCCTGGTGTGTAATGCTCTACATTCAATCTGGTTTAGTTCCTTTTAACTATGTGGGAAGCCTGTAGAATTCCTTAATTTAATTGCTTTGCTGATGCAGCAGCCCAGGAATAATGGACCTTTACTTACTTGAGCTGAGAGGTACAGTCTGGTTCCATCAGACAGTCAGTTCCCATTCTCCTCTTGCTGGTATCAGGCACTTGTCAGCATAATCTCATCAGTCTAACTTTTTTTCTGCCTTACACAGATGCAAATTACTATTACTCAAGGGAAAAAAACCCAAAAAACAACCCTAGCAAATTACTTATTTGTCCTACATGAAAGAGGTTTTAAGGGATCCAGACCATCACTGTTACAACATCTATGTATGGCAAAAAACCAAACAAACAAAGAAACAAAATACTCTTCAGAACATTGAAATATTTTGTTTTGATGTTTCCACAATAGCACATTATTTTCTGGGAGGCAACATGTAAAGGAAGAGGTGCTAATTACAAACCTGAAGCAGTTTTCCCCAGTTTTTTGCATATACCTCAGATACTGGAATATCCTGCAGTGTAGGGAAGGTCCATATCCAAACTGCTCTTACCTGACCTGGAGTACAGATAGGACCTCTCTGAATCTCTGCTTACACCACTCAAGCCTAAAAGTCACTTGAGTCTTTTCTAGTTAGATAAACATGTTCTCTATTACAAGCCAAGAGAAAACCTCTTTGGCACAAAATGGCGTCTCAGTTCCTTTATTCAATCTAAGATTTTTTAATATTTTTTTAAATCTTATTTTTTTAGAGAATGACTTAGCCATCCAACTCTTTGCACAATTCTAATTAGGACTAGCTACAGGGAAGCCAGAGGGCAGAAAGAAGCATGTTAAGTAAATTCAGTGAAGTTATCCCTGATTGGCACTGACATAAGTCAGAAGAAAATCAGGCACTCTGCACTTAACAGTTCTGTCACTTGCAAACACATATTAAAAAATAAACTACAAATAGGTAGATCCCCTGTTTCTGTAACTCAGCAAATAACTGAGCTTTGCAAATTTGCTCAACCTGTGTTTCTGTCCCAGCTCTACTCCAGTTAGGACCATGGTATTTGGGATTGTTTTTCACTTTTGATTGATTCCTTCTGGCAGGTGATGGGCTACACACATGCACGCAGAGCATTCTCTGACAATTGCCCTGCTTCTGGTTGAACCACCAGCATGTTTCCCCTCATCCTTCCATTAGTCTCTCATAAGTGTTATATCCAGATGGCTTTGAAACCTTAGATAAAATATCAAGAGTAACGATGTTTGCTTCATCTTTTATATTCAATGCTTATTCTAAAAAGCATTGGTGTTATTTTGTTCTCTTTCTTACGTTATTTCAATTGTTTTCAATTAAATCACAAGGTATAAGGGTATAAAATATGCACGTAGAACTTTTCTAAATGAAACTTTCACTTTAGTCCTAAAGTATCTCTTTCTCTGCAGAACCCGTCATGTATCCAGATGATTTATAGGACATCCATGACTTTAAAAAGATTTATATGTGAACTATATATGAACTAGCTTCTTTAAAACAATGTAACAGCAATTATGATAAAGCAAATTCTGAAAGAAAAGCAGTCACCCTTTGCAATTCGCTTCCACTGCCCTGGCTGGGTAACCACAAGACAGATTCTTCCCTGTACCGAGTTCCTGCTCTCAGTGAAGGAAAAGAGAGAAGTCACAGCCCTCTGCCTGAATTGATTCTCAGCAGGAACTAACTCCAACAAACTCCTAAACCAGCTAAAAGTGTGGCAAACATCTGCACTGTGTCCATCCCTTAACTCCACCTCTCCCAGCAAACTGTGAGGGCAGGAGGCCACTGGTGTATGGATGCCAGCTGAAACTGGCCACGGTGTGAGTGAGAATTCCCTGTAGGTCAGCAGGGACCCAAATCCCTCTGGGCTCCTGCGTTTGAGCAAGGAAATGCCTTCAGAGCTTTACGAGCCAGCGTGGTCAGTTCAGCACTTGGTGTAAGCTCTGCCCTCTGGGCTGCAGCCTGTTCCACAAGGGGCTTCAGCCCCCTTAAAACCAGATGAAGTTTGACAAGTTAATGCTGGGTTCTGCAGCTGGAACAGGGGAACCGTGGTTGTGTGGACAGGACCAGCAGGGCAAGGGGATTTTGTCCTGCTCCCCTCTGCTCTGCCCTGCTCTGAACTGCAGCTGCCTCACCTCCAGTCCTGCAGGTCTGGGCACCACAATGTAAAATAGACATTGAGCTGTTGGAGAGTGTCCAAAGGAGGGCCACGAAGATGGTGAAGGGTCTGGAAGGGAATCCTTAGATCAGCCAGGTTAATTTCATAGGCCTTTGCTGCTTTTTCTTACCTCTTCAAGTAATTTCCTTGCACACTCCTCTTTTTAAAAGTTTGCAAGCTTTGGCTAGAGTAACAATAATTAATGGGTATAAAAAGGAAAAGACCTAGTTCACTTGTAGTTCAAAAACATAATCAATAGGTAAATAAGTGCAGAGTTATGGTTTAACCCCAGTCACAAATAAGTACCATGTAGCCACTCACCCTGCTCTTCACTGGCTCCCCAGTGGGATGGGGAGGAAAATCAAATAAAAAGCTAAAATTTATTAATTGAGATGAAAATGATTTAAACATTGAAATAAAGTCAAATATAATAGTTATAATAATTATAATTGTAATGAAGAGAAGAACAAGTGATCCATGATACAATTACCACGAACTCTTCACTACTCAGCCCACCCACAAGGAGCAATTGTCATTCCCTGGCCAATTCTCCCAGTTTCTAAACTGAGCATGGTGTTGTATGGAATGGAATATCCCTCTGGCCAGTTCCAGTCACCTGCCCTGGCCATGCTCCCCCCCCCTCCATTTCGTGTACATCTGGTCACTGGCAAAGCCTGGGAAAATGAAAAGCCCTTGATTTAGCATTATTGAGCAACAATTAAAACATCAGTGTGTTACCAACACTGTTCTCACACTACATCTAAAATACAGCACTGGGCCAGCTACTAGGAAAAAAATTAACTCTACCCCAGGTGAAACCAGGACAGGTAAAGGCACTGCATCAAGACACAGCACAGGGAAGTGAAGCAGCTCATCCCTCCCAAGAAAATGTGGATGTGCACATCATCCTAATGTCTGTTACAAAGGTAGCAAAGTCAGATTTCAGAAAGGAAGAGGATGAGTACGTTTACTTTGTTGTTATCGCTGTTATGGTTTGTTCAGCATCAACAATAATCCCTAATTGCTATTTTTTTCCAGATGCAATAAACTTTTTTTTATGAAAGATTAGTACCTCAACTTTGCTTCTGCATTTCATCAGCCAGAGCAACTGTTCATTATTTTGTGTATTGCAAAGCAGCAGAGATTATCACTAAAACAGACATCAAAACTTGTGATGGGGTGAGTAATCATTTTAGCTGTAGGAAAACATTCATTTGCTCTCTTAAAATATTGTAAAATGTTCAAATATTTCTTTGACAAACGTGCTGTTTTGATGGTGTTCCCTGTCAATTCAGTTTAGTGCATAGGCAGTCATTACTACCCTTCTGCTGGTCTGGGAGGTGTTAGAGGCTTGCAGGAAAACCCAGGTGTTGGTTTTATTAGAAGTCAAGACTCCTGCTATTGAGAACACTATTCTAGCATTCTGAAATCCAGATTTTATTCCTGTCTTCATGTGTTACTTTGCATGAGTCACACAGGTCCAGCTACTTCAGACTCAGTGATCTTACAGGTCTTTTCCAACCTAAAAGATTACATGATTTAATTATATTGAGGAATTAAAGGAATTTGGGTGAACCTAAAGTTTGTTCCATATGTCTCCAAAATAAGATAGCAGATTTATTTAAGAGTTAGCTGCAAACTTTCACTTGAAAATCAGCATCTTTTACTTGTTGAAATACCACAACCTCTCATATAAGAAAGCTAATTAGATAAGCACGATGAAAACTGGGTTTGAAATCGGTTCATCTGTTCATTTCCAGGGAAGTGTTTATATACTGAGACAGTTATTTGTCTTCCTGCCCATAATATTAAAGAACATAAATTAATAAAAATGCAATTTGCTATCAGATATGGGCAGAGAGTGAAAACAAAGCCCTACTCCATAAATGTTTTCAAAAGTTAAGGATCTGGTGTGCTTTGGTTCCAGCATTCACTGAGGTCACAGATCCCCAAACGAGAGGGGTCTGCTCATTTCCAATTCATGAAACCTGAAGGTGCAGTTGAAAAGCACTTGCTTACAAATTGTATTGATTTGAGACAATCTTCTTGCTTTCAAATCTTATGATCATCCAATTAAGTGCAGGAACTGTGCTCACTGTTACAACAGAAGCCCTGTTCCCTGCTCATGCTGTGCTGCCTGCATATGTATATAAAAAGAGAAAGATAATTTCTATCCTGCTCATTTTCTAAAGATGAAGATCAGCTAAAACAGCTGTTATACTGAGAAAATAAGGACAAATCAGAGTGATAAGGATATACACCTTGTGAGATGTTCAATTGTGCATGTATATAGGCACCTAAAGTACATAAGCTTGAATAAAAACAAGGAAGTAAAAGTACTTCAAGCTAGAAGGCTTGAAAATCTTGCTGGAACATAAACTTAGGGGTCTAAATCCTTCTGAAGATCTGTTCCAAGACCAGGTTTGCAACAGAACAAGGATTGTGCCATCCATATCACATCAAGCATCTTACCCACAGGACTATCAAGCATAATATTTTGTTAAAGGGTATTATGGAGCTGTCATGGAAAAAAAGGGGAAAATAAATTCTTGCTACAATGCAAATCCTCACTGATCACTTTCCTGAGTCAGAAAGTTTTAAAGAAGCTATTCAGAAAACTTGGCAACATTCACATGAGCTCT
This sequence comes from Daphoenositta chrysoptera, assembly GCA_013397915.1. Taxonomy (NCBI): domain Eukaryota; kingdom Metazoa; phylum Chordata; class Aves; order Passeriformes; genus Daphoenositta; species Daphoenositta chrysoptera. The sequence continues at coordinate 255,764 of VZRO01007528.1, read as the reverse complement.
CCCAGCTCTCAGTATCTTGGGATCAGAAATACTCTCTTTGGTAGGTTTTCACCTCTCAGCTTCCTTGTCCCTGTCCCTAATCTGCCAGCAGAGGGACAGGGAGAACACATCCGAGCACCCAGCCCTTCTGGCAGCATGGTGTAAGGAGGTGAAGTCAATTGAGTTTAACACACATCTATTTTTCTTCTCCTGTTTACAGCCTGAGGCAGCTGAGTTTGCAGGTGTCCCCATGCCAGGACATGGCTGGAAGACAAGCAGAAAGTCCCTGCTGGACTTTTGTTCCGGCATGACTGACCTTCAAAGGATAGGGAATCTCATCATATGGGACATCACAAGCCCGACTGGGGAATGTATCACCTGGACAAAATAGCCTCGGGGGCTGCCTATCTTTCTGTCTCTTCATTCTTTGCAGTCATAAATCAAATGCGACTTCTACACTTGTCTCTGAATAATATATTAGGACTGGTTTTAAAATATATTGAGCATATCTATTCATGAGGGGGTTGAAATTTGGACCATGTAAATTAGGAAATCTCAAAGAATATGATTTCCTCTCTTAACTCATTGCATTGTCTCTGAGCAGATTTGATGGCACAGCTCCTTTCAGAGTTCTTTAATTTACATTCCATGAGAAGAATGCATCCTTCCATCCAGTGCATCCTCTAGATTCAATGTACCTTGAAAAGCCCAGTCCGTCCAAGCACACAATTCACTCTCACCACAGTAAGGTATTTGTTTATTTAAGTGCAATTTAAATGTCTGCCTCCTCCTGGAGTCATCAGTTTAGCTTTATCTGAAAAAAAAATGTGATTCTGCAATGAAGTATTAGCAGCTACCCTGTGGTTAATATAATCTTGTCAATGCAGGAACAGACAGGAATGCTTCTCTTCCAATATCTTTCTTCTTTCCTCTTTTTTAAAATTTATTTTTAAAAAATCATTAATTCAGAATCTCATATCTGAATAATCCCCGGTGCATAGGATGCTAATTCAAAAATACCACAAATTGAACTTTTTTTGTCCATTTATTGGTTGGCTTGTTGTATAACAAGAAAACTGATAAATTTAATTACTTTTATGAAAATGAAAGGGAACTATTATAATTTTGCTAAAGTGTTAATAGCAGTGCCACTTCAAACTAAACTAAAGCATACCACAGGCAAAGTGACATGCTTGGTAGGGAGCATATCAAGCAATGGAAAAGAATTCATATTTATTAAGACAACATTAGCATTTTATGGTACAGAGATTGATTATCCCACCCTCATTTGTTTGTTTCTCACCTGCCATGCAGTTCTCCTTTAGGCTCTTGCATAATTCCCTATTTCACAACAGCAATAATAATTATTTGATTCAATGATAGATTATGTAGTCTGCATGTAATCAAGAGCTGGTAGCAATTACATTCAAATTTAAAGACTTTCAAAAGGATGTTTACATGGTAGATTTAAAATTATATAGATTAAATGTCACGGGTCTCATCCCTGAGGACAGAGAGAGGGATTCTTGTTTGTTTTTTGATTCTGAAAGGAATCCACTATCATTCATATCATGCACATTTTATGGATGAATTATTAACCAAGCTTCTCCCTTGTTAATACCACAAATTTCTTTTGCCCTCATTAACACTGTCCAGGTGCAATTTAGGAAGTAATTTTGCCTAGGTTATACTCCCACAGAAATGTAACTTGCTTGTGTAAATCAATTAATTGTCTTAAGGGTTACTTTTGACATCACAATAGAAGTAAGAGGGAAATTCACCCCGGAGATTTCACTGGGAACATCATCTGTCACCAAAAACTCCATTGCTCCTCCACAACAGGTCTAATTTACACAACAGATCAAGGGAAGGGGGAATCAAAAGCATCATGTTGCAGCCTAAAATAAATTTGAAGGCCATTTTGAATTTGGGTCATGAGTAGCAGTTGGGCTTTTAACTGTCTCTGAACATTTTTAATGGCACGACTATTCTTAGTCACTGCATGCTTTAATTTCGTGCTCAGGGAACTTAAGGTTGAAAGATACAGATGCAGTCCTTGTCTTCTTGTTACATTTGAAGTAAGTGATCTAGTTAAGCTTTGGGCATATCCCCATCAATTCAACTGGCATGACTTTATTGATTTTGACCAAAGGCATAATACTTTATATAGCTGAAGATGAAGCCAAGAGTTAGGCCTTAGATGGAAAGAGATGGATAACATCTTTTCTCCTTTGCTTGCCTGAGAATTTTTTGAACAACATTCCAAAAGCATCCACCCCTTCCATCACTAAGGGGACTTCAAAAGTTAATTTTTTGTATTTATATAATGGTTCTAACTTGTAGAGAGGTGCACTAGGATTCCTCTTGACTAAGTTCAAGGTGAGGGGTATCTATAGGATAAAGTGAAAATCAGCTGAAATTCAGATATTCTGTAGTATTCTGACTGGCTTCTGGCTGCAGCTCCAGAGAGCTGTGGGCCTCTGGTAATTCCTATGTCTTGCAGATGGGCAGGTAATTCAGATGTTCTGGGGCACCTCAGAGGTCACTCCACTCCTGCTTTTAGGTGACTGACACCCCAGGTGCCTACAGTCAGAGCACTTATCTAATCTCCCCTCCCAGGCAAAGGAGGCCAAATCAAAATAGTTCATAAAGTCTAGGAAATGAGTCCTCCCACCATTAAGTTCTGCAAGAGGTCAGAAAAACACCTCTCAGGGGCTCATCTCCTCCCTATAAACAGACTGCACAGTCAGGTGTAGCCGTCCGTGCTGGAAGCACTGAAAGCTCCCACTCTTCCAGCCTGGGATGCTGCTGACTGTGAGTACAGCAAAAACAGCCTCTGGTAGAACAGTTCATCTCCAGAGTGAAGGAGCTTATGCAGGTTCACTCTGATGAGTGCTTAGAAAAATGACACTTCAGGCGTTGGCATAAAACTCAGGAAATAAGGGTTAGGTACTGGCTTCGTCAGAGACTTCCTGTGAAATTTCTTGTACAGAATAGGGGATTATTCATACACAAAACTTTAGAGTCAAAAGTGTCAAGAAATAATTTTACAGACAAAGTGGTGTGCTGGTTTATGAACACAGTCCTTTTTCTGTCGAGGCCCATGAGGAACAGCTGCCATTAACCATAAGCGAAGCAGGGAAAAGGACAAAGTAGAAATATGTTGCAATTTGAACTAACAAGGTTTGCAGTCCCAGACTAAGTCAAGTTGGTGTGGTCTCTCCCTTCCAGCATCAGGATCAAAAAAGGTCTTAAGATAAGGTGAATGAGTAAAGTAGCTTCTTCGTTATCTTCTTTGTTGATTAGATATAGTTTTTAAGTTGCCTGATTTGATTTAAACAAAATAGTTCCTGTCTGCAGGCAGAAATAGGAACCAGTAAACTTCTGAGGTCACTTTGGAGCTTATTGTCTGCATGCCAGGATGTTTCATGGTTGTATTTCCACTTGCCTTTCATACTAGAAATATTTGGGTAATTTAGTCTCCTTGGGATGCCATTTTGTCCAACTTACCACCACACAGAGTTGTGTCTAAAAGGATGAGTTAAAATTTTCTTACATGTGAAAACTAAAAACAAGCTGCTTCAGTGCAGCAGCACATAAAGACTGTTTACTTACAAAATACCTAAATATTATATATCCTTTGAAGGTCTGTTTAGCCTCTGGGCCAGATCTATGAAAATGTTTACCTGCTTGCATTCCCTCTGAGAGAAATAGAAATCAGGCATGCAAATACTTTGATGTATCCATCGCTGTGTTTGATCCACTAGTTTATATAAAAGAGCCTTTTCTTTATAGTTCTTCCATCTTTTGTACTCCTTACAGGGAAGCCTGAAAATCTATATTTTCAGGCAATCCAAGGGGATTTGAACCATAAGCATTCAAAGCTTAAGTTTAAAGTACCAGATCTTGAAGTCAAGCCCCAAAATTCTAGGTCAAATTGGATCATCTTGGGACAGACAAGGAAGGAAAGAGGACACCAAGGTCCAAGACATCAAATCAGGCACTCAAATATTGTAGCATCTGAAAATCCAGCAGCTACTCGGGGTGTCTAAGATTTCTGTGCAGTTCTCAGAGCAGGGAGGGTGACTCTGAAGAAATTGGAGATACCACATGGAGTCCTAGAATGGTTTGGGCTGGAAGGGGCCTTAAAGATCCTCTGTTTCCAACCCTCTGCCATGGGCAGTGACACCTTCTACCAGCCAAATTCCTCAAACCCCATCCAGCCTGGCCTTGAACACTTCCAGGCACGGGTCTTCCACAACTTCTCCTGAACACAGCAAAAATGAGCCCATTTCTAGGAAGAGGGGCAGCTCTGCCTGCCAGCCTCTGCAGGTCACACCCACGCAGGAAGCACCGATGCACGTGAGAAACCCTGAAAATGTGAGCAGCCCCAGAGCCTGACCCATGCACAGGCGTTTGGAGAAACAGACAATTGCCACAGGAGATGGGATCTGTCTCTCCTGATCCTGCAGGACAGACATTTTCACCTGAGCTGGTTGCCTGAGGCTGCCTTTGGAAGCAGAGGAGAGGAAAAGGCACCTCTGAGAAACCTCTTCACCTCACCCTTAGGTAGAGAGATGCTAAGCAAGCTTCAGGTGAGTAGCTCACAAATATGCCTGCATTATACATACCTGTCTTTAATCACACGAATCCTGCCTGTTCTCACAGTGTCCTCAAACAGAAGCTCAAACCCAGGGGCCCAAGGGAAGTCAGGCTTTGCACCTCTCACTGGGAGAGGTGTGGGAGCTGCCATCTCGTTGTCTGCAGGGTTTGCAGGTGCAGAGAGAATGTGCCACAAGCTCCCTGCAGCATCCATCAGGTGTAAAAAGCCCTGGAGAAATGGGTTTGTGAAAGGTCACAGGCAAAGCAGGTTTGGATCAGGCTTCACAGTTAGGGCAGGAAATGTTTAGCAAGCAGATAATTATTTCACTGGGGCTTCCCCAAGAGGTGGAGGCTGGCTTATTCCACACTGTGCAGCAGCAGGTTCCAGACATATCCAAAATGAGGTGCAGTGAGATGAGATTTTATGAATACCAGAGGAATTTGCATTAGATAACATTTGTATCTCTTCAAAGCCTGAATTTCTGCTTGCAAATCTCATCCCCAAATCCCCAAAACACACAAAATTAATTTCATTTGAATAAGTCAAGGCCTTAAAAACTTAAATACTTAGAAGTCTCTTACACAAAAATAACAGGCTGCCCAGACCAGTGATGCAGTCACCATCCCTGGAGGTATTTACAAGATGTGTAGATGTGGCACTTGGGGACATGGGTTAGTGGGGACTTGGCATTGCTGGGTTAGTGGTTGGACTCTATGATCTTAGAGGGCTTTCCCAACCTAAATCATTCTATGATCCCTTGGAATGGTAAATTTTATCACAGAGTTATACTGCTTTACCATGTTTCTCATGGTAGCAACTTCCACATTAAAAACAGAGTGTAAGTATGAAATTGGAAGGATTTGTTTAGGGGAGCATGTGCAAATAAACATAAATAGGGTAAAATGGGGTCGTGCTGGATATCGCTTTTTCTATGTTTGAGACAAGTGTAATTCTCGGGGCAGAGAAAGAAGTGAGGAATGCTTATTTAATAGAAAGTCACTTATTTTTGAGATTAGTTCAGTTTTATTTTGCTGTTTGCTGTATTAGGAGCATCTCAGAGGTTTAGAGTACTTGTGTCTGAGAGAAACTTATTAGGAAGTAGCGCAAATGAAAGGCTGCTAAGTTCATTTTCCATGCAGTCACCTGCATTCTATCCCACTTGCCTTTTATCACAGATATGTATTCGACATAGTTATTTGACAGAGTTTTAGCACTGTAAGAAATAACATAAGTAGAATTTATTCACAAGAATATGTTTTTGCTGAAAGAATGGCTGTCAGCAACATTAAAATTTGAACATGAATGTGTCAGTCAGAGCAAAACAGTATGCAAAAATATTTGCTGCTATTTCTCTAAGGCTAATATGACAAAAATAAAAAATAAAAACCATGCTATCTGTAGCTTTTATTTCCCATTTCACTGTTATTTCCACACACTTGCTATAGGAATATTTTCAGTCACATGGAAAGAAAGTTTAGATTTTAAAAATCCTGAAAATACTTTTTTTTAAATAATCTCTTTTTTTTTTTTTTAATAGACTTTTAAGTATACAATTCAACTTTGCAGTGCAGACTTTTCAACTTGCTGCTGGCACAAAAGGATTGAATACATGACACCAACTAGGATGCCACTCTATAAATCAAGGTGATCCTGGCGTGTCCATTCCTGCAGTCCTCTGCTGCCCCGAGGCAAAAAAGCAGGAGGGATTTTCTTTATTCTTTCCTAATCCTCTCTGTTTCAGTAACTGACAGCGTTGGCAGCACTGCAGGGGAAGGGAACGGTTCCGTGGCTGTGCTGTGGGAGCTGCAGGGCTGGGAACCACGGGGCTGCTGAGGTGTGAAATGAAGGGAGCACAGGCATTGCCACAGGAACCCTCTGCAGACCCCTCCAACCACAGGGAACCCTCTGCAGACCCCTCCGACCACAGGAACCCTCTGCAGACCCCTCCAACCACAGGAACCCTCTGCAGACCCTTCTGACCACAGAGAAGCCTCTGCAGACCCTTCTGACCACAGGGAACCCTCTGCAGACCCCTCCAACCACAGGAACCCTCTGCAGACCCTTCTGACCACAGAGAAGCCTCTGCAGACCCTTCTGACCACAGGGAACCCTCTGCAGACCCCTCCAACCACAGGAACCCTCTGCAGACCCTTCTGACCACAGAGAAGCCTCTGCAGACCCTTCTGACCACAGGGAACCCTCTGCAGACCCCTCCAACCACAGGAACCCTCTGCAGACCCTTCTGACCACAGAGAAGCCTCTGCAGACCCTTCTGACCACAGGGAACCCTCTGCAGACCCTTCTGACCACAGAGAAGCCTCTGCAGACCCTTCTGACCACAGGGACCTTCTGCAGACCCCTCTGGCCACAGGAACCCTCTGCAGACCCTTCTGACCACAGAGAAGCCTCTGCAGACCCCTCTGACCCCTGCTCCAGGTACATTTAGGGCTCAGACACAGACCTCAATTACAACCCTTGCAGAGGAGCTCCTCTGGCCAAGTGTCTGGGATGCAACCAAGACTCATTTTACAATTAGCAGAGGGAGACAGGCAGTTTAAGGATGTGAGTCATTTAACACCCTACATCTAAAAAGAGTTGTAAAAAATGGGTAAGATCTATTGCACACTCTAAATTAAAACAAAGAGGGGAAAAAATTGTTGTCTCTCTTCATCGACTGTATAGTGATCCAGAAGTGGCCAATCCACTCTACCTTTTTATGCCAAAGATGTTTCACACTCTTGAGGTCTAATTTTCTGTGCCACAACTCACAGCTGATGTGTCAACTGGTTTTCAGACCTTGTTCATTCTGTCTCAGTTGCCTGGATCATAATCTATGGCAACTCAAATCTTTCCTTTGCCTGTCTCATCTGCTTCATCAGTAGCAGGTGTTTATCTAGACTAGCAAATTCAGGAAGTTAAAGTTATTCTGACAGCCACCCTCTGAGAGTAGGGTTGTCTCAAGTATTTAGCAATATGTTTATATGTTAGATACAGGTAGTTGGTGTTTGTAATAAATCTGCCAGGCCTTTTGCAAGCACTTGGTGCCAGTTTTCCTCTTTCTCTAGTTGAACTATGTCAGCGAGGCCCATTGAAACCAGAGGGAAGTGTCTTTCCTTTGCAAATATCCTCAAGCCTTTTTACTCTTTAGTATGCACGGGTTTCCTGCAGGGCTGCCTAGACTGAAGTAAAGAAAGTTAGTTGTAAGCTATGAAGCCACCTAAGCCAGCTTCATCTTTTTACTGTAGTGCAAAAAAAGACATATATTGATCAGTCAGGTGTAATAGGTTAGACATTCCACTTCCCATTCTCCTGTTTTGCTCCCATAAAAGCAATTCAGGAAATATGAAACAGAGAGAGAAGAAAAAAAGGGGGGTTTTACTGCTAGGGTAATATCTCTGACTCTTTTAATGTTTAGAAGTATGACCAGAAAGGTGAGGAAGTCAGAAATGAAATTGCCAGTCCAAGAAATAAGAGTTCTTTTGAGCAGTGTCAGCAAAGTATTTCCCATTTACTTCTCTGCAAGACTTTCTGCAGCAAGCCTTGTCAGCCAGGTAAGAATTGATGAAGTAAACCTGTGTCGCTGGACTGATGGAAGAGGTAGCTGGAAGTGCACTTTGATATTCCACTAAAATGAACTTATGAGTCCTGGCATCTACCTCACACTTGTACAAGTCGCTTCAGATGCCATCCAAACGGCCACAAATACCCATGTCTGCACAAAGAGTTGGGAAGTTCATCTTCAGTACAGCTTATTTACATGATTGCCTCTTCTGCAGTCAATTGCCTATTGGTCTTAGAGATAGGATTTAGGCAATTGCTTTATGATCTATAAAAGCTTCAGTATCAGACATTAAACAGGAAGGAGTTTTGAGGTGAAATGTGAAAAAAAAGCACAACTACAGATAGCAATTTTTTTTTACTTTACTATCTCAGAAGAAAGCTGCCAGAGTTAGAGGGGCAATAAATAGCACAGGTATAGAAGAAGCACTGAAGGATGTTAAGGCTATAACAGAAAATACAAATTATTTTTTTGCATCAGTGTTCACCATAGCCTTTCTTTCCAGGTGACAAGTCTGAGGATCTGTCTCAAATCTAGCTGTCAGGAGCAAGAATATATTAAAAAAAAGAGTGATAAAATGAACAATAAAAAACTTCAAGTCCCAAGCGATAAAGGGATTTAGATATGAAACTGCTGATCTGTGATCTGTAACCTCTTTCTTAATTCAGCCCTGTTACCAAAGGAGTAGAATAAGTCAGCTGTTGTTTAATAGTATTTTGTGGGTGATCTGGAGAAAAAGAGACGAATAAGTCTGTCTGTCATACCAGAAAATTGCTAAGAAAATGAGTGAGGAATGGCCTTTAAAATGTGTGGAAAAATCTGTTGGGAATAGGTTCTTGCTATGGGGAAAGCTGTGCTGCTCGTGGCTGCAGGAGCACTTTGGGTCCTATCAGCAAACTGATACAGGTGACCTGTATTTGGATCTTTGCAACATCTCTGACAAACATTCTCATTAAAGAGTTTCAAGGAAACTTAACAAAGACAAGAGCAGGTTGAAGGTGCCTGAAAATGAGGAAGCAAAGGGTAGAGATTTATTAAAGGAAGACCCCCTCTCCCTGAGTTCCCCAAAAGTCTGTTCTGGGACTAATATTGATTAGCATCGTCTGAAAAGATCTGGAAAAAGCTTGACTAATGAGACATGAGACTGTTACTTATACAGAGAGATACTCAGAATAGTAAAAAGCCAAACTAGTGGCTACAAGGCACAAAAGGATCTCACAATATCGACTGGACAATAAAATGGCAGATGAAAATCACTGTCGATGAATGTGAAAAACTGCAGATGAGACAAAAAATAACCCCAGCCCTGCATGTGATACAATGGACTCTAAATTAAATACTACTCCTTATGATACTTTCTCTGAAAATGCCAGCTCAGCTTTCCTTTGTCAAAATGACAAAGAAAATGTTAGAACTTTTTAGGAAGGAAGAGGAAAAAAAAATAGCAAACCAATATCATCATTATGAGACTGTAATAATAGGTATTTCTCCCACACCTGGAGGGCTCCAAATGGTGGTGTGCTGATCTCAGAAAAAGGGACTGTGCAGTTAAAAAAGAATAGAGAAGGGCAGAAATGTGGACAGAAGCAAATCATGAGGAATGAAAACTGAATAGCCTGGAATTTTTCATCTTTTATGCAGGGGAAGGGTATGGCAAAAGTCTAAAGCCATGAATAGACTGAAGAGAATGAGGAACAAAAATGTATTTGTGGTTTCCCAGAACACAGTATAACAGGGCTCTTGCTGAGGCAGGCTTAAAATTTAAAAAAAAAAATGGAAGTGCTTTCATACACTGACAATTTTGGTGAGGGAAATCCCCACAGCAGGGTTTTGTAAAGGCAAACAGAATAATGGGATCAAAAGAAGATTAAAGTCCCTAAAGCACAGGTTGCTGGAAGCCATAAGTGGTATATCGAGAGAAAAATGTTCTATTTTGTCCAGTCCCCAAGTTTTGCTAAGTACATGCTACTGACCAGGATTAGACAGAAAATACTCTCCTTGGTCGACATTTGGTGTGATCACAAAGCACTGTTCTTAGGAAGCTATTTCTGTTCCCTGGCCAGGATCTGGTCACTGTCACCACATGAGGTACTCCTTCCATACTATAAGAGAGCTACTAGGGCAAAATCCATCTAGAATCTCTACTTTGGGGATCTTCTCTTTTCTCTTTTTTTCCTTTTCCTTTCTCTCTTTTCTCTTTCCTCTTTTTTCTCTTTTCTTTTTTCTTTTCCTTTCTCTTCTTCTTAGAACTCCAGAATTAATACCAAGCAGTAGTCTAATTACTGAGCATTTCCCATCATGAAGCTGCTCAACTTACAATGACTTGCACCCTTGCCAAAACGTAGTTGTTGAGATGTACTTCTCCATGTTGATCCTCTGCATCTGTGCATCATTTCATACAAAAAGATTTAGTCACTTATGAGAATGAGTCTAAGAAAACAATAATGTTCTCCTAGTCAAACTCTAGGACCAGATAAAACCCAACAACTGGGAGCACAAACTTAATATAAGGTGAGCAATAGCCATTCCTTCAAGGTATCATGTAAATTATTCTGAAAGTGGAGAGCTCCTAAATGTGAAAAATCAGGTACTAAGAAGTCACTAACACTTTCAGGTTTTAATGCCTATGTCTTATCTGGGAAACAGAAAACCAACATACCAGCCCTTACCTCAGGAATGAAGTAAAACCAAATTTAAAAAAATTTTCCGAAACATTTGAATGTTTTTTCTGAAAAGAAATGGACCATTCTCCCTGTAATGCAGGGTAAGGTGAGTGCACAGTATACAAAGTACAAGGCAGAGTCACTGAGCAGTGCAGGGAAATCAAATTATTGATAAAACCTTATTTCTTTAGGGTGCTGAATGTGGCAGGATTTTCTGAAAGAGAAAAAAAGACAGTGTTAAACCAATTAAAGAGTGTATCCACATGCATGAGGGAGCGGAATTAAGATTCCACTATCAGTGTTAGTTCTCATTGCTTTACAACTTCAAGTTATTCTCTTAACCACATTTACTGGAGTGCAATTTAAGTAGAACAAGCTGAAGAAAAACATAAAGATCTCATGATTTGCCTGTATTTATTGTCTTTTCTTAAATTAGAGAGGACAACAGCATTCCGGAGGGGAAAGAAAAAAAAACAACAGAAGAGGCATTCAATAAAAGGCTTTTAAACAGCTCAAGTGCTATTTTTGTCACCATCTGCTCAATTATATTTTATGCTACTAGCAGTTTTACATGGCCAGGTATGTCTTTCCTGTTGGAAAATGGCTTGTCTTTGTTAAGGGAAAGTCGAGATCCTTAGCTTGTGACTGATTTGGATTTCTTGCTTTTTTTGTCTCAGTCTCATTTCCAGGAACTTCATTCCTTTTATTTCAGGTTTCTAATTCTCAGCTCACTGTTGCTTCCAGGGGTGCTAGTAAAATTAAATGGTTGGGAAAAAGAAAAAAAAAAACCAATAAAAACCAAAATTCCACCAACAAAAATCTAAGCCAGGATAAAATCTAGAATATCTTTCAGCTGAAAAATACAATAAACTTCCTGTTTATAAATTTATCCATTCATTTTTAACTAATGGCAAAGCAGAATCTCAGCAGGACATTTCGAAAGTAGTATATCCAGATGGATTCTCAGTGTGAAAGAATTCTGAAATAAACTCACTAACATAATAAAAACAGGGTTTTCAGGCTTGCAAAGCAGCGGTGTAGGGACTGTGAGTAAATTTATTTTGCAGGAAGCCCGTATCTTGTGCTAATGGGAAAATTTAGGTCTTTTACTTTGCTCTGTATGTGGTAGGTCATAGATATGATGGGATTATAAAGGAAATGGATCTGTGTGCCACAGCCCCTGACAGCACTGTGCTACATTTCTTGGCCCGTGCCCTAATTCAGAGTCACAAGTAATCCCTCCTATGAGCCAGTCAATGCTTTAAGTGGTTCACAGCTCGATTGTGTCACATCACCCCCCAGGGGCAAGGCAAACTTGTCAATAATTCCTAAGCACCTTAAACAAAATATGTAAATGCAGTAATTCCTACAGAGAAGAGCGATGGGGGAAGGGAAAGTTATGAAGAAATGTTAGGGGATTTTCAGGGGGGAGGAAGGAGTAGTTTGAAGAAGCCAGACTGCAAGAAGCACAGACACTAATAAAGAGAATAATAATGCACAGAAACATAAAGGTGACTTAAGTCAAAAGCAAAATACATAGGAAATTCAGGTATCTGGTACCCAATTATCCACATGGTAAGAGAAAGAGATAACAGTCACTATTTTGTAGAATGGGGTCATCTGTTCACATTAATTTAAATATGGCAAAGATTGGAATGTGCTACTGTGCCGTGCCCTGGCCCCTGCACCTCCTGGGAAAGGCTTCAGTCTCCCCTCAGAAGACAAATAACACCTCCTGTATCAGACACTTAGGAAGGATGGAGTAAGAAGATGCAGAATGATGGTGGACCCTGGACACAGAGTCATGAGCTGGAGGAGATTTAAAGTGTCCTGCAGGTATCAAGCAGAGCCTGTGTTATGTTCATCCCTGCACCTGCACCAACTGCAGCAGGGTTTTGGCTTGGGAAGGGTTGGAGGGTGCAAGTGGAGTGCGTATGCTTGTACATCTTGCAGGGACCTGGAGGTACCCTTGCTGCTCATGTATTTTGAAGAAGGAGACCCTTTTGGACAACATCTGGATGTCACATGTGTCTCCAGCAGTATGTTGGGAAACCTGACTTCTGAGAAGGAAGCAGAGGTGGAAAGAGGGCAGCTGGTTCCCACAGTGAAGCCAGACCTTTTCGCCTCTTGTAGCTGATGAAGATGAACAACAGCTGCTGGGTTTTTTCCATGGAAAGAGGTTTCTTTGTGGAGAATGGTTGGGAGACCTTGGGGTTAACTGGAGACGTGGCTGACAGGCATGAGCAGGCAGACAGCGATCTAAGGAGTAAAAGGGAAGAAGGTGAAAAAGGCAGAGGGAGACTGAAGGAAATGGGAAAACTGGCTGGAGGGAAGATGAAGAGAAGAGGCACCTGAAGACACTGACGGTCATGGGAGATGGGGGCAGAAGGGAGGATGTTCCTGCAGGTGCACAGACAGTGTGGAACAAAGTTTTTCTTCTGTTGCCAGACCATACCACATGAAGCCCGGGTTTTTGTTGTGTTGAGCCTTATAGTCAGGGTTGCCACTGTCCTTGTGCATGAGAAAGGCTCAGAATGCCCCAAAAAAGCCTGAGTATGTCATGGCATATTCTTCATGTTGGTACTAGGCCAGGATGCCTTCGGGCAGCTAAGAAAGCCATCACAGGACATCTGACAGGAAATAGCAATGGCACTGAAGGCCCAAGGGATGCCACGTGAGTCAGCTGTAAGAGGATCAGCACTGAATGTACATGAGGACTTTCTGCACCATATGTATTGGCCTAAAATCTCTTCAAAACCACTTAACAATGAGAAAAGAAGACATTCCATTTTGATGATGAGCTTCATGATGAAGACCATCAGTGTTGTTTGTTAAGAGAAAACAAAGTGTCTATTTTTGTTACACTTTCTTTGCCTTGCCCAGCTGAGGAAGTAGAGGGGCTTTGGTGGGCACTGGTGAGCAGCCAGCAACCACAGCAGTGCACAATTTTCCACAGCAATCCACGAGGTTCTTGAATATGACAGAGTGACACCCCTTAGACTCTTCATCGCTGTGCATCTTCCCTAGGGATTGCCATATTCCTCTGAAAGCTGAGTGCTACTGGAATGTTCCTTTGGAGTATGTCCCTGTCCCTTACAATTGGCAGGTAGGGCTGGGTCAGAGAATGTGGGGTTTTGTAGATCCCTGCATCAGCCATTATGAACTTTTTGCCTTTATGTCTCAGGAAACAGAGACTGAGGTGGCTGCAGCGTTGTGGAGACACAGGTAGACCCCTGTGACTACAACCATCCAAACAGGGTTTTGTACCCTGAGACTGGCAGACTCCCAAGAGAACATGATATCATCTCTAGGTGCTTCTGATGTGTGCCCCAAACCACAGAGATAAGCCAGGACTGGCCCTGGGGTGATGACCACAACTGTTAGCTCAGGGCAGAGCCACAGAACAGGATCCCACCCCCTCACACATCACTTCCAAATAGGAAACAGACGCAGGGCTGTTGGAAATCAGGTGGCAGGGAGCAATTTGCTAGAAAAAACCTCATTGATCTATGGCCCTATTCCTGTCCATTCCTGTGAGGTCCCTAGAAAAGGAGGAAAGACCATAAGCCTCATGAATTATTCAGGTAGGCCGGGCCCAATCGATAGATCACTCACTGGCTGTACAAGCACATTTGCAATTTTTCTAAACCTTTTCTTTTAGTCTTTAATCAGCAAATAACTTGAGTGTGTCCCAAAACAGATGCTCATAGCAAGTTAGGGAACCCTACAAAGTGTTTTGCTGGTACAGTATCTTGCTGTCAAATGTAAAATTGGAAAGTTCCCATGTGTACAGTCTTGAAGCTCATGCTAAAATTCTGTGTAAGGAAAAGGCACGCATCTGTTTATTTGTGGTGATAAGCCTGTTAATCACATTCTCGAATTTCATAAAAACAAATTCTTCAGTTCATCAAAGCTTTCTATGAACTCAATTTGGTGTTATGTGAGAGCTCAATTTGAAAGGAATTGATCCTTTAACTAGACATAACTACTGTTTCACTAATAGATAATTCACAAAGGCAAAATATCCCTATTTCAGGAATTTTTAACGCTGCTTTACCATCTTTGTTTCACAGGCAGAAAATAAATAAATACATTTCATGTTTAAACCCTTTCTTTGGACCCAGGTCAAAGACATTGAGGGCTGTTGAGTGTGTTCTCCAAGCTGTCCCCTGGCAGAAGTTACACAGCCTGGTTTCCGTGTCTAACCGTGGGTGTATCTACAATCAAGTGTAGCGTGAGGTGCTCAATTTAGCCTGAACTGAATGATTTGCCAGTAGCACCCAAACACAGCTTAGCCCAGAGCTTTACTGAGATCATTGTATGGCCTTGCACTGTCACACTGCCTGTACCTGTAAACCTGAGCACCTGACTGAAAACACACGCTCAGTACGTGGCTGCATCTTCAATACACCCTACGTGGATGCACCATGTGCTATCCCAAAAGAGAATTGAGGCACAGCTGTGTTCCCTACAACAATAAAGATGGTTTTCCAGAGTCAGAAACTGACATGGGTTCTCCAGAATCCTGCTTTAGAAAGACTGGGTAGACTGTCTTATGGCTAAAATGATACCCTGTTGTGCCAGGAGAACTGGCTGAAGAAGAGCCCTGGAAGAAAGTGGAATGAAACCCTTGTACCTTTGCCTACAGCTTGTTTGACTGCTCAGGTTTATTTTCCTGTTTCTCAGTAGCCAGGAATCATGTGTAAATGCAAGCAGAAGTAGTGTTAGGGACTGATATCAGACATTGCACAGCAGCAAGGCATGGAAAGGGAGTAAACCATCGGTACCACTGATGTTTTTTGAAGCACAGAACAAATGACCGGGTCACCTCCCGGGCTCTAAGTGACCTGCTGCAAATCAGACAACACATCTCAGCCAAGTTCCACTTGGTGCCTGTGGTGACCAATTTCATACACAGTGGGTTTTATATCCTACTCAATGAAAAAGTTACTTTCATACTCACTTTGAGGCATGATTGCTATGTACGAAGCAATGCAGAAGCAGATCCTTCTTTTCACTAGTCTTTCCTGGCAATCAGCCTGCAAGACTGTGAAAAAATTGTATTCCAAATCTATTTGTCAAATTGTGCTATGATTTGAAAGAGATGAGACTGACTTCCTATTCATTCCAGTTTACCCTGATGTTACAACAATGTCTCGTGTACGTTTTGATCCAACCTAAAGAAGGGTAAACCTGAGAGAAACTGCTGTCTTTCATTTTGCTCCCTGCTTAACTTTAGTCCTTAATGAAACAGTTTAATATACACATCTTAGCAAATGTCTTTGACTTCCAAGAAAGAAAGAAATCATAGAATTGGCCAAGTAGCTCAAATGTAATGGGTAGACCACAGAAGTAAACAGACATTAAATAAATAAACATAAAATATTACAAAGCAGAAGCAGATTTTTTTTTTTTTATTTCCTCTTACATTGGCTTAACTCCTTACCAGAACCGTGGCTGCTGAAACAATAGTGTCCCCATGTGAGCTGCTGGATTGCAGCTCCTGACTGCAGCATCTCTCTCCTTGCTTTAACTGAGCACTGGTGGGGAGCTGACTGGGGTTAAGTACAAAGGTGGGGGGAAACATTCAGGGAGAAGTGGACAATGGCCTTCTGCCTGCTGAAGAATGGGAAATTCACAGTGTCCCAACTGGAGCTGTGCTGAAAAGGGAGCTATTGGGATTTTACAAACAGCCTCTCCATACTACACCCAACCAGCAGGAAGCAGCTGCTCGCTGTCCCCCAGAGCAGAGAATGAGCAATGAAGCCACATATAACACCAGCAGTGCCCCATGCAGCATGGCTTAAACTCACCCTCTCTGAAGTCAATGCACATCCATCCCCACTGACTCTTACAGCTCACTCACCTCACCGGGTTTAATTCTTTCTCTAGGACCATGGCCTTCTGTTAACACTCCAGCTGATGTAAACCTATGGTTTTCAAATATATATAAGCAAAAAAGTAGCTTTATTTTTCCCTTTGCATCCAGCTTTGCTGCACCCTGAAGTGATCTTTTCTCAGTAACTGTTTTTCTTCTGTCTTCCTGTATGGGAGTTAGAATATAGAGAGATAATATAGAGATTATGGATAATACATGTATCTGTATATACAAATGCGTATGTGTATATACATATATTTGTGTGCATATATTAATATATTTTCTTTGTATCTATCTTTTCTATCTATCTATCCATCGATACATACATACATGCGTACATACACGAATACATTCTTTTTCTAGGAGATGTAAAGCAGAAGCAAATTGATCCAGCCAGCTGCCAGCCAGAAGGCAGGAGGACGGTGATACAACGCCCTGAACTGCCTCGGCTCTCCCGGCTGCTCTGTGCTCACCCTGCCCGCTCCCGGCTTTTTGAGGATGCGACAAGTCGCAGTGCCGGGGCGCAGCATCCTCGGAGGAGCGTGTGTGTTCCCCCCGCCCCGGCCCCGTCCAATCAGGGCGCTGGGGGAGGGATGCTCGGGGCAGGGATGCAGGGTTGCCAGGCGACAGCAGCGTCCCCGTGTCCCGTCCCCCCCACACCCTCGCCCTCCCCCCGGGACCGGGCTGCGCTCCTGCCCGCGCTGCCCGCGCAGTTAAACAGCCGCGGGGAGCCCCGCAGCCTGCGGCTCGCCTCCTTCCCCGGGCTGCTGCCACAGCCCCGCTCCCGGCCGTGCCAGGAGCAATCGGCAGCTCCAGAGTGAGAACTAGGAGCGCAGTCAATGAATAAATGGTAGGGATAAGGCTCCGCCGGCCCCTCCGCGCAGCGCCGAGCGCCGGGGGAGGCGGGCTGCGAACGCCAGCCAGCTCCCACTCCCTGTCTTTGCAACTCTAGGTCGCCTCCTAATTTAAAGCTTTGCACCAATCCCCTTTGCCCGGAAAGGAGAGGAAATCTAGAAAGATGCCAGGCTGCGAAAAGGGACCCCAATTCACAGCGCCGGTCCCAGGCGCTGCCTGGCTAAGCAGAGCCAAAGTTGGTCAGAGGAACGGGAAGCGGGTGCTCCAGAGGAGAGGGGAAAGCAAGGGGATCATCGCTTGGTGATCACAACCTCTCCGTCCCGTTGTCCCCCTCTTCTTCTGCTTCCCTCACAGCTTACCTCTGACCACTTAGGAAGCCTTGATGAGTTTCCATCGGGATCCGATCCAAGGTGGGGGGGAGAAAGGGTGATTGTTCCCAGAGGAAGCAGCTCACACAAGTTTGGGGGGGTGAGACTCCCCGGTGGATGTTTAACGAGCACATCGGGAGGCCTGCGATGCCCGGGAGCAACTGGAGACCCTCACCAGGACCTATCCTCATTGCACGGTAAGGAGCTGGGCACTGGTATCCCGCGTCCTGGTCCCTGCATCCCACATCCCCATCTCTGCATCCTGCGTCTCGGATTCGCGCAGCCCGGTCCTTACATCCCCGTATCCCGCATCTCAATCCTCTCATCCCACTCCTTGCATCCCACACCCTGCAGCCCGGATCCCTGCATCCCGGGTCCCTGCAAACCACCCCCGCCCCGTTCTGCCCTCTGGACCAGACGCAGCCGCTGCCCCGGGGCTTGCGGGTTGTGCAGCCGGGAAAAAGTTTAGAGCGGCGAATTGTGAAGAGGTTTCCTGACGGGATTCGGGGGGCAGGAGAAACGGGGAAGGGGGGAGCAGGAGGGCAACAAGGGCTTTTACACTTGCAGAGGAAGGGTAGGGTGCAGGGGGACCCCTGAAGTCGACAACTGGGGGGAGATGGGGGTGTAGGGCAGTGTGCAGAAAGGAGCTGTGTCCAGATGTTGCCCAGAGGTTCCTGCTCCCACAGGCTTTGGGGGTGAAGGGATGAGATCTTAAGCTTGTCATCCTATACCCTTCCTTAAGCTAGGGTGGAAAGTGCCAAGCCAGCAGCTGGGAGAGCTGTGCTGACTGCCCAGCTCATCTCCCTGGATCTGCTGCTGGGAGAGAGGGGGAGAGAGGTGGGGAACCTTAAAGAAATTGGAAGTGCTCTGCTCCCCTGGGAATATCTCCCCTGCAGGGAGCTGGTTCGCTCCAGGATCCTAAAACTGGAATGTTTCAAAAAGAAAGGAGAAATTAGCATGGAAGATAGAGCCATTGTAACTCTCCCTGACATACACATCTGCCCACGTATCTGTGTGTCCATGTGAGTGCACAGCCAGCTGTGCAGGTGTGTGTGTGCTTCCGGAGCTGCCTGAGCCCGAGGATGTGCCTTGCCCATGCCCTGTGCCTCTGGGAGTGTAGGTGTGTGTATCTGTGCTCGTGTGTTTGCTTGGATGCATACGGATGTTTTATATGTACAGATTCGTAGGAATGTGGTTTTTGTTCCCAGTGTTCATCCAACCCTCTGTAGACCCAGAGGTGTGTGGGTTCGTACCTTGCATCTGTGTGTGTGCCGGATCTGCTGGGACACATGTGGGTGTGAGAAAGTGCATCTCTACGCCAGTGCATAGGGGGAACGTTTGGGGAAAATGTTGGATTTTGGGGGCTTTATCCCTCCAGGTTATCACAGTGGATATGGATCATTTTATGTATGCATCCCTGGATTTCAGCAATCTTGATAAAACCCAAGCAATTCATGAAAAACTAGGCAGGCATCACACCCAACACTGCATTGAACTGAACTAAGGATTTTCTGGTAGTTTGTGAGTTCTTTGGCTTCTTCACAGTTTATGCCACCTGCTGAAGATTATTTTAGGGTTTTTTGGTGTTTTTTGTTTTGTTTTTTTAATTAGTTAAATCAGCTTTAAAAAACACTCAATTGGAAGACTCTGAAACAGAACAGCCTGGGACACAGACTGGTACCTATTTCAGCTTGCATAAGTATATGTCTCATGTTGATTAAATATTCATTAAAACAATTTGAAAATCATACAACCCACCTGATCAAATGCATATTTTAGGAAAATTACTTTTTCCATTGTCTTGAAATGTACCCAAATTATGATGACTTCTTCTGCTGTTATTTATGTTGATAAACGTATTACAAGAAAATATAACTTCTCCAGTTATATTGGGAAAAATTGCACATTAAGCTACTTTTATTCACAATTAAGTTAACAGAAAAAATTATACTTCCGTAACATTCATCCTTTGAGTGAAATCAGTAACAATTCATGCAAATGCTTCTTAATGAACTGATTATTTGAAGAGCAATGCAAGTTAATTGTCCCCTACTACAATATTTCATACTTTAATTTCTGTGGCTTTTTTCTTGTTTGTTTGTTTGGGGTTTGTTTTAAGAATAATGCTGTCCACTACTCTCACTATTTCTAGAGCCCTCCATTATATATTAAGCATAAAACACACTTCAAAACAGAAAATATAGCAGTTGCTTTACTGCTCTGTAACTTAAAGACAAGTAAAATGGCATTGGTATCAAGTACATTAAAACTAGACTTTCATCCTGGAGCAGAGATGCTTTTCTAATCACTGTTGATGTTTGCCTGGGTTACTTGTGTTGATGACCTACTTATAAGCTTCTACAAATAAAGGAATAAAGTTTTTTTAGGCAAATGTTGACACCTTGTCTAGGAGTAAGATTCTAATTTTATCATTGAAAGAGTGGATCTAAAGCAAGATGCAGGGGTAAAGTATCTTTCTGGATTCACATGATGTTTTTACAGTTAAATAAATGTGACAAAGCAAAGTACTAAATCAGACTGGAAAGCCAAAATAAAAGAAATACATTACAAACAATGCTGTCATTCAGTTCAGTGGTCTGTATTACATAAGTGGAGCTGAATTTGGAAATGAAGGCAGTGTAGGGACATGTAGTGGCATTTAAAGAAAGAATTATTTGGATGGTTTTTGTGAGCACAACTTGCCCATGGCAGTGTCCTACAGAACATAAATTGTGCTGTAGTTCACAGAGTCCTACGTGGAATACTATAAGACATGAAAGACTTGGTTCTAATGTTGCTTATGCTGGGGTCAAATTGCAATTTTACCATTAAAGCTGGTGAGCTAAATTCTGTTTGCCTACAAGTATTCAGGTGGGCCACATGAGGTGTGCACCCACCAAGAGTCTGGTTTAGCAGTGCAATTTGAGAATCCAACCTCAAGATTTCACAGGGTGTGAGATCCTGTCTGTGAGGCTGTTAAATTTGCCAGCAGCATCCTACTGAAGGGACTTCATTCTCTGATCAGTTTTTGAAAGCTGTCTGCAAAGTCCTGTAAAATTTTATCAGGATTGCTGCACCTTGTTGGCTCCAACTTGTTGTACTATAGTTATTGATCAGTTAGTATGTATTTTTGTCATTGATAAAGTCACTCTCAGGAAGCCACACAACAACACCAAGATGTTTGGCACTCTCCAGGATCAGCCAGGGTTACTGTTTATGTGGGAATGTGTGTAACTATGGTAAGCTACGTAAGCTCTTGTGAAGATGGTGTAATATTAACTGTTGGGGCATTTTGCTGCTTATTGGTATAAAACTGAGAGCTGGTTTAAAGCTTAATCAAGAACTTAGTTCAGGTCAGAGAGTTAAAGAGTATATTGTCCTCTTGCTCTGTCCTAGTGTGGAGAAAAGTCTGTGCTTTAATCCCTGAGTGGGTTGCATTTGCAATGGAGGGGTATCCATAGCCAGCAAAACGAGGTGACCAGAAGGAAAATCAGCCACCCTGCCCCTGCAGCCAGCCCTGAATGTCCAGAGCAAAACCGTGGTGGACCTGGGATCCAGAGGTGGCAGGAGAGCAGTGCAGTATCCTCCAGTGGTACCATCTTCCTAAGTCTCTGCCTGTGACTGTTTCTTGCTGTGAACTTAGCAAGACAACTTTCACTGTGATAATCCAGCCCTAAACTGGCAGAGAAAACTGGAACACATCTCATTTTATGAAAATACAGATTGGCTGAAAATCCTGAGTTTAATTTAGCAGTAGGAGTAAAACGACAAAAAAAAAAAAATCCTCCAAGGCACAATGATGTCTGGGAATAGCCTCAATGCAATTGTCAGGTATTTCCACTGAGACAGAACCACAGTTCATTGTTAGAAGTGCTTTAACTATTGCAGATTAGTGCAATTGTCTCTTTCTTCAGGTAAACCCAGAATCCACTGTGTGATCTCAATGGATTTGCTGGCTTATTTATTGTCTTAAGAGGTTTTCAGACGTTTATTTCAGGGATGAGCAGATTTTCAAAAATACTGCCATAAATATACTGTCTTGTTTCCAGCTGCCTTTTAAGAGTAATGCAGCAAATTTTCATGGGGGGATGAATAACTGTGAACCTATTAAAGTAAAAAAGAAGAGAATTTGCTAGAGCTACAGCAAGTTACGCAAAAAAATAGGGTGTAGAACTATGTTGCTTTCGTCTGATAGTGGTCCTCTCAAATATAAAATGATGTAGTTGGAACAGTTATCATGCACTTTTTCATAGCTATGATGAGATTATGGGAGTATTTATGTTGTCAGCAATGGTAGTGTTTGTGTAGGAACATATGGGCTCCTCATGCAAATCAATTTTCCCAAAAACTTAAGAAGCAGGTTAGCAGCTTTTCCAAACTATACAAGACCCAACATATCTACATGTAAAAGCGTGGTCTTAACCCCCAGTTACAGAGGCAGCCCTCCTTCAGAGCACTTTGGAGTCTGGAAAGTGGCTGGAACTTGGTAGTGCTGATGACCCTGACCTTGAAAGTCACTTTCCCAGTACATCCAAAGGGATACAGCACGATCACCAAGTATATAAACTAGATCAAATATGCATCAAGCAAGGTGTGCAGAGAGGCAGTCGCTGATAAACTTTTCGTGGATGAAATGGGAACGTGGAGCAGACTTTTGGTGGATGCTGTCAGACCTTGAATTTCTCCATTAGAAAAGTGAATAGAGAAAGGAAAAAAGTTTTGAAAACAAAAAAAAAGATTGAGGAAAATATCTCTGTATGAGACAAAATGGGAAAAATAAAGAGAAGAAAATTGCTTGACAGAAAAGGAAAAAAATATCACTAGAGATGCTCAAATGACTATTCAAGCTGGAAGAAAAGTAAATTAAATGATAAGCCAGTTGTGGGAAGAAGAGATTTTAAGGCAGATGAAGGTGGTGAAGTCAATGGAGACATTGTCAGATTCCAGAGGAAAGTCAAGCAAGTCTACATGAGGGAGAATTAAGCCAAAAGCTAAGTTGGTGACCACAAAGTCAGCAAATTCATAGGACAGAATTGTATTAGGAAAAATAATGTGATAATTGGTTTTCCATGTGAAGGATGAACATGTTAGTTTAGAGGACCCTTTAAGGAACAGGGTACCTGAAAGGAAGGGTGTTGAATAGGGGAGGTAGAGTATGCAGGTGAGAAGAAACAAAAATGCTCTTGAGAAAATGAGGAGTGCTTGAGGAGAGAACAAAAGGAAGAATAAAATAGGGAAGCAAAATGAAAGGATTGGGACTGGCATGACATCAGAGGAAAAGCACAGACAAAGACGGGAAGAAAGGATTGACAAAAAATAAAAAAAGGAAAGAAAAGAGTATCAAAGGGTGTGGGAGGTACAGAAAAATCACTTCCCACTGGTACAGAGGAGGAGCTGGGGCCTGGGCGTGCCAGGAGGAAAGAGCTGAAGGGAACCTGAAAACTGAGAAAAATCTTTGTCTAGAACATGACACGCTGGTGGAAGACAGAAGAGAAAATGTGCAGAATGTAGTGACTGGGAGCACCCTCAGCTGAGAAATATAGTAAAACTTACACATAGGCTTCCACTCCCATGAAAAGCTCCACTAACGAGACCACACACGAACCAGGGACAATTTTTGTGTTACCTAAATGCTGCATCTGGAGAAGTGGCACACAACTACAGAACTGCAGCTGTGGGGCTCTGCAAAGCCCCAGCCTCTGTGGGTTGGGGTGGCTGGTCCTCCAAAGGACACGTTGAGCTGGCTGAGATCCTGCCCTGTGGTCTGTGAAGGAGGATGCTGCAGGCAGGTCACCGAGCCTGGGACTGGGCAGGAGTGGGATTCTTCTCTGGAATGAGCCCTGCAAAGAAGCTGGCTGAGATAAGTGGGCAACAAGGGGCTGTCTGATTATATTGAGAGACTCTAAACCTCTTCCAGCAAAACTAATGTGCCAGAAGCCAAATCTAACAGTGAGGGACATTAAGGGCTTGCAACAGGCATTGAACACCATGTGGTCAAACCAACGCTGAGGTGTAGGATGGGACACCATTTAGAAAGGGTTTGAAAATCTTACAAAATATTGTTTCACACCCAAATTCCTAAAATTTATCCTTAAATATAATCCTACATTTTTCCATCCCTAAAAGTTCCTAAATATTGTTTCATCAGTGGTGTGACTCCCTGCTCCATAGGTATGTAGTAGCAGGGCTGAGATGATCCAGAATTTGTCTCTGTTCTAGGAATGCAGGTTAAATACACTCCTCGTCCCTGGTGAGGAATGGAGCCCTATGGGAAGCTAGTCTAGGGTTTAGGGTTCTCTGAGAGGCTCCTACACCAGTTTTGACCTTGTTGACCTTGAGCAGTTGCAAGTACAGCTCACCACATCAGGATGGTTCTCTGTTTTCCATAATGCAGCTGTGATCAAGTCTCCTTAGACCCCAAACTTGTAGACCCAGCTTGTATGGGCCAGGCCTCCACGATGGGACACCTGCAGCTGTGCTTGAGGGAACATTTCTACCTGGGTGTTTTGTAAGAGATTTGTGGCTGAGATATTTTTTGATCCAGTACTTTCTGCCTAACAATTTCTGTATTGTTTTTTAATGCTTACGTATTATATTGTTATTATTAATTTAATTCACATTGGTTGCATCATCTAGTGAAGAAATTATCAGGAAAGCATGACAAGACGTGTTCTGCTAGTGTTGAAAAATATCATATTTGTAATGCTTAGCAGAAATCAGCTGGCCTGCTGTTAGACTCACATAGCCAGAGATGTGATAAAAATCAAGAAGCAAATTTTGGGGATGTTTCCAGAACTCATAGAATGATTAATTTTTCCCTTTTATTTCTCTGTATTTTCATGACAAGAGAAAACATATAAATAGACAAAAGGATGGAGAAAAAAAAGAAAGATAAAGATATTGTGCAGTAACATGTATAGGGTTCATTTCTAAGGTATTAAAAGGGTATGCTTGGATCAGCTCACGTCGCTAAGAAATGTCAAAAAAAATCTTTCTCTGCAAGATCATTTCAAAATTGATATTTTTAAGCAAAAATAGAATTGGTTTTGCCATGAAAAATCAGTTTTCAAAAAGCTTCATTATGATTTTTGGTGAGATTATGTGTGTATTTGATTGTTTAGTGTCACCAGTCAAGAATATGACTATAGACTTCTTTGCTTTTTATCATACATTTTTAATGGCATTTTTATTAATCTTTTGTCAGTCAGAAAGACATCTTCACTATATGTCAACTGGCACTTCATTTGGTTCCATTGTAAAATTTTCAGATGGTTCTGAATACCACAAATTACATATCTCAATTTTACCTTATAACAGATATATTTTACCAGTATTTAACTCTGCCTTGCAAAAAGCAGGGGAGAAAAACACCCACGTGGGGCATCAATGTAGTTATATTGGATTAAACTTTGATAAAATTGTGTGAAAAGGATACCTTACAATGCCTAATAGATGTTACAGTGCGTTATTTGCAGAGAGACTATTAAGTTTCTTGTTTTCCTTATTATGAAATGCTTGTCCATAAAATAACATTTTACTAGAAAATTTGCAAAGTTTATAGGAATCTTCTTAGATATTTTCCAAACACTGTAAGAACACTCTAAAGTACACTTGTTAAATCTACTTTGCAAGTGTTTCGTTGTATTCCCTCGGGATCTCTTAATTGCGCTGCTCATTTTCTTCCTTGCAGCCACCACGGCTTTAGAAGAGCCCTGACAATCCCAGAGATCAGCAGACAATGCATTTTATTAAATAGGTGCAAGCCCATCCTACACCGACTGATGACGAGGTTGAGTTATCAGGCAAGTCTTTGCTCTCAGAAATTGAGGATAAGGACAGAAATTGTGTGGGAATGGTAGCCCAACACTCAAGTCTGTTTTAGCCAAATATTCCTAAACCATACAGCTCTAGCTTCTTTATCACACCATTATTACAAAATACATTTACCTCAGAATAATTTAAAAAGAGCATCTTCTTCATAACCAAGAAAAGAAATAAACTGTCTAGCTCAGGTCTTAAAAGCAGAACAAACCCCACTGCTGTTCCAACAAAAGCAACGTGCAGCCCATGTCTTTTTCATCCATTCACTTGTCAATGTGGCTGTCATAAGGTGCATTTACATATGGCCAATCCCACAGCTAATTCATTAATTTGATTTTATGGGTGAAAAGGGAACATGACTTAATGGAGTAGCTCCAGGAATACAAATAAAATCAGATAACATTCAGAGAATAATAACTTTCCCTTCTGAAGTGGACTTGAAATCTCCAAGAAGAGAATAGCTCTGCTTAAAGCAGCCTTTTCTTCCTCACTCAGAAGTGATCTCCGATTAATTGTGCAGTTTAGCTGAACGTTGCTTTCCTTGGTATCCTAGGAGAAAAGCTCTGACAGACTGGGAATTTTAACTTGTTTGTAATGTAAACTCAGTATACTGGTGGTGCTTTTTTAACACTCCAGAAACTGCTTGGGAGGAAAAAGAAATAAATAAAAAGGCTTTGATCCTCTAAGCAAACAAAGAGGGGAGAAGGAGGTTAAAAGAACCATCATTTGTTAAAGGCAGAGAAGGAAAATGTGGGAAAGGTGTTTCTATTTTAACAGTTACAGAGACTGAAAGACTCTTGGAAATATCAGACACTTCAACAGCATTAGAGACTTCTGATGAATAAGGTTTGATGATTTATTTTCATTGTGTCATTGATATTTTTGAGATTTCTAAGGATTATGAAATTCTCAATAGTATCAGTCATCTAAACACGATTTTTTTTCCCAGAAGCAGATATCCAGGACAAAGCTTAGAGATTAATGCTAATACCTTGAGTATCCAGCTCAGATAAACATATTCCTAGTGGCATTATTCAGTATGAAGAAAGGAAGAGTTTAGTCTTGGAAGTAACACCAGGTCCTGGGAGCTGAGATTTAATTTGTATATCAGGTTTTTGGCCAAAAGGTGGAATGTAAATTGAAGTTTGCAGTAGCAAGGAGGGGTGTGATTCAGCCATGCCCTGTTGGCTGCTTATGTCTGGGAGATGCTTCCACTCCCTAAAATGTAGGTATTTTGGCCAGTAGGTAAGATGAAGTCTTACACTACTTCTACTTATCTGCCTGTCTATTCCACATTTTTTTAAGGAAGGAAGCAGACAAATAGTTCAATTTAGCCCTAACTACCTTAAATCAATGTCCAGGGAGCGGCTGCAGAGTAATAGGGATTCTAGGTCCCTGTGATTTCCTGGCGAGGGCACAAGGTTCCAATTAGAACTTATCCTGAGAGAGTGCAGTATCCATTAGGGTAGAAATGGACAGAAAGAGACCCTTTTTATGTAAGATTCTTCATTTTCAAAGATTGTACACAACGTTCCCTTTGCCTGAACGCAGCATTTATAGTTCCACAGACAACGACACCAGTAAGGACCTCAGCTGATCCATCTCCCCCTCCAAAGATGGCATAAACTGTCTTTAAGTCTTTATTAACTGATACTTGTTGAATGACTTCCTTAAAATCTGCAATGACAGACATTTCACAGCCTCCTGCAGTAGCATATATCTTAAGTGATTCACTGCTGTTATGGACAGAAGGTCTCCAGAAGTTTAACTAAATCCCACTTTTTGCAACCAAGCCTATCACTCTTATCCTCTCTGCTATGGAAATTTGAAGCAATTTAGTATTTTCTTTTCCATTCCAGCCTTTTATATTGCAAAAGGATTAGATTTTGGCTGTTTAACGTTCATTTAGGTAATGTTCCCTTCAGTCATCTCTTCCCGACTCAGTGAAATAACTGCTTTTCTTTCGCCATTTGCTTTTTAAAGTAGCTTGGTTTTTTTGCTGTTTTCCTTTTTGCCTTCTCCAGTAGCTCGTCTGGACCCACACCCAAAAGATGAGTACAGACAATGAATGGCTTGACTTCCCTTGTCTTGAATACAACATATTCCAAAGAAATCCTTTGTCTTATTCCTTTGCTCTGTTCTCCAAGCCTCACTCCAGACAGCATTTTGCTCCAAGAACCCTCAGGAGCCACACAGAGCCATAGTGATGACCTTGTCCTGTCACCTCTCAATTTGCTATATTTTTTCTTGGCTATTTCTGGTCATTCCTAGCTTGCAACCACATCTACCTCCAACCAAATAATTGTCAGCTCTCACATCCTCATTATTATTTCAGAAGAAAAGTTTTCAAGGCAGTTTGAACAACCTGTTGCTTCGTCTTTGCCAGAGGGATCTGTGTGAGCTGTGGCTTCTCTTGGTTCAGTCGCTGCTGAAGAGAGGGGATGTTTGACTCTGCACTGTCCACCATGTGCAGGAGCCTTTGTAGAAGAGAAGCCTCCAGGCCAACTCCCAGCATAAAATGTAACAATGAATGCTGCAGAGCTGAGTGATGGACACGGACGTGTGTTGGGTTTTCACCTGGGCATTCCAGCTGCAGGCCCGTGGAAAGGCAGAAGCTGTTCAAGCTTTCAGGATCATAATCACAGGGCCAGGAGGTCTCAAATGAGGTGTTTGACTTTGCTGCTGGCAAACCCACACAGAGTTCATCTGCATTAAGCCTGATGAATGTGGCATTAGGCAAGAATCCAGAACTTCATGACCCCTAAGCACACTTTGTGCCTCACTTGTTTAATTTCTCTTCTTTTATTAAGACTCAAACTTTTCCCTGGCCAGTCTAGAATATTTCCCAAACTGTCCAGGACATGGATAATGTCAGAGAGGTCCTAATGAAGCTGTCACAGGTACTTGCCCCAAAAGCTCCTTAGAGAACCCTTTACATCTATTAGGTTCATGCATAAAAGAGCATTTGTTACTGCTAAAAAAAAATAAAAACTCGGGAAGGAAAAATAAAAAGCATTTATTCTTTTATCTGTAGTAATTCATGGTGCACCTTAATATTGCAAAAAAATATTCCCTCTAGCCTTCAGATTAATCAACATGCTGTTTTAATACATCTCAGTGAATTAAAACACATCCAGTCCAACTCACTTTTTCCTGATCATTAACTTCCAAGCCTTGTATTCCCCCTGAACAGGTAGGCAGTTGCTTTGAAGATTTAACTGGCCAGAGCACAAGCCACCATTATGTATGAGAGAAATCCCTTTTCTCTGTCTAACTTGGTCACTCTGGGACTGCTAAATAATCACTCCTTGGATGCACTGGGTGAAAGGGAAGATTGATGCCCATGTGAGAGAGAAATTTTTTAAAGTCTGGGATAGGGACACACAGAAAGGCACATTCAAGCAACCCATGGATACATCTTGATGCTTTTTCTCTCCACTTATAGTACAGGCCACCCCAAATACTCATCTGATATGTTGGCTCTTGAACGTAGATCATACTAAATAATTGAAGTACCTAAGACACACAGTCTGATCATGATCAGCAAGGCCTGGCATTGTAACGCCATTTATTGAATGGTCAACAGTGTATTCCTAAGGTATTAAAAACAGTTTCCATGTAGATTCATCTCTATTTAATCAACAGGACTTATCTCTGTAGTATTTTAGAGTGGTAGAATTTTTCTGCAATACTTTTTTTAAAGCACCAAGTAATAGGTCCTCTAGCATGTCCCATTTTTGTCCATTCCCATTTATAAGATGGTTTCCATGCAAATGATTACAGTTAAATACTAATATAAGTAGTTTCAAAAACAAAAGCACATTTGGAATGATCCATGTTTATCTTTACAGACTAAGAACTGCAAAGATGAATGGATTGAGAGGGATTAAACACAAGGCTAATTGTTCATTAGACAACCTAAGACCAATTAAGTGTGCTAATCCATTCAATATTTTTTCTAGCTATTTCAATTATTATGCCTGCCAAATTTATTTTGCCTGTATTAATTCACCTATGTTTATTTATTAATTAAAAAATCTCACTCGAAATGCAAGTCTTGCATCCTGTAGTCCTTTCTCAAGCAAAACGTCCATGATAGGAGTAGCAGAAGGACTTCAAGATGTGACTGGAACTCTCTGTACTGCTCTTTTCCTAAAATAAAATGTAAATTCTTTCAATAAGATTAATGTGAATGCATTCTCCATCTGTATTGATTCCAGATACTCTCCATGTTTAATTAAGATGTATTTTTCTGCAAAATTATGCATAGTTCTATGCAATGTTCTATGAAAGTGGTCCAGACTGTACCTGGCCAAAAGAATTGATCTAAACTTTATTGCTGATTCCTGACTACTATTATGTATTGGTTTTTACATTGTTTTGATGTGTAATTGACTATCCGTTTGCCAGATAAGTAGAGAGAGAGTTATTGATAGCTAAATTGATTATCATGTCTTCCAAGTTTCAAAAAGTAATTTTTTTTTCCAGATCAGCTACACGTTAATATTGTCATATTCTGGCTCCCAAAATAACCCCTGGAGGAAAACAGACTAACTGTAAAATTATTCACATAGATGTTACCACAAATATGGGAAATGAGACACAGGCCAGGTAGCAGTGCAGCAGGAATGGATTTAAGGCTATGGAAGTTCAGAAGCAGAGCATGACTCCACACCATGGTATCATATTGCTGTGGAAAAAGGAAATTTTCTACTAGGATTAATAAACAGGAATATTGTCTTCAAGATATGGAATGTAAAAATTAATCTCTACTCAACACTAGTAGGGTCACTTCCGGAGTATGGTACCCAGTTTTGAGAATTATGTTTTAAGAAAGAATATAAATCTCTTGGAGTGCACAGAATAGCAACATGAGGAATTGTGTGAAAAAAAATAGATTTGTCACAGGTAAGTAAAAGGCTTAAACTGTCACACAGAAGACTAAACCTCATGAAAAACTTTTAATTGTAAGGAATGGGGAAGACAGAATAAACTGCTGGGAAATCGAGGAAGTTCCAGTCACCAAAGTGTCTAAAAACAAGTTAGCCAAGACATGAGTTAGATAAGACATAAGTAAAATTGATCTTGATTTAGGTAATAGCAAAGGCAGATCAAGATCAAGATCTTTCAGGGTCCCTTCTAACCCTCTTTTTCTCTCAGGGACCTGAACATAACTCAGGGTTCCTATCCCAGGATGTGTGTTTTGTAAACCTCTCCTGGTGGGGTGCAGCAGAGGCAGTCAGAGCAGAGAGCATCGTGCTTCTCTTGGGGAAGAGAGGGGAAAATGGACAAACTGCAGCAGCAAACAAGGTTGTCCTGCAAGAGAGAAGCAAGCCCTGCCACGCAGGGGCAAACCTTGCACGTATACAGGGCAAGAATGGACCACAAATGTCTGCTTAGTGCACACTCAGTCTCCTTGTGAGTGACTTCAGTAGAGACAGACATATCATGTAAAGACCATGAGCAGTCTCCCCTCTTACTGTAGGGGCTGTGCAGAAGTCCCTGTTTGTCTACAAAACCCAGCCATAAATGAGTTCTAATATTAGGACAACAGATAAACAAGAAAGGAAGGAGCATCACGACTTGTGCTGTCAACTTTAAAGTCTACTCTGCGTGTGCACAGGCTTTGATACCTCATGTGTAGGCAGCACACTATATAAGGTTATAAAGTTATGTATGTTTTTGGAATATTTGCATAAGGAAATGAATGCAGTAAATCTGTTGACGTCGTCAATGCAGAACTACCGTAACTCTAAAGCTTTCTGCACTGCAGTGATGATTATGAAACTAGTAGGTAGTTTATGTTATTAACTCAAGGCGTCATCTTTAATAAATACTCATAAAACACATTGGCAAAAGCATAAACTGCAGGAACGTGAGTAGGAAATTTGTGACATGCTCTCTATCACAGATAAATTGTTAACACTGCTGTTCAGTAATTATTTAATCAAAAGCATACTTAGGGAAAATCTGAAATAACAGAGAGATTTCAGTTTTTAGACTAGGAGTCCTATCTTCATGTTAATTACTGAAGCAGGGTTATAGTATATTTTAATAAAAGTGTGAGATGGTATTGAAATTCAAATAACTCCTCTGAGGTTTTATGGCTCATACAAAATGCAAAGAAATTCAGAAAGAAAAATTTTTCCAAATTAATAATTCTTTTTTAAGGAGTGATAAAGAATTACATGTTGTCTTCTAAAAGGACATTACGTTTTGTCGTGAGTTTGTGAAAAACTATTCATGTAATGCATAGGAAGGATATTTCATGTAAATTGCACTCTTTCCTTTCTACCCTGAAGTTTTTCTTCCATTCAAAAGATACTGTATCTTTCATCATTCAAGGCCTCTCTGCATTGACCCTGGAGAATACTGAAATATTCCTTTTATCTGTCCTGAATCAGGTGAACAATAAAAAGATATTGATTTTTCATACAGCATAAATTGTTCACGAATGTATAAAAATTTAATTCAGGATTCAGTGGGTCAAATACTAGATTGTGATAAATTAGCAACAAACTCAGTGGAGCTGGTCTATGCTACAGCAACGGGCAGTGCTGTTCAATTTGTCAGGAGCGCTGCACTTCCATCATTTAATACCTTCAAGAGATAATAACATCTGCAGTTTGGGGTTTTCAAAGCCAGCCTCTTCCTTCCCTTACTCTTACTCAAGCAATGGAGAGGATTCTGCAGAGAAATCCTTGCACTGTAATAAAACATTTCTCTTGCCCCTCTCACTGAGAGCACTCCGAGCACTCTGAGCTTGCCCTCGCCAGGGAAGCTGCTGAGGAGCCGATGGCATGAGAGCACGAGCCATGAATGTGTGCCCCAGCTGGTGTAAATCAGTGTAACTGCACTGTCACAAGCTCCAAGGACACAGAGAGCTTGTAAATACAGGGAATACGGGGCTTGTGCAACGTAAATAAAGCCAGAAGAGACAACTCACTCTATCTCCTGCCCCAAAGCAGAGTCAGTATTATTGTGTCTCTTCTGAAAAAAGGTTGCTTTTTTCTTGAAAACTTGTGATGGTAAAGGCTCCACAACTCTCCCAGACATCATGTCCCTGTGCCTCAGTACCTTTATGATGAGAACATTTAGCCCTAGTGTCTAGCCTAAATATTTATTTTTATGGTTTAAGTTCTTTTCTGCTTTAGCTAAAGACTGACACCAAAGTTCTCCTTTCATCCCAGTTAACTTCTCACCCCCTGAGCTTGATGCAGCTTTGCTTACAATCTGGTCTGGCCACAACTGTGATGAAGCTGACTCTGCTGATTGGATTTGGAAAAGTGTGAGTGTCAGGCCAGTGTGCCTATGCCTTCTCTAGTGGTCTGAAACTGGCACACTTCTCAGCCTGAGAGATCTTCCAGTCTGCTGAATTGGCCATCAAGCCGTGAAACATTCATTGCCTCCGGACAGATTCAAAGTAATGCTTGTGAAAAAAACAGAGTCCTAAGATTGGGGTTTTTTTCTTTGTCACCTGCTACAGGAACATTCTGTTAGGGTTTTTAACATAAGAAATAGATACAAGGACATGTTTTAGACTGTTTGAGTGATTAGTACAAAGGAAAGCACAAACTCATCAGTGGGATAATGCTTCCTTTCTAAGTTGTAGCAGCTCTAATCATATGCTCTTTAGTGAGATGACAAACATCAGCCTGTGCATTAAGTGTTTTTAAATGGCATTGAGGTTTTGTTGCATGATGGTTCCAACTAATGCTTAACATTATTATCTCTTATGTTCATTGAAGGAAATATTTCGTTTCTATCAAAGTAAAGGACTTAGTGTTTGGTGAAGAAAATAGCATTGGTTTGAAAATAGAATATAAGTAAAAGAAAGAGCTATTGCTGGTGAAAGGCTTTGAAGAAAACAGTATTGAGAATGGCAGAAATGTCTTTGTCTCTGATAATTTCTTCTCTATTAATGGCCTATTCTGCTATGATCAATAAAAACTCCTTCAAGGGTCGCAGTGTTTCCCAAGTTGATTATTGCAACAAAAACAAATTGGTTCAAAGCTTTCCCTGAGTAAACAGTTACTGATAACACTTTATCCTCCCTGTTCATTGCTCTTCACTAGGGCTTGGTCTTCTCTAGACAGCAACTGGAGACAGCAGCCTTGGCTAAACCTCAGGCTGGGGGCATTTCCTCAAGGAGGAGATTCACTGTGGCATTTTCCTGGCCCCTGCCCAACCTCGCTTGGTGCCAGGGTCAATTCACTTCCCTCCTGCTGAGGTGGAGGGAAGGAGCTTGGCATTGTCAGGTGGTCAGAGATAGATGTAGACTTTGCCATGGCTCATGTCCTCATTGCTGGCTATCAGCCATGCTTCAGGGCCTGGAGCTCTTCCTCTTTGTGTTTAATCCTCCCATTCTGCTGCAGAACCCAGGAACACAGTCTAATGACGTCCTTCAGATGCTTCTAAGCCACTTTCCTCCCTGAAATTTTCCAAGAGCCTTCAGACTATGGACAGATGGCCTAGCGAGATCCTTTTTGCCTCCTGCATCTTTAGGAGATGGTCCTCTTGAACTTCTAAGACCCTTGCTGACTTTTTCAGAGTGACAGCAGGCAAGAACACCTGAAATTACAAAACAGGGTTATTTTCTCAGCTCAGATTCCTCTGGAGTAAAACTGCAATGCCTGGGAGGACCTTTGGGCCTGTAGAGAGTACA
Organism: Daphoenositta chrysoptera; assembly: GCA_013397915.1. Classification (NCBI taxonomy): domain Eukaryota; kingdom Metazoa; phylum Chordata; class Aves; order Passeriformes; genus Daphoenositta; species Daphoenositta chrysoptera. Next base: position 221,373 of record VZRO01007528.1, on the reverse strand, counting down.
ATATGATCTGGATTGGTGCCTGACACGTAGGCAGTGGTCTCCTCCCTCTTGCCCAAAGCCTCCTGCTGTCTGCAGGCTGAGAACCTTGTGCCCCAAGCCCTTGGGGTCGTGTGTTTCTCCAGCCCAGCTAAGTGTGTGGAGAGCAACTGCAAAAGCTCAGCTGGTTGCACAACTATGTTAATTGTTTTGCCTCTGGGTCTCCAGTATCATTTAGTTTTCCTGAGAACTCCTTGCAGTTAACCAAATAGTTACAGTTCATCTCAGACACTTCAGACTTATAAAAACTTTTTCTAAGCAGGCAAGTAATTCTTTTCACTTCAAGTCAAATGAATGGGTTTCTATTGGAGCCTTTTGCTTGTGATTAATACCAACAGTGAAAGTAATATTTAATTTGCCTCATGACCCTCTAAAAGACCAAAAACTGTCTTGACTGCCACTCAGATGTCTGGAAGAACAAGCAGTTTCTCACCATTGCCCCTTCTATGAGATAATTTTGCTTTCCCCAGTTCAGAAAAAGCTTGTGAACTTTAGGGGGTGGGAAGCGAGATGTATTTGTAGTGACCTCTTGTACTTTTCACCACTTCTATGACTACCAAGGAATTGGTACTTCTTTTGGTCATTTCATTCCACAACCTCATTTTTTTCCATACAAATCAAGGAAAAGAAGCATTTAAGAGTGGGATTTTCCTCAGCAGACATAACCTGAAGCCACGGTGTGGAGATCTACATCTTTGGAAAGTCATATTTCATGATAAAAAGAAGAATCACACTTTTAAGGAGTGATTCAACTGACCTGTTTTAGACATCTACTATAGGTAGAGAGAAATCATGTTCAAAAATTGTTTTGTTTTTTGTCTATAAAGTGACCATAAAAGGGCCTTTGAATAACCAGATCACATGTACAATCATATAATGACTGTTTCATTAAAATAATCTCACATAAATGTTTAGGGTGGGACTCCAGCAGTTCAGGCTCGGTATTATCTGTGTTTCTCACATGTTTTGAAATTTTAGTCATAATTTTATTAATAGTCTGCTCTGTGACTGAACTCAAGCAAGGTGCTATGTCAGCGAGAGAGGAAAACATGGTGCTGCTGTTTTTTTCTCTGGTCCTTGCCAAGTTGTCCTCCCTCATTTATTTCCACAAGAGTCTGCTCTGTGTCTCTTCCAAGAAGAGACACTTTTCTCTCTGCAACACATAGGAGGAAGGCAAAATGTGTCTGAGATCCTACAATGCCATCTTTATTATTTGGAGATAAGTTTGTCTTGTAAAATGAATTTTCTCTCCCAGAATTCAGAGTTTGCCTTTCCACTGAGGTTTGACTTTTTAACCACACGTGAAAGCAACAGTTTTCTTGTGCTGATGGGGATGCCTTGCACTGTTATACCTGTGCTCCCTCAAGTATACACAGATGACCTCTGTCAGAGACTGAATAATGACAGACAGGGGCTACAGAAGCCTTTGTTTTAACCCAGTCCAAAGCTTCCTAAGTTCTCAGTGCTAAACTGTCTTGAAGTGGGAATTAATACAGGGAGGTCTTTTTGCTTGCATTATACAAGAGGCCAAGCTGGGAGGTCAGTTATGGCCCCAATGCCCTTAAAGTCAGTAGATCTGTGAATTAGCCATCCATAATCTTTAGGGATGCCAAATTAAAACTGTGTTAAAGTAAGAAAGAAATATATTAGAAAACCTGGCAAGCATTCAAGTCTAAGCTCGCTGTTCATCTTGATCTTGTTGATTTGAAAGATTTGCATTTCAGACTTTTCAGAAAATACTAAGTTATTCTTTCAATCATCTCACAGTGTCAACACACTGGTCCAATATTAAAGTATTCAAATATGCAAACTCTTTTCAGTTTACATACTATGCATATGTGATAACTTTCATCTTGGTTATAATAAAGACTGAACCAACAATTTCCTAAGCCAAAAAATTTAACATTCTTAAACTAAAACACTGTTTCCTGTTCACAAAAATGATTTGGGCTCAGAGCTTCTGTGGTTTGAGTGTGGAGGAGGTTGCACTGCACAAATTAAAGTAAATACATTTCCTTCCAAGTGGTGCTGTCAGAAAGTGACTTCTGCTAGACTCCAGTTTTCATGTAGAGGCGTTTGCAGTATCATAAATACCTGCTCTTCCTCCTCACGTCAAGAGCCCCTGAGACCTCGGGTTCCCTAATTTCCTTTTTGAGCACTTATTCCCTGACAGGGTTCACCAGAGTTTAGTTTAGTTTAAATTTGGTGCCTGGTGGGTTGAGTTCTTTCTTTTCTTTCTTTAGCCTTTGCTGTCTTCTGTTAAAAGCTGTCATGCTTTTGAAGGTCTCGGATTAAAGGCTAGACTTTGCCCCTTCTGCATAAACCAGCAGGAATCTGAGTCCTGTAGCCCCCAGCAGTGGATTCTCATGATTTCCCTTGTGTACTCCTTTCTCCTCAAAGCTACCTTTTATTCCTCCTCCTCCTCTGCTGCACTTTGCAGTGACTCTCATTCTGAAGCTGGCTCAATTAGAGCTAGGGAACTCTTTCCTGGGGGTGTCAAAGCTTCCTGGAGATTCCCACGTACTGTAATATTGCAAAGATTTCCCCACCTGCTTGATTTTCTACTTGTTCACCAAGTCAGCTAACTTTAAGCCCCAAAAGACAGGAATACTAACAGGATCAGGACAAGGCCTTTATAACATCCATCATCTGTTCAATGGATGTGATTTTGGTGAAAATGGTTCATTCCTTTACATATTCAAATTGTCCTACTGATTAGTTCAAGATGGCCCTGGCTCTCTGTGGCACAACCAGGTAATAGCAACAATTACAAGGAACAATAGCAACAATTCCCCTCTGAACCTCAAAAGAACATACCATCTGCATTGCTCCAGTCTTACAGCCTGGCTTGTATGTAACTTCAGCGTTCAGGGATTTGGGAAAATTTCTTGCTTTTATGTTCTACCCTTGTACCAAGGGTCTATAATCTCACACACACACCCCTTCACACCAATATCTGTTAATGGGCAGAGAACTAATTACAATACAGGCAGCCACTGCACCTACACAAGGACTGCTCGTAGCCCTGACCCTGCTACACTTTGTCCCCAGGACTGACCTGCCAGGATGTTGCTGTTGCACTAGTGGTTTTGGTGATTTGGATTTTCCTAATCTGGATTTGAATCACAAAAATTTAAACTTAATATGAACATATTCCCACTCTGCCCAGGAATGTCCTTTTTTTTTTGCTAGTGTCTTTACAGCTGAAAATACATCTCCAGCATGAAATTGAAGGATCTCCACTGATTTTCACTGAATAACTTTTGAGTTACAGCACCATAAATATCAGGGAAGCAGACCAAGTTATTCTTTTGTATCATTTGAATTCACAAATCCACTAGTACTAACCCTCTTGTGATCATAGCTGTAGTTAAATAGACTAGGGAGGCAGTTTTTGTTGATAAACCTTTGTTTATGTCTCACCAGGTTCATATTTACTGCTTAAATCAGTCAAAAAGTACTCACAGAACCAGGAAACAACTCTCCTTATGACTCATATATTACTAGGTCCAAACTGTTCTTTAACTGTTCCAGCCCAGAGTTAACATATTTTTAAAATAAATCCCAACTGTCAGTGGGTGACTAGAGGTACAGAACTCATATCTAAAAATTATTCATTTCCTAATGTCACGTTGTGTTAAAAAAAATTGTGAATTAGGCTAGACATTTCATAATACTGGACATCTGTCTTTGACAAATAAATATGTCATAGTCAAGCAAAACAGCCCTAGGAGAATATTAAAGATACTACTATCTTTTTGAAAAGAGACTAGCATAACAAATTGAAAGAGTTAAGGCCATGTTTTCCACAAATACGGATGAACAACCAGCTAAAGATTATTAAGATGACAGCAAAGACTGTAATTTCATGAAGTTTTATCTGTAGTTTGTATCATACATCTGAGCTTTGTGATTTCAATGACCCTCTATGTGATTTACTAAAAAGTGTGGATTTTGCCTCGTTGTTCCTATTGATCATGGGTTTTATCTGGTCATTTGACAGTCTATTTCCTGGATGATTTTTTGTGTGGTTTGGTTTGGTTCTGAGAGTTGAGAAATGCTGCAGATATTAAGCAGGGTAGGACTTTGATCTCTCTTCCACCTGCTAATTCTCCGTTGGATATTCAACACAAACTTGTCACAGAAGCAAACTACATCTCAACATGTAGGAAGTGAGAAACAGAGACAACACCAAGGAGAAAGCATTTTCTCTTTCTGTGAACTATTTTTGCCTCACAGACTGTTATTCCACTGAGCAAACTCAAGAGAGGTAAAAGAAAACGCACTTTGAGGGCTCATCTTGGACCAGCTGGAATCCTCAATATCTTTAATGTGCTCATATTTTTACCACTTGGCTGGTGATGTTGTGTCTGGCAGATTGCTGTGGCAAATCCAGTAACATTTCTTCTGTAAACCAGCCATCCTGCTGTATAATAAAATACCCCCAAAATCTGCATTTTGCTAAAATAGATGCCATGACTATCTAAGAACAGCCTGCTGGGAACTTGTAGAGTTCAATGCTACATTTAGAATGTCGCAATAAAAATGGCAGTCTGGCTCCAGTTCAGTGCTTTCCTCACTTTCTCTGGACAGTGACAGTGTCGTTGTTGACATTGTTAATGCCTATCACCATCTGCATTTCAATCTGTCCTTACACAGGGATAGGTGATATTCAATTAATCAAGGCGTTGCCATTAAAAAAAAAAATCTTTATCAATTTTTTCGTGTTGAGTTTAAAAGCAACCCTTTTGTATCAGTGGTTTTCTCTCCTCATTATTAACCTTTCCTATTTCTCCCTGTGGATGCAGATTCTGCTGAAAATATATTATCATTAGGGCTGTGTTTCTCACAAAAGTAGCAAAGCATGGATATCAGGATTTTAATCCTGGACCCATGAAGAATCACAGACCACAGGCTGAAAACTGAAGTTTTACTGTTATTGGGCAACAGCATTTAAAAAAAAAAAAATCCTTACCTTAGAAGCAGTCTTTGAGCTACCAGATCACACACAGAAAAACAGCGTTTCAGACAGATTTCTGGCTAATGCTTTGGAAGAACAGACAACTATGGATTAAGTTTTTCTTCCCCTAAATGCTTTTCTGCAGTACTTTCTTCTACGTTATCCTATTGAAGTGGGATTTTGCACTCTTGTCTCCCTAGGAATGCACCTCCAGCGAAAGGATTTACCCAATGCCTCTTTTTCATCTCAAAAACCAACATCAGCACCATTTATGCTGAAGTGTATTAGTAGAAACACATCTCACTACGATGGCACACCCTGCCTGTGTTCTTAGTTCAGCAGGCTGCTCCCATCTTTTTCCCATCGCCCCGGCAGCTACATCTCCCCAATTCCTGTGTCCTGACACAGAACATAGTCTGGTTTGGGATTGCTGGGTGGGATGTCCTGCACGATTGTCCAGTTGACTCCCCAAAGACTGTGTCCAGCTTTCATTCTCTTTATTACGGGAAAAAAATGAAGCAGATTTCCCTTTCCACATTAATGTGACTGCTTCCCATGTCACTTCTTGACAGCTTTTTTCAACCTGCTAAAGCAGAAAGATGAACTGCCATGAGAGGGTAAAGCTCCTCCGGTTTGTTTGCCTGACTGAAGATGTGTAGCTGGTCTCCTGAAGCCCCTCTGTGATATCAGCTCACACAGGTAGCTTCCCCTTAGCTCATGCAGGCACACAAAATGTTCACAAAGATGATGTATAGGCTGTTGAGCACCCTGATGAGTGTGTAGCTCACCTTCCAACACCTCACATCTGGCAAAGAATTTCCAGTGCAACTAGTGAAATCCATGAGCTGCTTCTGTGTTATAATGCAAATAGAAATGGTCTTACCTCCTTTTTTTCCTTACCAGAAACTACAAATAGTTGTGCTAATCTTAGTCTGGCCACAGTGACCTGGGGCCATTTTTTAAAAATGGCTTTGAGAAGGAGGAAGCTCCCAAGTGTAGCTGTTGGAAGGGTTAGACATCCTGCCTGCGTAAGACTAGATGAATTAATCTACTCCAGTTGAGGGAGAGCCAGTGTCCCTGCTTTTTAAGCATTTTTTTCTGGGTTGGGATGCATCTGTCTCCCTAGAGGTCTCTGCCTCTCTGCACTGATGAGGGAGGGAGCTCTGTTTATACACATGGCTAGGCTCCAGGCCTCTGAATGATTAAAATTAAATAGGATTAAGTTCACCCATTTTGCTTATTTTTTTTCACCTATTGTAAGAATCGAGAATAATTTACCTAACCTTCTTTCTTCTCACGAGCAGTTTGGGGGTATTAATTTTTTATCACTTTAAAGTTTCAGATTTTTTAGCACAAACTACAATGTGTATTACCAGTGGAAATATTTTGATATAGTAGGGACTTCACCACATGCTTCAGTTGTTTTTATATCCGTTATTGCTGTGCCATTTTAATGCAATTTTCTGCAGACTCCTGTGTTATTAACCTGCATTCATCATTTATATCCCTCTCCCGAGGCTTGTTGTAAGATTCTATAGAAGAAGATAAACAAATTACAGATAAAGGAATTAATTGTTGCCTCTCTGGAGCACCCCTCCAAAGGAACTTTAGGAACATTGTTTGGAATGAAGCAGCCCATGGGTTGCACTGGTGGAAATGGTAGGAATGGTAGGAAGAAAGTTGAACACAACTGGACAAAACCATATACAGGGAAACACATAGATCAGGGCAGATATGAGAAAATGGAAGGCATTGGAAGTGAAAAAAATTACTGCAGACCTCCAAGGAATGAGGCTTTGCAAATCAGGTGTTAAACACTCCTTCCATCAAGGTTTGCTCCCTGTTGCACGTACAGCCTTTTCTACAAGCCACGCCACCTCTGATGAGCTCATTAGACAGTTCTGCCTCTTCTTTTTGTTTAGTTCCCTTCCCAGTGAGGCATAGAAATCCCTGCTGCCTCGTAAGGGAGGGGAGTCAGAGTGGCTGGATCCTTGCTGGCAGATCCTGGGTGTCCCATGGTCCCAGCCCCATCTCCCACCCAGGACAGCTGCCCAGGGCTTGGCAGCACAGCCCTGGAGGAGGGCAAGGAAGAAGGACCACAGTGCTGAGAAGGAAGACATTGTTAAAAGAACAGTAGAGAGAAGAAGAAGGGACATGAGGGTGCAGTGAGCTCAGAGGAATGTGAGGGCATATGGTGCCTTGAACCTCAGGGGAACTGTGTTGTGCTGGAGTGGGTAGTGACAAAGAGTAACAGACTGTCCCTTTCCCTGAAAATCATGGGGTTGAAATGGGTGAAATGCATCAGAGGGGAGATGAGTGACTGGCCCAGTGTCCAACAGGAGCTCTGCACCAGGGGCACTGAGAGCAGCCAGGCAAACCCCGGGCAGATGTGCCAGCAGTGAGGGACTGCTGCCCTCGGGGCATGGGGAAAACCCGGGGCACAGAAAGCTGGGACAAGGCAGAGGGTACGAAAAGGGCAAGGGAAGGGTGCAAAGTTTGGCTCCAGTAAGGTTTGCTAGCCTGACCTCAAGTGTACACAGAGCCCATGAGAGAGTGAGAGCATGACTGAGTTCTTTGCTTGGAGCAAAAATAGCGCCTGTGAAAGGAACGGGAAAGAGGCAGGCAGATACAAAAGAGAAGAAAGCTGAGGAAGAAAGGAAAGGAACATGAAAACACTATTCTCAAAACCAAGGTAGACATGCCAGCCATATTAATTTCCAGTACAAATGCCCTTCCTCCACTGCAGCTCAATGAGGGATCTGACCACAGTTAAGTTTACGTTGTGTGTTTTCAACCACAATAACAAAAAAGCCGATGCCCAGAATTAAAAGCCAAAGGCTCATCTTAATTCTGAAAGAGGAACAGAAGGAGCAGCTTTGCATGGAGGTGACTGTGTTTTTCTCTGTCTACAGAAGAGTTTTGTGGGTGGTTTTAAGCAGTTTCAGTGGTGGAGCTGATAGTCTTAAGAAACAGTCTCTTCTGTTATATTCTACAGTTATTTTTTAGTCACAGCTGTCAATCACTCTGCTTTCCAAAGCAGGCAAGTGCCAGTATCTCTGCTCTGTAGAGACAACACAGAGATGAGACACAACTTGCCCAGCAGTGGTCAGTGCAGTATCTGTGAGGCAGTCAGTACCAGTAAGAGCCCCACCAACAGGGTCCCAGCCTGGCCCACCTCTCCTCTGTGTCCCCTCTGCCAGGGCTGGGGGTGTTAGTGCTGCTCTGCTGAAAAGGTTCTGCACCTCATTCAAAACCACAGGGTAGATTCCCATTTGCCTTGACTGCTGTGTGGCCAGAGGAGAGTGGTCATTTCCATGCCACATCCCACAGTGTGGGGATCTCTACTGGAAAAATGCGCTGGAATTACTGAATGCAGGGGTGGCAGTCAGGTTTTTTGGCTTCATTATAGTCATTCAATATATGACTGGGAGGAAGCATTTAATGCTTTGGGCAATGATATCTAAAGTCTGAAATAGACACCTTGTTTAATTTTTGTGCTGTAAAAAGAAAATAAATCTACACACAACAGCAAAAACAGTAACTGGAAATTAGGAAGATGTTTTCCCCACATGTGAAAACATAACCTGTACAGATTCTCTTGTACCTTCTCCCGCAGCATCTGGTGCTGGCCCCTCTCTGACACAAGATGCTGGGCTAGATTGGACTTGGGTGCAGTCCAGCCTGCAAATATCTGTGTTCCTAAATAAGTTGTGAAGTTTTCTCACATTCTGTTCCTCAATCTGTATAGAAAAGCCCAAATAAAGCATAATCTTCTCCTTTGAGAAATCTCACATTACATACTTTCTTATATTCAGAAGCAAAATTTCTTTCAATGCTCTCTTCAAAGCACTTGTACTCTTGACAGGGGTTTTGTAACGTGCTTATCAAGTCTCTGCTTTCCCAGTGGAGGCCCACAGCTAATTACTACAGTCACAGAGTCTTTTCATAGTGGGTCTGAAAAACCTTGCCATCCTCAAAACTGTCTGGTCAGTTCATTCTTGAAATGACCACCTAAAATAACAGAGTCCATAGAGATGCTCTGTTTGCTTTGAAGTTTTTAGTAGGACATCATTTAGCACCATTCATACTTCAAATTTTCAGTTTGTAAACCAGAAAAAAAGAATCAGGAGATGAAAATACAGCTTTTGAATCTGAATTCCATCTGTCATGGAAAAATATTTCTCTTTGTGCTACAAGTGGAGGATGGATGAATCAAAAAAAAGAAACGCATTTGTTTAAAAACCTGCAAGGCCAAACTGCTTCATGGATGAAATTGTTCATTTTCATTGTCTCCTTAAATTCAGATCAGTATTCTTTTAATATAGTTTTTACTATTACAGAGGGGATTGCAACTTCTATTACATGCATGCACCTTGCTTCACAGGAGACAAAAGTCTATGTTCCTTGACTGGCACCAGTTCAAACAAAATATGTGATGAATATGGAAAAATGTACTGTCCCAGGACACTGGCAGAGAGAGTAAAGTATCTGCACCACAGCATCTACAGAGGTAAAAGTAAGAGTTGTGGCTGGTTTTCTTTGAGGGCCAGATACAGAGATGATGCTCAGTATAAGAAACTGGTAGACAGTGGATCCAACCTTGCAGACGGTGGTGAGCAGCCTGAGATTGCAGATAATCCTGTGGGAATGATGAGGGAAAATTCAAATCCACATAACAATAGTTTTAGGCAGAAAAAAACCCAAAACCTTTAAGGGGACCCTTAAGTTGTGGATTTCCAGAAGCTGGGAAATTTATTAGGAAAAAAAATTGCTAAATGTTTGTATTTTGTGTCCTTCCATGCCATTTAAGGAACTATGAAACATACAAAGGAAAATGACAAAGAAAAACAACCAAACCTCTAAATCCAAATAATGAGGCAAAACAGAGAAAGCAATCAGCCAGATTCATCATCTTCATTTCATCCAATTTACACCCAGTGTAGAGTTGACCCTTGCAGGAGAAGAAAGACCTGGCAGTTATTGCCCAGTCATGTTGGGTATTACAGTCCCTCCCCACAGAGCACTAGTGGCCCATACATTGATTTTGCAATCAGACCAAAAGCAACATCCTTAACACCACACTGGATTATTGCCCTGACTCTGACTCAGGGAACATTTCCTCTAGCTCTTGTGTTTTCCTTGGAGACCTTTCCATCTAAACATTGACCAAGCTCAACCTGCTTTAGCTTCTGAAATATGACAAGGTAATAAATCAGAGCCACAGGCAAGCAGGGCAGTGGTGCTATTGCAGTTTAGAGGGAAGGCTGCCATACAGTGCCAGGACAGCTTCGCATTTCACACTGCCAGCAGCACTGTGAGTGTCCAAACCATACCCCGAGGCCAACAGGATCCTTCCTGTGATCCCACACCCCGGGGATAGGGATGGGATACAGGTAGGCAGGCCATGGTTTCAGTGATATTCAAAATTAACCTTGAGAGCACAGACTTCTCAAACATGCCATAGGATACCACTCTTCACGGGTAAGCCCTTGTCTCAGGTGTTAGAAACCTGTGTTCTGCCTTGGGATGTCCCAGGCTGGCAGCAAGGGAGCCGTAAATCCCCGTGTTCAACAGCCCTGCACCACTGGCAAGTCTCTGATCAGTGGACAAGCCCCGAGATACAGATGTTAGATGTCAGGGAGAAATTGTTTACTGTGCTGGTGGTGAGGCCCTGGCACAGGTTGCCCAGAGAATCTGTGGACACCCCATCCCTGGAAGTGTTCAAGGCCAGGTTGGATGGAGCTCTGAGCAACCTGAGATAGTGAAAGGTGTCCCTGCCCACAGCAGGGCGTTGGAACCAGATGAGCTCTAAAGTCACTTTCAACCGAAGTCTTTCTATGAAACGGTCCCCATGTCCAAAGATGCTGCAGCAGGTCCATCTTCTGCCCACCCCAGCAGCCTTTCCTCTCCCAGATTAACCCAGTGCACTCTCTGCTCCTTCCAACACTCCTCAGTCCAGTACAGTCTCATTGAGAAAAAAAACCCTGGAGATTTGGTGCCCAGCCAAAGGAGGAGCCACTGGGGGACTTCCAGATGAGTTTAGGGGATTTTTATCCAGCACATAAGTATCAGACAGTGGAGCTCTGCTCCGCAGCTGCTTCACTGCCAGACTCCTCACGGCAAGGCTGGGGACTCTCTCTCCAGCTGGCAGACCCCAGCTTCCTGCTGGAGAGCAGAATCCTCTTCCAGGCACTTGCAGCCAGCTGCTGCAGCAGTTTTGAAGGAAATTTGTCCCTCTACTGCCAGCACCAATTTGTGCACATTTGCAGGTGTGACAAATTTGCTTCAGATGACCTCTGGGAAGGCAAAAGCATTGCCTTGAAAGTGTGTCAGTGATACCACTTAGCACTCACATTTTCTACTTCAAAGTGTTCTACCAACATTAATGAAGTGAGCTTAAAAATAAGAGCTGAAAACACCCTAATATAATGAAAATACTGCCCTGGAACAAGTATATAAGCAAGAAGGCAACAAAGCCATTATAAAATGAGGACATTATTATTTTTTTTCTTTAATGAGCTTGCTTTACACAATCTATTTTAAAAGTAGCTCATCTGTTTAGCTGAAACCCTCCAGTCATTTTTTGATAGCACTGTGAGGTGGAATATAACAACTAGGGATGTAAAATTTCAGTTCTGTGACCTTGGTGGCCTGGGAGAATATAGTATTCTATTTAGGAAGATCTTAAATTACTTCACTTATCACTCCAGACTATTTTTAAGATGTATTTTTAATATGTAAATGTATGGTACCAAGTCCCTCAAAGAAACAGTCAGCCCCTGTTTTGAAGCTCTGAGACAGAGGGACCCAGCTGAGATTTGACCAGGAGCTGTACACAGTCACAGGTGTAATTTTCTTGTGAAAGCATCATCAGGACACATGTAGCTGTGAATAGATCAGAGAGGTTTGAACAAAGCAAGCAAAAATTGCCAAATCCAGGCTTCTCGTAAGTTAGTCTCCCATTGCTTTTAATAGGGTTAGGATTTTGCCTGCTGGACTGAATTCCCAGCTCTGCACTGAATTCACTGTAGCAGAAATCCCTTAATCTCTCTGTGCATCCTTCTCTCTGCGCTCTTTCCTATCTCCTCATCTGTGGATAAGGATGATACTAATGTCTGCCTCCATGGGTATTATGAGAACTAATTAACTGAGTTTTCAGGAAAATTTCTGCAGCAAAGGCAAATTTCTCAACTGGAGATAAAACACGCTCACATACACACACGTATAGATACAGATATTTGTGTGTATGGATAGATATACACATATAATCTAGTATATATAACATACCTATCACCTGCCAGCCCTTTCTTAATGTCAAGGCTCTTTTTTTCTTTGCCTTGCCTTACTGTTATAATCCCACTATTTTTAAATGCTGTACTTTATTCAAAGTCAGTGTGGAGATGTCAGGCAGGTAGTTATTAAAAAAAAAAGGCAAAAAAGAAAAGCCTTTGCTTTCTCTTTATTTAATAGCATTTTTGTTCTGCAACCATTGTTCCTGCCAGTCAGAAAAACTGCTTGGTTTTTAATGAAAAATCCTAACAGCAACAAATTGCAGCCCTCCCTTTCAACACAGACATGCCCTTTGAATTTAATTACGCCTCAGGCAATGCATTATAACGAGCATGTGATAAGTGACACCAAAAATCTTACAACAAACACAGCAGATATCCCCCACTGGGCAGAAATAGCTCAGCACCAGATTGGTTGTTTTGGTTGGAGCTGGCTCGGGGCCGGAGCCTGGCTGACTTTTCCCACTCGGGCTGGGGTGTGACAGCCTGGTCCCAGGGATGCCGGGGAGCAGAGCTGAGCCCCTCTCCGGCTGCCGGGACCCGCTCCCGGCACAGCCCCGGCTCCGCCAGGAGAACGCCAGCCCGGAGCAGGGGTGGAGAACCTGTCCCGGGACAGGGACGTTCCTGGTGGGGTGATCCAGAGCACCCAGCAGGAGCCCAGAGGAGCCGGGGACATAGGAAGTGGAGGAGTTTGGGAGGTTTCCTTTCCTCCCAGAATAATTTCTCACAAGCTGTGTCAACTATCCGCAGTTAAACAAATACTTGAAATATCAACATTTCCCATTTGGAGGGAGAGGCAGCACCAATTACCTTTGGTTTTGTTGTCTCGGGAGCTGCCACAGTCAGCGAGAGGAGACTGCCTGGGATTTTTCTGATTGTTCGCAGAAGAAAACTTCCTTTGAAAACAAACACCCACAGCCCTGCCTGTAATGCAACACCAGGGTCAAACTCTGTCCTTTGCATCCTTCTGGATGCTAACGGGATAATGCAATGTCCCCGTGTTACTTAGATCTGGGATGGCCAGTGACTCCCAAGCAGCAGCAGATCATAGAATCATAGGATCGTTAAGGTTGGAAAAGATCATCAGGATAATCTCCAAGATCATCAAGTCCAGTCTTTGACCAAATGCCACCATGCCCACCAAACCATATCATGAACTGCCATGTCTACTCAGTTTTTGGCCCTCTCTGGAAATGCTGGTTATGCACAATGGTTGGGTCTACCTATTATTGGGATGCAAAGTATTCATATGCACGGGGAGACAACAGTCACAGATGCCTCCTGACTGCTGGGGGGCAAATATCAAGACAAGTTCTATTTAACCTCAAAAGCCATATGGATGTAAACATAAAATGAAGCAATTCCAATCCTGCCAGAGGGTTTCATGATTTCAAAGTAGCTGCATTGGACATGGTCTCTGTCTTCCATTTCCTTTCCTGTCAGTACAGGTGCCTTGGCTCACTGACATTTTAAGAGAGGCGAATTTTTGTTGTGTGTCAGATACAGCTGCTCTGGGTCCAAGACCCTCTTGGCACATGTCAGGGAACTGTTTCCCTGCCGTGGTACAGCTCTCTCGTGAGCTTCTGCAACAGCTGTTTTCATTGAAGTCTTAAAGATGAAAGTCAGACAGAGCTTTTAAAAAGAGAGGGCTGGGATGCACAATCAAGTTATTGCGGTTTAATGTGTTTCTGTGCAGCAGCTGAGCCACACCAGCCAGCTGGGTTCACACCCTCAGCTTCAGTCCAGTCTGGATTTAAGCTACATGTTACCATGGCCTGAGTTATGACTCTGGTCAGACATCAACAATAAATCATTCACTTTCTTGAGCACAGTAGCATCATCATGTAACTGAGTTCTCCAGATACTTAAATGTTTAATTCTTGATTTCACCACTAACTTGCCCTGCAACCATGAGTGCTTACCACCTCCTCAGCTTTCAGACTTCGAGTGTCAAATGAATATGATGAGTGCTTACACAAAAGGGTATTATAAGAACGAAGACAAGAGAGTCTGTGAGGTGCTGAGATATTCTGGATACCTGCCCTGAGGGTCATTTTAAACACCCTGTTCTGCTAAGAGGAATCGGAACTGCAGTGCTTTCCTTTTAGTCACCCCCAGTGCTCCTTGTTATTTATGCAGCTGTGGAGCTGAAAAATTATTTAGAGTCTTGTCTTTTGCTGCAGTAAACAGAAGCCAACAGGGCTGCATTGCTCTACAGGAGCCGAGGAGCAGCATTGTTTTGTTGCATGTTTTAATGTGAACCTGTGAGTCACAGTTCTTGTACCAAAATATTTCCAAGTACATCTCCTTTCAAAGACAAAATTTTAGGAGCTGCTGTCATGTGTCCCACGTAAACAATGTGAAGGATAACATCAAACGCTTGGAAAGTGTGCAAGTACAGCAAAGGGAAGGAGGGTGGTTTACTGAGCTTTAGTCAGTTCAATATAATTCCATGAGTTTTACACATAGAGGACTCGGATTGCTGTAACTGTTACCTGTGAATAAAGCTTCCTTCTGGCAAGTGATAATTAATTCTTAGATTTTAGAAGTTTCTGAATTTCAGAGACCCCTGAGCACATTTGTATGAAGATTAGACATTGTTTCTTTTCTCCTTTTCTCTTTGAAGTCTTTTCTTCAAAGATTGCAGCTCGCTGTTAAGACTGCATAAACCCTCTCTTGACAGAGCCCGCTTTTCTCTGCACTCGCAGAGCTTTGAATCTGACTCTGCTTTCCCTTACTCTGCTCTGTGCCCCATCAAAGAACAGAGAGATTGTCAGCACCACATCGCTGCCAGCGGGGAGGAGAATCAAACCCTTTGCCAAATACATCAAGTGAATTGCTCACCCCCTGTGGGGAAAATTTACCACCTAACAACGCAGTAATTGATATTGATGGTGTGTATTGTTCCCATTTCAGTTTTTTAGAAACTTGTTTTCAGGATTGTGAGAAGCCAGGTTACAGTGATCAAAGGTCGAAGCCTTTATTTCCCTGTAAAACATCTTCCCTGCAGCTATGCCTGATGTGGGAAGAAATTTGTGGTTTTGGAAAGAAATTTATACAAGGCACGTACCTAAGCTAAAAGCGACCAAAGATGCTAAATTAGAAGAGTGAAATTTTCTTATTTACATCCCTATGAATTGTAAGCATCTCCTCAGATGCTGAAGAAATGGCCTCGTCCACATATTTAGTTGGAGTAGTAAGTGTTGGGTCCATAGAAATACAGCTGAGTTCTTAATGTTCACACTTTAGATGAACTTCTTACTTCTTTCTTCTCAAGCTGTGCTCCTCTTGACCTTGTCATGAAACAATATTTTGCAACTTCTTTTCTAATGAAAAAAAAAAAAAAAAGGGTTTTTTTTTATTTTCGTGTGAA